>JAPMOQ010040473.1:229772-240047 GCA_026543055.1 Argiope trifasciata
ATATATATATATATATATATATATATATATATAATGTACCTGGCACAGAAATCGATTGTATTATTTATTGCTGAATAGTAGCTGTCAAATATAAGAAAATCTCTAAACGAACTTTCAGACTGTTCCATCTCCATTGAATGTTTTCTCTTAATTCGACGTTTTGCTAATTATTGAAGACATTGGCGGATTTTGGAAATGCAAAGTCACAGGCGCTGATATATTTTGAGGTCAATGCACCGTAAACTCTATTATTGAAAAAAAAAGTATCAAGATAAACTTATTTCAGTTTTAATTTTATCTTAATATTTTTTATCTTTATGTATTGAAAGGCAATTCCTAATGCATTTATCGCTTTTATTTTTTTATTTCTTTAAATACCTTTTATCAATCCATTCTGCAGGGTAATCAGCGAATAAGCCCTGATTTCAAAATTAAATATCTCTACAAAAAAGATCGACAGAATTATGCGGTAAACTGAACGTTTATTAGCAAAACTGTAAAAATATTGTACAAAAGTTAGAAAATTTAGAAACAAAAATCGTTAACAAATGGCACTCTTCGTTGAATAATCTTTCTCTGAAAGGAGTCTTAAAAAACAATAAAGTGATACGGTCTTTGCAATCGTGAACATTTTTTCAAAATGCTCACAGTTCGAATCTACGAGCTGGCGTAATCGAACAGTGAAATTTGACATCACGTCTTGCAATGTCACAACGGAAATGGAATCACATGCAACACCAATCAACGATTCAAGCTCATCTAGATTGGCTGGATTGTTACTATGGACAGTGTCTTTCAATGCTCCGCACAGAAAGAAGTCACAAGGAGTCAGATGGGGAGTCATTTTTCATTTTTGACGTCACACTGAAAGCGTCTATGGGCATTGTGATTAGAGCGCTATCTGTTAATGATTTTCGTAACTAAATTTTCTAAACTTTTGTACAGCATTTTTACAGTTTTGGTAATAAACGTACAGTTTACCGCAAAATTCTATAGATCTTTGTTGTAGAGATATTTAATTTTGGAATCAGGGCTTATTCGTTGATCACTCTGTATATACTAAGTCGTTTTTTTTATTGTTTCTAGAGCAATGAAACTTATTATAAACACATAATTAACAATAAATTTTTTATTATAAACAAATCTTTTAAAGTAACAATCATTAAGCTCAATATCATTTCAAGGAAATAGTAGAATTTTTCAATCATGATTATTTATCCAAATCCTGATTAATATGGTATAGTGTGAGAATAGGTAAGAGAGGCAATGCAAAAGTATTCTGAACTCAGAAAGTTAAGTAAAAGAATTTTCAGACGCAGAATTTTGATTCCGCAAGAATTTTACTTAAGACTTAACTTTTTCATTAACACTTTTATCATTAAATTAATACTTAAAAAAAAAAATAAAAGGCAGAAATTTTGTGAATCAGATCGAAGGAGAGCCTAGAACATAGGTTCCCAAAGTGAGGGATAACGCCCCCTTGTGGGCGTTTGAAGCTTTCAGGGGGGAATAAAAGACCCAGAGAAAATTAGGGGGCGTTGATATGGCATGAAGAGGCGTTAGAAGATTAATCACATATAGTGTCAAATAACTTCAAGGAATGATTCCAGGACATTTTAAACATGGACATACCAGACTGGATTTTGGATCTTTTTTTGTATGTCAACACAGCAGGATATCCTCAGTTAGAAGAAGAACTAATAAAACTGACGACAAATGAGGATCTAAAAATTAAATTCAAGAATGGCTACCAAGAATTTTGGCTGCAGAAGTCTATTTCGCAACTGCATTCAGGATTATGGTCGATTGTTCAACGACTTCTGATATCATTCCCATCTTAATATTTAGCAGAACGTGGATTGAGTGTTGTAGCAGCATTGATAACGAAAAAGAGAAATCGGCTCCATATTACTGAACGCGGAGACTCACGATTGTTTTTAAGTGAAATCGAGCCCGATATTAACAAGCTCCTTAAAACGCATCAAATTCAGTCTTCTCATTAGTTAAGTTAGAAATTCGATGTCTTTAAATTTTAATAAAAATACTTTTAAATATAATTAAATATGCGTTTTGATTGGTCTCTTATGGTTTTTATTGGTTTATTATGAATTAATTCGTATTATCAAAATCCCTGCCTGTCCTAATGACAAGTAAGCTAAAATTTTTATTCCTCTTTTTTTTAAATAAACAAGAAATTCAATGGGTTTCAATTCCAACAATATTCTGTCTATTAGAATTTTTTTTTAATTCTTGTTTCCACCATGCATTATGTACGCTATTATTTATCTGGAGTGGGAGGGGGGAGAAATTGAAATATTCATTAACAAAGGGGGCGCCTGTTTAAAAATGGTTGGGAACCTCTGGCCTAGAACAATTTAAATTACCTTCGACTTAAAACTATGATACTCGACCAAGTAGATTTTGAGGCCCCTATATACACGATATATACTATAGACACAAGGCGACCTCCTATACGGAAATCCGCCACTGTTTGGAGCTGAAATATATCATTAGAAATACGTTGAGAAAAGACCATCGAAAACTCAATTCATGTAGAGGAAATAAAATGTAAAAGAAAGCAGGAAATAGACGTTAAGGCACCGTTTGAAGGAAAAAATTTTGAAAAACTGGATTTTTCAGAAACTATTTATGGTTTTTAGATGTATTGTCAATAATAAACATTATAAATACAAAAAATATTATAGGAAAACATAATATATTTTGATAAATGGGAAAATTTTGTAGTAAATTTTAACGAAGTTTAACCAAAACGGTTCACACTAACCAAACGGTTCAAAAATTGTAATACAGCAATTCTATTTTTCATTCTAAGAATGTTATAGAATACATTCTTAATAATAATGCATGAAATGAACCAAAATCTAAGAAAAATATCCTGATACATAGAAGTTATGAGTAAAAATATACATACATATACATTTATTTCCATATATTCGCAACTTAATTGTTCTAAAAACACCTATAAAATGGAAAAATATTTCACCAACAATAAAACTTTTAGTTTATTTCATTGCCCATATTATTTAAAATACACGCTGAAATTTTTATGTCGATACCTCTATTAGTTTTGGGGATATTATATTAAAGGTGAAGAATTTCCAAGAAAATTAAAGTTTTGAGAAAATGGAAGCTGAAGACAAAGTTTAGCTGAAAAAAAAATGTGATCCTGGAGGATAGGTTAGTCCTTCCTTTTCCTTGAAAGATGAACTGTTTTGGAAAGATAAAAGTCTAAACTACAAGAAATAGTAAGAATTTTTAAAAACCGCCACTGTGGTCGATAACCAGTGTTTTTAACGTAGTCGGATACCTTAAGTCATGTCACTGATCCTCGACCCTCACTAAGGCACACGGATAAACCTCTCAAGATTGAATGATTGGACCGCCGCAACAGCAACACTGACGGGAACTGTGGTTGAGTCCTAAGAGCAATCACTGGCCACGGTACAACCCGCCCCGTAGGAAGTACGCCCCGTCATCGATGGGAGGGTCAGTGCCCCCTTTTATTATTATACCCACTGGGTTAGCGCTACCCAACCACTATACCGGAAGCATCTCATCCTCAGTTTGTGGTGCCCTCCAGATTTCGTTCCATAGACGGATCAATGTTCATAAAGAAATTGGGAAGCTCATTTGCCATTCTTAAACCTTCACTAAGATTTTTCAAATTAAATGCCACATTTCCAGTGCTTGTTAAAGCCTCTTCTTCATTTGGCTGAGAATTTAACATTTCCTCCAAGTCGGCTTCAGTCAGATCTTCACCTTGCGATTCAAGCCATTCCTGAATGTCCCTTGATGCTATTTGTTTGAACCCATCTCGTCCTATTCCATTCGCTATGTCGGTTATGTTTGCAGTTTGCATTTAACAACATACTGTAATAAGATCTATTTTATTTTTTATATTAGTCCATTTGACTGCATTTGCAAAGGATATTGGGTTAGATACCTATTGGAATTATTTTATTATTGTGTATGTACTTATTAGATCCGCGAATAAAAAAATTTTTATCCGCGAATATAGGAATTGGGTCTCATTTTTTTAATCCGCGAATAGTGAAAACGAGAATGAAGGAAGCGCGAATAAGGAGCATTTACTGTACATGCATTTAATTTTTATTAATATAGATTTCATTCCAGGAACTTGAGAACAAACAAATTTCTGAATGGAGCCTCAAAAGGAGTTTGTGAGGACTCCCTTGTTCGTAGCGAAGGGCATTCTACTAGTCATCAGTTTTGTGGCGGGAATTTTGGGAGTTTTCTTCTGCATCTGGAAAGATAATCACTATGGAACAACAAGTTTTATCTTCTTGGGTGAGTGGAATATATTTTATCATTGATAAGTACGAGCAGTTGCAATCTACATTCGTAATTTTCCTCCATCTTACTCATAAGTGAAAGATAAATTTTACAGATATAATTTTACGACGCCAAATTACACGGATATGATTATTTGCAAAGAATTGAGATAAATTTTATTAGAAAGTGCTATCCTTATGATTCCACTTTCCTCATTCGTTCGATTTTTTAATAACAGTTTACTCGGTAAAAGACACATCAGTCATCGGTGACTTTCCTTCTGGCCACATTAGCCACTGATGATTAATGTCAAATTTTCCGTTAAGATACTTCTTTTTACATACAGCCGACCACCCCACCACCACTGAACGTAGCAGTATCGACAGGATGTGTTGTGATCGACTGCTGAATAAGTATTGTCCAACCTTACATGGACCGAACAGTCAAACTAACATTCCTTTCGGGGTAGTAAATAGCTGTCTTTCTAACCATCTCAAACAGTTGGAATGAAACTGTCCATCTTTAACATCATATCCTTCAGTGTTTTGAGTACTGGTACCATCAGTACTGTACTTAAATCATTATTGACAGTCTTCAGGTCCGCGTTAAAATACTGTTCCGTATTTGTAAAATCACGCCTTTGACGGCGAAGCATCTCCCTTGGCGCATTCTGTTACTACGTCAACCTGGCATCCATGTAACACCTCAGCACAGTTCTCAAATTCTCGCTCCGCACAGGCATCTTGGTCTTCCTGCCAAGAGACGACTGCACGAGCGAAACAATTTAAAGCTCCATGATAAATCCTTTTAAATATTTTTCTGTTAATTCACTATAGTATTATTTTTGGTTGTTAATTCTAACAATAACTTGATTTGTCGTGGATTAAGTGGCGGCGCGAGATAGATTTTGGCGTTGCTGTGGTAACCTGTAGACACTGTCAGCAATTTTGAAAAAATAGGGAAAACTCTGTTATACAGTCCGCTAACTCTTTTCATCCGCCAGCAACTCCACACAGATACTGACACTCGTCGGTGACTGACAGCATAAAGCACAATATAAAGAATAAAAATTAAATTATGTTTATAAATTGATAAATGTGCCTATATTTTTCTTAACAGAATGTTTTAATAAAACAAAACAGAGTTAGCATCTGGTATTAAAGATGAATCTAAACATCGGTTGAGATCACCGTCCAAATGGAAAGGAAGACAGTAGGAATCGCTGTCGTTGTAATACTTAGTCTGCTAATTCTGCACTTTTTTCAATAAAATTTTGCATTTTATCGATAAGATTATAACCAAATCGAACGCTTTACAGCTCCTTAAAGATGACAAATGACATGTGTTTTGGTAGCTTTCTACAAATATGTAAACATGTATTTCTTACATTTTGAAAATTCCGTTGATAAACTGAAAAAAAGTTTTTTTTAAAGTAATATATCATTAAAATTACATTATATTTAAATATCTATGAAAATTAAATTCTTTGGCTGAAGTAAAGTTTAAGCTACGACGCCAAATTTGAATTTTTCTTGGCGATATATCACCAAATAGGGTAACCCCTGCCTGAATGATGGCTATCCTATGACAACCCTAAATTGGTCTGTTCAGGAAGGGTCAGGGGTCCAAGATGGAGGACAAATGGCAAATTTTGTAGAATTTGGCGAAATTTGGCGAGGGTCCATACCTTAAACTTTACTTTTACCAATTATTCAAATAAATTAGTTTTTTGTTTGTAACATTACACAAAAATTTGTTCTAGACAACTTAATCAAGGTAGAAGATATAACTATTGGACATAGTTAAGAATTCAGTGAACCACGTGATCTTCCTGGGTGGAGCTAGTGGCCAGTCATGTAAAGATCACGTGGTCTCACTATTGCTGCCTCGGTCTCGGGGGGGAGTGTGATCTAGGCTCTCTCTCTTCCGAGAAATTTTATGTGTTGTTCTGAGAGCCGATTACACTATGGAGTAGACTCATGCCTTTTGTTGATGATGTCATCAAATAAACCCCATAAAAGACAACCTGTGTCTTCAAGTTATTTCACCAAGGCAATAATCTTCACTATCTCATAAATTATTGTGTAATCTAGAAAAAAAAATAATTAATTTGATCTTTTCATTAGATATTTTTTGGGTGTATCGCAATGGTTTGCGGTGAAAGCTTAAAAGCCAGCTAACAGCTTCCGGACATGGGTAATTACTTCTGTCTAAAGGTCTTGTTACTCGGCTGCGAACCACAAGGTCCTACGTTCTATTCTACTCCAAAACCAGGCTCTATCCCAGTGAACGGTGCGCTCTGTTTTGGCGATTTTTTTGGCGCCATTTCTCGGGCGATAATTATTTCCTCCTTGGCAACTTCACCCTTTCTCTCCCGTTAAAATATGGTAACCTCGTAATTTGCGATGTGATGTCATGATGATGTAATTCTTGTTTCATCCAATTATATTCAAAGTTGTAGGAAGTAAGTTTGAATTTCAAAACTTTCATCTACATTTCAAACTGTTTCAATCTGTGGTGTGGTACAGTTCTGCGTATCTTCAATCGTATTTATTTCAAAATTTTCATTTGTTTAATTTTATGGTATTTAAATTTTTGTAATTTCTATTTGGCTTTAAGTTTTAATTTCTGGTTTTTAAAAGTATAATGGCTTCTTTGTCTGGATCGAAACAAGACCGAGTGAATTTGAGGGTGTTTTTTTTTTTTGAATTGGAAAAGAAAAGTAAGTTGGATGTTGTTAATTATTGTATGAGTGTAGGATTGATTGCTAGTCATTATACTTGTCCTAATGATAATGTCCTTGTCCTATAATGGAAGTGCTTTTTGTCTTTCTAAAATTTTTGTAATTAATTGTTGTTTTGTGATATTTTCTTGTTTTTGGTGACTATTTTCGGAGCACGACTCTATAGAATTCATGCGCTGTTAGGCTTAGGTACTTGGCGTGTGCTTCGCGGAGTCGTTTTTCGCCAATAGTCGCCAAAAACAAGATGGCGGACAAGGAGAGCACCGTTCATTGGGAATTAACCCAAAACCACTAGCAGCTTCTCGTACTCAGTCGGTCAGTCTAATGCCACTTGGTCATATCAAGCCAAATGAGATTTAGCTCTTTTGAATTAAGGCAGCAGTGTGCGCCTTTCGTTGTTAACGAGCACCTTTAAGGTGAAAGTACGACTTTGCTCAAACACACACGACACAACCCTTTTTAGGGTACGTCAAACTCATTCATCCATCCGCAAGTCAGAACTTAGATCCAAATCAGAGACCGATTAAGTACGGGTCGATCCTATTTTAGCCCACCTCTGACGCCAATTTAAAAACTCGCCAAATTATCAGCGATAATGATTTTAAAATGGCAACCCTGACAACATCTAAAGAGAAATGTGGCAACCCTACGGAACCTCATTGATTGATTTAAAATCCGTTAGAAAACTATTTAATCTTATTGGTACTTTCAATTACTTTCGATTTGGCGTGATTTTGAAAAATTGGCGAGATTCTAAAAAAGTCGCTAGAGGTAGGCTAAAATAGGATTTTACCTTAAGTACCCCCAGAAGTATAAATTTACTATGGGAACTTGAAAAACTTTGCAGTCAAGATATATTTAACGCGCCCCAACTGCCATTAGCCAACACGGCGGTCTTTCGGCTGAGACGAGGACAGAACTCGCAACCTTTCGATTACGAGACTGACGCTCTACCAACCAGGTTACCACGGCCCTTTTCTCGTACTAAATACAACTATTGGGTGAGTACCTTGCCTGATGTGCGTGATGATATGATTCTTTTAACAGACGTAACTGATTCTTACAGCCAACTAAAATCTGAATTCAAAATGCAGGGAATCTAAATCACAGCCCATTCAACTTCAGCAGGTTGTATAGGCATTCATTTGTTGCAAGTAATTTTAGAGTCTTTAAGATAGGTATCCATTTTTAATCGATTTTTGGGTAAAAGTAAAGTTTAAGGTACGGGCCCTCGCCAAATTATGCGAAAATATCGTTAAATTCTACAAAATTTGCCAATTGTCCTCCATCTTGGATTGCTCCAAAATGGCACTATAACAAGCATGTGGTTCAAAAAAAATTAATTAGTAAAATTAAAAAAGTAAAAAAACCGTCTGACCCTAACGTAGTGACAAGTCGAAACGGGCCCTTCCTGAATAGACCATTTTAGGGTTGCCATAGGATAGCCACCGGTCGGGCAGGGGTTACCCTATTTGCCGATATATCGCCGAAGAAAAAAAAATTCACATTTGGCGCCGTACCTTAAACTTTACTTAGCCCAATTCTTGCCTTAAATTACTCAGATTAAAAAAATAAAAACTCTGTAACTTAGTGAGATAGTCTGACTCTTCATTACCTGAGAAGAGATTAATGGCCTTTTCAATGATATTGAGACCTTTTGATACATGTGATACATGAAGTTCATTTTTTAACAAACTCTGTCTTGCCTTTACAGAAATGGTGAGCATTCTCCTACTCCGGCTGAATGTGAATCACATGAAAGGTCAACTCTTCGACACTTATACCCGATTCCAATTGAAATTTTTGCTGGTAATCGGATGTTCGATGTTTGTTATGTCTTTGATATTCTCCATCTTTTTACTTGTTATGGGAATTAAATACGAAACAGGTGAGCTTCTTCACTCCTGCTTTTATCTGCTCAATTTCTCTCAAAGCTTGGTGGCGGTGGCTGGAATTGAGCCAATGTGTAGGTTGAATTCTGCCAAGGATCGAACCTGCATACTGGCACAATTCCAGTCAACGCCACCGCCAAATTAGTGACGTCGGATTATGAATGTTCAAACAGCGGTCCTAGAGCTACCTATCCGCAGCAAACGCAACCAACACAAAGTCGTCCGACTCACTTGACGCAGCAGCAACTCTCATCGCTCGCCAAAACGCTTGGCAGTATCGAAATACTCTCTTCGCTCGTCATAACATTTGGCGGTACCGAAATACTCTCTTCGCCCGCCAAAACACTTGGCAGTACCGAAAACACTCTCTTCGCTTGCCATAACGCTTGGCGGTATAAAAATCACTCGTCTCTACAGACTCACTGGTAGGGGGTATTGTGGTGCCAAATAAGCCAGTAACAGCCACTAGACGCTAGAAATCGCTTTTGTCGAGTGGATAAGTTACTGGACTTCTAACCCAAACATCGTAGCTTCGATCTTTGGCGGAATTCACCCTATACATTCGCACAATTCCAGCCAACACCAGCGCCACAGCTTCTTCTTACGGCGTTAATTTCTTTGCATTCCATACGCAGTTCTATTTTTGTAACGGATTTCAGCTCTGTGTGGGTACTTTCAGTTTGATTTTGACGTCTTTAGCGATCAGCTGGTTCTCCCAAACTACTAAATTTTTAGTCTATTAAGTATCAATATGCAGCTTTGCGGCTTTTTCATTTCTTTTATTTCATCTTGCTACTTGATAAGACCAAGAATTTAATTAAAAAAGATAAAACAAGCTATAACCCAAGCAGATTAGTTTATTTTTTATTTATAACAAATGACCAGAAGATTGGCTATAGCACCATTAGATCTCTAGCCTTTTCATATTTCTGAGTTTTATAGATTAAAAACACACGAGCGAAGCACGAGTCAAGATGAGTAGTATCAAAAATTTGATGTTGATAAGGGAGGAGAATCACGAAGCCGAAGCCAATATAAGCCTGCCAGCAAACAACCAAGGCATATAGTAAGGCTGAAAAGTGTCACAGCTGAACTTGTAGGAGAATCTGATATCAAATGTGTATCCTCAAGCAGTGACTTATTAGTGATGACCTCAAGCAGTGACTCCCAGTATGACTTACCGGCAGCTTCACATAGTACTCTCTGCTTAATCCTGAAGGAATATCTTCTTTTTATCAGAAGATTGACTGAATGAAATGAGAGGCCAGGAGTTTGACCTAATGAAATGAGAGGCCAGGAGTTTGACTGAATGAAATGAGAGGCCAG
>JAPMOQ010040473.1:240057-328175 GCA_026543055.1 Argiope trifasciata
TATTTTTTATGGGACCAAAAATATTAGTTCAATTTAGCCTGTTTACTACAAATTAAACAGTTTATATATCATGAAATCGGGTCGATCTTATTTTAACCCACCTTTGGCGAATAATAAGAATTTTTTGGCGAAAGGTAAGAATTCTTTTTTCTTAACCTTTAATTCAAATACTTTCGATTTGGCGAGATTTTTAAAAAGTCGCCAGAGGTGGGCTAAAATAGAATTTTACCCATGAAATCAAAGTGAAAATGAAAATCCTACGGTGGAATTGAGCCAGAGATAACAGGCATTGGATAAATGGATGTTTTCCCGTCGCATTGAATTGAAAATATTGCATTAAATCAATTGTGCATCAAATGGAATTAAAAAAAGGTTAAAATGTGCTTTAGGTCCCCCCCTTGGAGCATTTTCAAAAAGTCGCCAACTGGCACTTTTTTGCGTAGTGTCTCTCAGAGCATTCAACTCCGCGTGACAACGCGTAAAAACGCGCCAGTTGGCGACTTTTTGAAAATGCGCCAAGGGGGGGACCTAAAGCACATTTTAACCAAAAAAAATATGAATAATATTAAGAGGAAATTGTTGGAAAGGAAATTGATATCATTAAAATTATTTTTGAATCTTAAGACTATTTTATAAGATAATTATTTGAGCATTAATTTTCATATTTAAATCAGAGTGATTAACCATTTGGTGATTTTTTTTATTTCTTTTATATTTCCTTTCGTCTGACAGTATGCACTTTTTAGTGACATGGCATACTGTCTCCAGAATATTGCTATTAATATTTTCTCTCTTCTATTAAATACCTAAGCAAAGCGTTTAATTCAATGCAACTCTAAAAATTCTCAATGAAGCAGTTTCAATTCATACGAAGATTTGTTTCCGTTTGATGGTTGCCATTTGATAATAAGTAATAAAGTAATTTCCGTGACACGTACTTTAATGTTTTATATATGCAGATTGATTCTTAAAGATTCGCGCTAAGGATGCAAACTGCGAATTTGGCGTGTAACTCAGATTTGAGATCGGAATCAATTCAAAATTGCTTATATTCAAAAATGCTTATTTTTTAAAAATACGAGAAACTAAGAAAACATTGAATTCTGCAAAACAATTTATCATTTTTGGAGTGTGATATAGCTTTTAATATTAAATTTCAGGTTAATCGAAAAGTAAAATATAAATTCTACGTGAGACACAGGTTGCTCATCTGAACTTTCAGGGTCGGCTCGAAGACTTTGAGTAATTTATATTAACGATCCTATTTAAAGCAACTCTAGGGCTAATTTGAGGATGGATCTCGTGATTTCTGATGACGAGGACGACACCTTAGCTGGCACCCGCTTTCCAAACTCCCACACTACACCAGCGGGAAGATATTTGAGCCCAAAGGCTTTAGTATACATCAGACCAGCTTACAAGTCCGTTCTTCGGTGAAATCGGGCCCCGAACTTGAAATCCTCCTGTTATGAAGCCGAGACCTTATCAAAAGGCCGCCTCAAAATGTTTCAGTAAATTGGGACTACTTAAGCCTCAAATTCCGCTAGTTCAGTTATATAAACGTCCCGTTTTGAAGCAACACTGAGAATATTTTGGGACGCACCTTGTCATTTTGAACCGCGGTCAGATGACGAGGAAGACAACTGAGCTGGCACCCTCCCCTCCAAACTTTCGCTCCCCACCCGAGGGAGGGCCCAAAGGATTTAACGTTCACCAGACCTTCTTACACGGCGGTTCTTCGATGGAATCGGGCCTCGAATCTGCAACTATTTCGGTTCCGAAACCAAGACCTTACAACCTGGCCACGGTGGCCTCTCAAATTCCGCAAAGATAATAGATTTCACAAAACATAAACGCTGTTATTTTCACTTTTTTGAAAAAATCTGGATATAAGCGATACTGAATATTATTTCACGATATGTACATATTTCTTGCTTAAAATCCAAACAAAATGTGAAGGCTTTTAATTTATCGGCATTTGAAAATAGTTAACCCCAGATATATTGCTTTGTAAAGGAAGGAAAGTTAAATTCGGGATGAAATTTAATATAACGATAGTATATCGTTAGTATTTTCATTCATTAAAACGTGAAAACCAGATAAATCCAAGATGTAACCTTCAAATTTTTTACATAGCTAAGATACAAGTAATTTTTATTTTCTTTTTTGGTAATCAGACGTGGTGATTGTCAAGGCAATTATTTCGAAAACGAGAAGTCAGAGTTCGATCTTCGGGTCTTCTTTGTTTTTTTCCTTTTAATTTTTTCAAAACTATTCAGATTAACAACTCACGAATAGCTTCAACTAATATTCTTTATCTTTTTTCTGCAATTATAAACATTTATTTTTCAGAATATTTGAATTATACTTTGAATTTTAAAATAAAAATAATTGCAAATATAAATACCTAAAAAAATACAGAATTTACAAAAAAAAATTTAATGCTCTTCAAATTAAATTAACAATTTACGTATTTTAATTAATACGTTACTCATTTTTATGCAAAATTAAATGTTAATTGCCTCATTATTCAAAGGAAATTCTGCAAAGGAAGACGTGAAAGATTCAATTATGTAACGTGTAAAGACGTCTTCTATTACACGTGTTAAGGATTTTATGAAGTGGATTTTCAAATCCTTTTTATCTCATCCACTTTATCTGTTTTTATTAAACGAGAAAGGATGTACTTTGCTATCGATGTTACTCAGAGAGATTTCTTCCATATCGTTTAGTAAATTAATAATTTTGTGATTAAATAAAACGCATAACATCATTCACACCTTGTCACAACTATCTTATCAGCATATTTTTTATTCGGTATGATTAATTTTAATCTATTCATCCACTCTCTGATTACATGTTCACGCTGTTTTATTATTTAAAACGTTGAAAAAACAGTCTCCTTTGTATCCTGTAAAGAAATCAAAATTATGACACTTTATTGAATTTCATTTCTTTCGTATTTATAAGGGCGTATATATACATTCCAATTTTCAACAATTTCTCATGGGCAGTAATCTTAAAATTTCGTTCAATTATATGTTCTCGATGACAATACAGTATTTCAATATGTTCAAGGCCTACTTTTCAGTGAATCGATAAGCTTAAATATTAATTTGTACTTGTAGCAACATCAGGATAATGAGTTTGAGGGAAACTGTTGTTTATATTCTTCAATATTTATAATAATGGATTATAAATAAAAATCTAAGGAATAAAAGATATTCAAATAAAAAGAATCTATATAATAAAAATACATTTAAATATAGTAAAAAAAGTTTTTTTAAATATTTTTGTTTAATTTATTGGAGAATGTTTAAGATATTACACACTTTTATAATATTTACTCAGCATACTTTTATAACTATCCGTTTTTGTAATTAAATGTCAGATGATATCGCTGTGAAACTTTTCACAATATATTTCTTTTGCAAATTTTTTAAAAAAATTTGGAAAATAATAGTGCATGTTAATCAACATTTTTTTAAATATCTTTATACTTAACTAGATAAATATAAAGCTTCTTCAATTAAATATTTTGTAAATATTTATATTGCAGCAGTTGTATATTTATCTAATTAAATATACATTTTCTGAGATTCCTGTGAAATACACTGATGGGAAAAAAAATCCCAAGACCAAGAAAAAATTATTGTACAGTAATGAAATTTTAGGAATACATTTGTCTAGGTAACATAGTTAATTGATTAAAGTTTCAAGATCACAGGTAGAGCCATTGGCGAGACAAGCCATTTCAAATGTGAAATGTTGGTACATTAGTAACCGGTGTAACCGCCAGAATTTTGAATGCAAGTATGCAAACGTGCATGCATTGTATCGTACAGGTGTCGGATATCAGTTTGTGGGATGGAGTTCCATGCCTGTTGCACTTGGGCGGTCAATGCAGGGATGGTTAATGCTGGTTGTGGATAACGCTGGAGTTGTCGTCCAATGATGTCGCATACGTGCTCGATTGGAGAAAGATCTGGTGATCTAGCAAGCCAAGGCAACATGTCGACACTCTGTAGAGCATGTTGGGTTACAACAGTGGTATGAGGGTGAGCGTTATCCTGTTGGAAAACACCCCCTTGAATGCTGTTCATGAATGACAGCACAACAGGTTGTATCACTAGACTGACGTACAAATTTGCAGTCAGGGTGCGTGGGATAACCACAAGAGTGCACCTGCTGTCATACGAAATTGCTCCCCAAACCATAACTTTAGGAGTAGGCCCTGCGTGTCTAGACCGCAGACAGGTCACTAACAGGCGTTCACTTGGCCTCCTTCTAACCAACAAATGGCTATCACTGCGGCCAAGGCAGAACAGGCTTTCATCAGAAAACACAACAGATCTCCACTCCGTCCTCCAATGAGCTCTAGCTTGACACCACTCACGTTGCTAACGTCAGTGGTTTGGAGTCAGTGGAATGCACTGTACGGGGCGTATGGCTCGGAGCTGTCCTTGAAGTAACCGATTTGTAACAGTTTGTTGTGTCAATGTGGTGCCAACTGCAGCTCGAATTTCAGCTGCAGACGCAGTACGATTAGCCACAGCCAAACGCCGAATACGACGGTCTTCCCTCTCAGTAATACCACGTGGCCGCCCAGAATCAGGTCTTCTTGAGGCAGTACCTTCCCTTGACCACTGCCGCCAATACTCATGCACAGTGGATACATTCCTGCCAAGTCTTTCAGCAATATCGTGGAAAGAAAACCCACCTCCTCGTAGCCCTACAACACGACCTCGTTCAAACTCAGTGAGCTGTTGATAATGGCTTCTTCGTCTTCTCAGAGGCATCCTTGACTAACATTAACCCACTACGTCAAATCTCAACTGTAAATAACGATCATGAACCTTACAGCGCTTATTTAAAGCAAACCTCATTTGCATGTTCATAGTGTCGCTACTAGCGCCACACTTACGCGCGTAGCTCGAAATTTGAATCGACGTCATCTTTCAGATGTATAAACACTCTTACCAAATTTCGTTTATCTAGCACAGTTCCTTCCTAGTGCTGGGATTTTTTTTCCATCAGTGTATAAATTTTAGTTTCCATTACAGATCAAATTTTTTTATTCTGCTTAAATTTTAAATGTTACATAATTTTATCTTGATTGAAGTTGTTCCATTTCTATCATTTTTTTTTTTTCTTTCTATCATTCAATCAGTGAAGTGATAATTCGTATTTAGAATTTAAACAACTGAAACTAAAAGAAAACGGACTCACTTCAGATTCAAAATACACTACTTTGTGATATGTGTATGTACATGTATATACGTGCATAATATATATATAAAGTGTGTGTAATGATATTTTAAAATCTAATTTAAACTTAATTAATTTGCTACTTTTTAGCTTAATTCAGCTCATTTTAACTTCATTCTAAAATATTCTCTTATTTCATGATCCCATTACACTTTTCCTATTTAATTAATGCAACAGAAAGCTTTGTAAAAATGCTTTTGACAGCAGTTCTCGTGCTCCGAGTGAAGGGATAAAAAAATTGACAGCCAATCAAATTCTTCTAAATGATTTCTATGATTTCCTTACCTGTGATCGACACGTGTAGTTTAGTTTAGTTATATTAACTTCCCGTTTTAAAGCAGCACGAGGGCTAGAACAGAGGCCAGATGACAAGACTGATATCTGAACTGTCACTCCCCTCTCCAAACTTCCACACCACACCAGCGGAAGGCAGTTTGGCCCCGACGGATTTAACATGCATCAGGCCCGCTTATAGGGTGGTTCTTCGGTTTAGTTTAGTTTGGTTATATTAACGTCCCGTTTTAAAGCAACATGATGGCTATTTTTGTCTCGGACCTCGTCAATTTGAACCACGGTCAGATGACGAGGAAGACACCTGAACTGGCACCCCCCTCTCCACACCAGTGGGAGGACATTTGGCCTGACAGATTTAACGTACAAGAGACCACCCTCACACGATGGTTCTTCGGTGGAATCGAGTCTCGAACCTGAAACCCTCCAGTTCTGAAGCGGAGACCTTACCACCAGGCCACTGCGGCTGGGTGGTGACATGTGTAAGAAATCTCCATCAGAATGTCATGGTATATAAGCACTGGGGAAATTATTCTATCTCTCTTTTATGCTAATCTGCTTTCGAGCGCTTCTTTGCACTCTCATTTTGTACATAAATCCTGCCACGCCCCCCGAGATGAAATGAAAGCGAACTTTGAAATTTCAAAGTGCCATTTCTCGGCTACACAACTGCTACAAAAATATTATGTTTATATCTAAACTAATATTATGAATCTGAAAGTTTGGATGGATGGATGTTTATTACTCAATCACGACAGAACGGATGAACGGAAATGGATGAAATTTACCACAAAGATTAAACTCAGAAATAGTATAGAGGCTACTTTTTATTCCGGTTCATTGAGTGGTTCATTTTTTTATTAATTAAAAACTAACTTTCACGCCAAAATGCTGAGGCCAAATCCCGCCAAAAATGAGCAAGGCTTCAGTTGTTTTTTCTCAACAGTAATCTGGTTAGGGTTAGCAGAATTTCGACAGATTATTTCAAACGATTCGGCTTTTATTTTTAGTGTTTGATGTATTTAAAATCAAATGTTGTTAATGAATCGATCTTTCGGATTCATTCTGAAGTACTTTTAAATTAAAAATTAAAAATTTCCAATCTGCGTTACGTTACCCCAACTAGAGTAGGAAAGTCAGACATGTGCATTACGCCAACTGGCGTTGAAACTTCACGCTTGAACAATGTAAATAATTTGTTTTTACGTTAATTGTGTGTTTTTGTTATTAAATTTTATTTATGCTATGTATTTTTCTTATATATTTATACTTTTAAATATATCGTTTTTAGGTGGGTTTTTTTTATTTGTCATTATTTGACAGTTTTTCGTACATATACATCAAAATTTTCAAGCGAATGGAGTCACGAGTAATAACTAGTTTACACATTCATTCATTCTTCTCTACTTAATCGCTTATTTAATAATACATCAGTTTAGAATTCAGAAAATCTATAAATGTTCATGAAAAGTATATTGATATAATGATGATCTCAAATATCAGAATGAATTTAAAATTTCAGTTTTTAAAGTTAGCTTTATTTTATAATGCATTTCGCTGAAAATGATATGCCAAACATGGGGCATGTTAAAGTGGATAGAAAACAGAATGCATTTAATGTGACTGAATAAAATATTTAAATTACTAGATTTTGTTGCTATTCATTAACATATTTAGTTTTCCTCATGATTTATGAAAAAAAATTTTCAGCCTATATAAAGATATAACACCGGCCTTCAAATGATGATATGTCAAACAAACGGGTGTTGTCACCTTACAAGTTTCTCGCATAATCTCTAATAAATACATCATTTCCACTCCTGATTCCTCAAAAAAATGATCTTAGATAAGGTAGACAACACATTTCATTGGCGAACTATAATTAATATTAACCTTTGGCGTAAATTTAGCATTTTTAGTAAATATTTCGTGTGACTTCTAAACCTTGCGGTAAGGAATTGTTTTGATAAGTAATCACTGGCATGCGGTTAATAACATTCGATAACCGAATTGTATTTTATAAATTTCATCCGTCAGCTTCAAAACGCTTTTGAATTATCGTTGCCTCAAATAGATAGAACAACGGACGGACAGATATACATAATGCCAAAAATATCTTTTTCAAACTCAGAGAGGTGTAAAAACATGGAAATTTGTCAGCACCTCAAGTTCGAATTTTTTCGACGATTACAATATTTTTTCTACCTTTCATACAGGAGAAAGTAAAACTACGAATACTAAAGGAATAAATGGTGCCGGAAAAACAACCGATTCGCCAGCTTCAAAAAGATAGGTTCCAAATAATAATAATAAACAATCAAAAACTCAGGATATATTCTCTCAGTCATAATGCTTATTTGCAACAACGTTTATAATTAGCTTTATTTTTTCTTCTAAGCACTCATAGTTGTTACGTCATCCTTTTGTATTTTCCTCTTCTTAAATAATGACTTAAAAAAATATCTTATCTTTGAAAATTTTGAGATAAAATTGATTGATTATTGCTATGTAAAGAATCGCAATTATCTGCATTATATAATTCTGGTGCTACAATAAATATTCTAATCTTATCATTTCATGTGTTTTTTTTTCAGAATTCAATTTTATTTACAATAACTCCTACTTTGCTTTCCTACCGTGCTTAGTATCAACTTTTTGGTATGCTTTGCTGGTGTATGAAGTCAGAAATTTCATAAAATTGTATGACGAAACGCATGGACAGCCAAGCAGTGTAATATAGAACGTTGGTATATCATTATCTCCACTCATCACACAAATTCCTGTATAAAGAATGTGAAGCTGCATAAAATCATGTGTGCACCATTTTTATTCTGTTCTCGTTTTAGTTGAAATGAATTTTATATTTTGTAGTTTATGTATTTTTTTATATTTTTTATCTTTTGTTCTTTCGTACAACCCAAAACTGGATTGTTAGATAAAAATACTTTCCCAATTTTTTATTAATAAAAATAAAACTATTTAATTAATATTTTGACTTATCTCAACTAACCAGTCGCCTTCGGTGACTTCTTGCATACAGCCGACCATCCCGTCACCACTGAACGTAGTAGTATCGACAGGATTTGTTGTGGTCGACTCCGCCTTCATTGATTAACTGTTCCTCCAGCACCAAGATCGTTGAAATTTTAAATAAAACATTTTATGTAACTATGTCTTCAGTAATTAGCTTCTTCATTTAATATTTTTATGGTCATATAACTCATGTTATTATAAAAACCTTCAGCTGTTATTTTCATTGTAATATGCATCCCCTTAATTTTCAGTCAGTTCTTCTAACATTTGTGCTTTAAACAAAAGCGGGTGTGAATAAATTTCAATTAATACTAAAACTTATTTTACTGAAACTAAGCATCTATTTTTAAACAATTGAGTAAGGAAAAAAATCGTTCAACAGAGAAATCTTATATGCGGGTTACAGAATAATTTTCTCAACTTGTACAATATCTCAAAGAATTATTTTATAAAAATTCCGATGATTTATCATAAAAGTCAGCTTTTAGTTTTATTTTCAAAAGGATTTAAATGATGTAAATACTAATATTTTATTTCATTTGAATCAAAATGATGATCTTGGTTTACATTGCACCATGATTATTACATACTAGACGCCTTTGGCGACCAGCTGGTTCGCCAAGAGTAATGGGGTCTAAAATTTTCAATTAAATACTTATGTGCCTTGCTCTCTTTATAATTTCTCTGCCAGATATACTTAAACTTCGAAAGTTACGTAACACTGATTGACTAAATTAATGATATAGATGTTGCAAACGATCATAGAAACCTTTGTCTTGTATTTCTTTTTTAGAAAACATAACATTTAATATTTATTTAATTTCATCCAATCACGTGGTGAATGTTACATTTTTTAATGTAATTTGCAGTCATAATTAGTTAATTTTTTAATTTAAACTTCTGTCAGTATGATTTCAACAGAGCTAATAAAAGCTATTTTTTCCCTTTGCTCGTTCATTATTTATTTTAGAAAATGTCACATATTATATTTCTCTTATTTTATCCAGTCACGTGCTAAAAGTTGCATTTCTTTAGATTTAATTTGCAATGATAGTTGTTTTTTTTAAGTTTGAACTTCCGTCAATAGGATGACAACACGCTGATAAAACCTAATTTTTTCCCCTTGATGTGCTCGTGCAGATTAAATTTTATTGTTTTGTCCGAAATATATTGTTGTAAAACATGGTTAAAATATTTCTTTAAAAATTCGTTAAAAATAGAAGCTTAAGTTATACATTAAAACAAAGATACCATTATAAAGCTAATTTTTTAATCTTTAAATTGATGTAAAAATCATGTTTGTGCGATAATATTTTCGGAAGTTATAGCGGAAAATCGTTGAAATTTCGCTTAAATTTTAATTAATTCAAATTCTACTTAAAAATCCGAAAAAAGGGCTCCGAGGTGCACATTCCCGACCTCCAAGGTATACATGTACCAAATTTGGTAGCTATAGGTCCAACGGTCTGGTCTGTTGAGCACCAACACACACACACACATTGAGCTTTATTATAAGTATAGATATCTGCTTGAGGGTGTTAATGCTCAAGCAGCATTCACAAGAGGCCTACTATTGTGCGCGTAGGAAGGCCACGCCTACCTCAGGAAGATCACGTGACAGCAATAGGACGATATTAAATAGTTGCCCTCATGAGACATCTCTTTGCCATTGTCTCGTTAGGGTCAGGTAGAATTAGTAAGGTAGGTGTGACCTTCCATTTCACGCAATAGTTTGCCTCGTGTGAACGCTGCTTTTATGTGCTGAAGTTTTTATTGCATTTTAGTTCGATTTATAATGAACTCGACAGCAGAGTGGATCAAATGATAGCCCTGATATACTGCGCACCACATTTATTACAGATGCTTCAGAAAGTAATTAATGCATTCAAGTTTTCATCACATATTAAGCAAAGTTACACGGCATGTATTAAGTTTTAAAAGTAACACCTGCAAACTTTTCTAAGACATGTTTCTGCCGATTTTGAATTTAAATTCCAGGGTAGATGACGTTTATTAACTTGAAGGTCTGGATTAGAAACCTGGATAAATTACTTCTTTTTACTAATGAATATAATCTCAAAACCCGCAAAGTCTCCTCACAACTTTATTAGCATACCCTCAAATAAAGATGTTATTTCCCACACCTTTAAGAATATTGTGGGTCTACGGTACAATTAGAGAACGCCTTGAAAAGAACTAGCATTCAATTATTACAAAATATTAACCTTGGGCATGAATTTAGAATTTTAACTAAATTACTCAATCGCATTGTTGTTTTACTTGGCGAGTTTTTTGGTTATTATTCCTTGTCATGAGTTCAATAATATCCAAAAATCAAACGCGTTTTATTCTCGCTCTTATCAATCAATTGAAATGTAAGTTTGATCTAAAAATACAATTATAGTCATAAAACCACATAGCAAACTGATACATTTAAATCACTGTGTTTTTCAGTAATCACGTTTACATTCCCCTGAAATACAGATCGACAAACTGGTTGGATAATGCTCAAAATTTGGTTGGTGTTTACTCTATGACATTAAATATTTGTACAAATTTTACCCTTCTTCCTCTCTTCGTTTTGTAGTTATAGAATTAACAGCCGGACAGATAGACTTCCTTGAATATATTTTGCTCAAAATTTGAGTCCACGTTTCTTAGACTGAGAATCAAATATCGGATCTGTGCGTTTGGAGCACTTAGCGCTACCACTATGCAACTGGGCTTCTCCTCATATACTAATAAATGGATTTAAGATGCAAGGTTATGCAGTTGCAAGTTGACTACTACCCTTAAGGCACACAAATATAAATACCTTGACTGCCACAACAGCATTGGTGGGCGTTGAAGTTGAGTCCTAAAGACCATCACCGGTCGTGGTACAACCCATCCCTGGTAGGTTCATCCCGTCTTCGATAGGTATTAGTTAACTCCATTTCTTTAACCAATCGAATTGCTTAAACCAATTACCATAACGGAAGCTCTCTTATCCACATCTTATCCACACTCCGGTATCCACATCCGGTAGGAATGCAAGGCTGCGTAAAAAAAGGTGCAATGTTATGGCATTAATTAAGATTAATGAAGATTATCCTTTAATTAATATAAAATTTAAGCGTCATCTATCTACAAAGTCTTATAAGAGTAAAGTGTCTAAAGGATTTGAAACTGTGCAATAGTCAGGATGCTATTTTAATTGCCCATGGTTGACCATGGAGTCCACAGACACATTATAGATATCATTCGTTCTCAGACCAAAGCTGTGTCTTGTTAAAAAGATGAAGTTTATATCTTCAGTTAATTGCATCCATTTGGAAAGTTTTTGTAATAATGTTGCTTTTTACCTAATCTGTTTTGTAACTAAATGAGTGTTATTCTGCATCAAAGATGCGTCTTTTATCCAGAATTTCTGAATTAAACGAATATAAAGGTTTTGTAACTGTCACATGTTTATTACATAACTTTTTACTAGATTTGATAGCCATTTGATCGTAAAGTTTTTTATTTTTCATCTATCAATCTTTCATAATTTTAATGTATATCATATTTACTAAAAGTGAAAATTGTATTAATAATTATTTTCTTATTTACTTCTATTATTTGATCCTATGGTGTTTAGACAGTGAAAAACTATTTTTCTATCTTAAAGAGCCATTATACAAAATTTCTAAGTCATTACATGAAAGAAATGTGCCCTGATGAGTATTCTCTGCATGAATATATTCTCCGCATTGCCATTGTTGGCGTATTGCACTTTGAACTGATAGATTTCGTACTCTAGAATCAGGGTTAAAAATGTATTTTCTATATATTGGTCTATCAAAGTCTCGTCATCCTTGGAAAAGAAAATCTCCCATATAATCATCGAACCGTTCTGTAAATGCACCTTCCTAGAAATATTTGGCAACGCGGCTTCAGGCCAACATTTATGATTACACTCAGCAAGTCCTCAACATATCAAAATGTTCCTCATTACAGGAATGCCATTCATCTGCTGATATGCTGTTTTCTTTTTTTTTCCTCTTGGACTTTTCATTTTTTTCTTACTTTATAACAAATCCTCAGTTTAATTATATAAAAAATTATATTAATGATAAAATTCGGAGATTTTGTTTTTGTAAAATATGCATTAAACAGCAAGGAAATTCAGAGTATAAGTTTATAGCAAATAACTATTTGGGGCAATCAAGTACAAGGAAAAAGCTAGTGTCAAAGAAAATATCTTCCAAAGCTAATAAATAGTAAAGAAATATTTAAACTAGTGGGAGTGATCTTCCTAAAACTTTCTCGAATACTCTGTAATAAACTTACCATTCCAGAAAACGTCTTACATGACAGTGGCTTACGAAATATTAACCTTTGGTGGGATTTCAGCCTTTTTATTAGATCTGCAAAGTGTTCCTTGGCGAGTTATGCAGCGATCAATCTCTAATATGCAGTTAATGGTATCCCGAAAATCGAATTCGAGTTTTGGGCACTTTTTTTCTTAACTGCCTGAAATAAAAATTTGACACAAAACTACCCTTGTAGTAAAAAAAATTCTCTTCAAACCTGGTTTATTTAAGTCACTTCGTTTTTAAAAAATCGAATTTTTATTTATCTAAAAGTACAGACGAACAGACAGTCAATTCTTTGTTGAATTTTGTTTACAATTAAATAGATCTCTAAACTATTACAATTAAATTTGTATACATATTTATATCTATCTTTCCCCGCTTTATGGTTATCGTGTTAATATTCAAACTACCGTGTAGATAGACTTCCTCTCAATAGATTTAACTCAAAATTTGAGAGAAATTGGTTAATTCGATGCAATGACCGTAAATCGAATTTCAAAGCCTTCTTGAATTACCTTTGTCATAGGCAGACAGACAAACAGATGGACATTTTTCAAAAATGTGCTTTTCGAATTCAGGGAAGCCAAAATATGGCGATTAAAAAAATCCAATTGAAGATTTTAAGTAATGGTTTTGACGAAAATCAAGAATCTAAATTTTCTTCACAAAATGAAGCTGTTTATCGTATAAACACTGACTGATGATGACTGATGCTCAAAGCAAATGATGAAACACAAACTGAGGTATCCAATCAAAGGGCCTGCATAAATATCAAAAGCCAGCAATGTGTCAGAGATATATCCAAAGGTTCATTGACCATTAAAGAAATGTTTGCTAACTTATGCTAGTGATGCATGTTTATAAAAAGTACTAACATTCTCTTCATATTTGTTCTCCTACATACATTTAAATTTTTTCTGGGCAGGATACTTCTTAAAACATCTTCTGTTTTATAAATTCTTTAAAATAAATGAAAGGCCAACAGGGCTATAGGTTTTTTAATTTTTACTGTAAGTTAACTATTTAATTCATATTCTTGCGTGTTTTACCTTCCCTATTTTTTGCCCCCCTTTACGGATTTCTTCTTTTTTGCTTGCTGGCCAAATACATCCTTGGCATTACTGGCATAACATTCATAAGGATAGCTTAACATCACGAACACAATTACGAGAAAAAAAAATTTTTTTGACTCGGTGTTGCACTACTTCTCTAAAATGTCTTAAGGTATCCGACTACGTTAAAAACGCTTTCGACCACATTACCGATTTTTTTGTTTGTTTGTTTGTTTGTTATTTCTTGCATTTCAGATTTTCCTCTTTCCAAAACAGTTTATCTTTTCTAAGAAAAGGAAGGCCTGACCTATCATCCAGGATCACAGATTTTTGAACTAAAATTTGTCTTTCATTTCAATTTTCTCAGAACTTTATGTTCGTAAAAACTCTTCACCATTAACATGATATCTCAAAATCCAATTGAGACATTTGCATAAAAATTCCATCGCGTGTTTTAAATAATATGGGCAACGAAATGAACCAAAAGTTTTATTGTTGGTGAAATACCTTTTCATTTACAGATGTTTTGAGAAAAATTAAGTTGTGAATTTATGGATAAAATGCATAGATACGTATATTTCCCCCCATAACTTATTTGCATCTCACAATTTTTCTTAAATTTTGGTCCATTTTATTCATCATTATATTCTATGACATGTGCACAAAGAGAAACAGGATGGCTGCATTATAATTTTATGTAGAATGTTAATCGTTTTGTTGAAATTTCAATAAAATTTACTACAAAATTTTCTATTTTTCAAAATATATTTTTACATAATGTTATGTTATTTATAGTATTTTGTCTCATGATTGACAATACATCTAAAAACCGTAATTTTAAATAGTTTTTTAAAAATTCAATTTTTCAAAATTTTTCCTTCGAACGTAGTCGGATACCTAAAACTTTCGATTTTACACATTTTTCTTCCCTTCTTTATTGAAATTAAAATTACGCAGATCAATCAGAGTACACAACAATATAAAAGAGTAACAAATTTCTTATAAACCATGATAATCATAATGTCATAAGCCAATAGACAAATATTTGGATAAAACAATTTTTCTGTATTGAAGAAATATTAATTGCTAAAATAAGTGTTTTCATCAAAATTTGTGAAAAAGAAGTTTTTAAAACTTACCTAAAAATTCTTCTAGATTTGGAAATAAATACATAACTACAAATCTGAAAAAGCCAAAAACTTTGTAAAAACGCAGATGAATCTCATAGGCATTTTATAAAATGGCATTTTATGAGATATATATAAATGCTTTTCATTGTTGGCATCTCCAGAATTTAGTGTCTTCAGATAATATCCTACCTTGTTTAACGTAACTTCATAATCGGGATCTAATTTGAAATCTGATCGTAGCTCATCTTATTTTGCTCACATGATCATATTCACTTCAGATGATAACATGCACGGAACTTTTGAATGTATCATCTCTATATAGTCGAATCTGGGAATCTGAAATTTGAAATCTGATCGTAGCTCATCTTATTTTGCTCACATGATCATATTCACTTCAGATGATAACATGTTCGGAACTTTTGAATGTATCATCTCTATATAGTCGAATCTGGGATCCGAAACCTTTAAGAAACTTTCAAGCCTGAAGAATTGGTACCTGGTGCTGCTTGGTGATAGAACACATAACTAGCATTCTAAACATCTCTCGATGCTGTTCAATTTAACAAAGGGGTAGTGGTTAATTGCACATACTGTTCTGTCCTTTGAATGGATCTGAGATTAATCATTCAGAGAAAGCATAAAATGTCATTTGCACTTTTATAATTTTTTAAATAAAATACGAGATTTATAATTAATTCAGATGTTATCATTGAACCCTGACAAATTATTTTTAAAATCTCCTTAAATACAAGCAAAGCCATTAGATGACAAGAAAAAGATGTCTCGAAACACAACACAACCTGGTAACCGTCAAATGACCGTTATTTTTTCTTTCTATTAAGCAGCATTCACACGAGACCAGCTATTGCGCATAATGAAAGGATACTCCTACCTCAGGAGCATCACGTGTCTCCAAAGGGACAATAGCAAATGTTTGTTTCATCGGGGCAACTATTTTCCACAACCCCATTGTTGATCTTCCTGAAGTAGGCGTGATCTCTCATTGCGCGCAATAGTTGGTCTCTTGTAACCCTGCTTCAGAAGGTAGGCAAACGCTTTTCAAAGATGGATCCAACAAAAAATCGATATGTCGATCAGAAAATAATTAACTATTCCGAAGGGCATGATATTACCTACGAAGTCTCTGTGCGTAATTTGCTTGTTTTAAAGTCTTGGCCTTTCAAAAAAATTTTCAGGACAGAATGTCAATACTACCCAACTATTTGGGATTTGAAGGTGGAATTTCTTGAAGTCAGAGAAGATGCTACTGCTTCCTTGTTTGTTTATTTAAGAAGAAGCGATACCGAAAATATCGACTTGGAGGCATGCCTATGGGTGCAAATATGCAGTGCCAACGATTTTCTCATCTTCCCTAAACAGATTTTTGAAAGAACGCAAATGATGCCTGGCGAAGAATTACAAGAAACTATTGAAATGTCGGCGATTCCAGCTAGCAGAGAAGCAATCAATAGAAGTTTAGTTGTTCATATTTCCCTCATGATATGTTTCTGTCATTATGACACGAGTGATTCTTCCATGAGTGTTTCAGATGCAGATTAGAGCACCAATCTTCAGCAAGATCGGGCAATTGTGGCATATACGGAATGATTTTCTTAAAGGTATTATCTGATTTATCATCTCATTCTGTATGCAACCAACAGCAGATCTTTTATGCTCAACCATATTCTGGTGTTCATATCTGAAAGTGCCTTCGGACTTACTTTTCCATCCCGACTTCTTTTTATTTATTAATTCATTTATCTCTTTTAGCTACTGTTGCAGATTACTTTTTACGATTAAGCAAAAAAATTTTTAGTTATTTGTCTTAAGAAATTTCGACATCTGTGTTATGATTGAAAGATGCTGCTTTACGGAAATTTGCATTTCTCTTCTTCGCTTTGAGCGTATGGTTCAAATGAAAAAAACAATTTTTACTTAAACAGTGCAAATGCAATTGAAGATTCTTTTAATTTTTTTTTAAACTCATTCGTTTACTTGTCGTTTGTTGCCATTACTCTTAATATATTGAATGATTTATCAATTTTAACATAGGGAAATATTACTGTGAAAAATGTCTCGAATGCGAAATTCGCATTTACTATGTTATTTCATAACATAGTAAAAGACTAAAATGTACATTTTTTTACGTTTGAAACTTTTAAGGAATTTTTGAAAGCAATATAATTGACATCCAATGAAATAAATTTTGTCTATTCAAAAACATAATATACATTTTAAAACGATTTAGTTTTAAATAAAACCAATTAGTCGCATACATATGAAGGTAATTGCAATATAATCAAAAGAAATGAAGTTACTGATGATGATGTACACAAATATATAAATACAATTTAAAATGCAAAATTCTAATCAGTAGTATTTGGTCTTCTTGGCGGACATTCGCCTGTAATCATTCTCAGGACAAAGCTATGTCTTGTTAAAAAGAGAAAATTTATACCTTCAGTTAATTGCTCCCATTTGGAACACAGTTTTTGTAACAATATTGCTTTTAACCTAATCGCTATTTTGAAACTAAATGAGTGTTATTTTATTTCAAAGATGCATATTTTATCCAGAATTTATGAATTAATCGAATATAAACGTTTTGTAACTGTCACATGTTTATTACATAACTTTTTACTAGATTTGATCGCCATTTGATCGTAAAGTTATTTATTTTTAATCTATTAATATTTAATAATTTTACTGTCTATTGTTTGTTACTAAAGGTGAAAAGTGTATTAATAATTTTCTTCATTTACTTCTATTATTTGATCCTATGGACTTTAGACAGTAAAAAAAATATTTTTCTATCTTAAGGAGCCATTACGTAAAATTTCTAAGTTATTACATGAAGAAAATGTGCCCTGCTAAGTATTTCGTTCAAAAATTAGATTATATTAACATGTTCATTCCCAAAGTTTTATTTATAAAAGAGTATAAGAATGTTGGATGAGAATTTTGATTCTCGAAAATTATATTAAACTTTTTACCGAGTGACTTACTCTCTACTAATAAACAAATGTTTTATGATGCGTTTTAAAAAATGAATGTTACAACTAATAGAGTTGCATTTTTTCAGTAACTACCGCCTATAAAAATTGTTTTATTGTATTTCTATCATAATAGTAATAATTTTTATTAAACGAAAAAAATATATTTCGTTGTGTGTATTATTTCAGCAGAGATGCTAACATTTTACATCTGTTCTTCATTATTCCTATTTCAGATCTGTTCAAGTTAAACCCTTCGCATGCAAGTTAGACTCGCTCATCAAGTTAATGAATTTTTAATATTAAATCTACGATTAGGTAAAGTATTGAGTGATTAATAAATTGAACACGCTTCAATCTATAATTTTCCCTCATATTATATTAGAAATTAAAATATTTTTAAATATCCGAAAATGATGTATCTTCTAATTATGAATTAAATAAGCAGGTGAAGGGAAGTAAATCAATGCTTAGCTCCTAACCTACATTGAGTATAAATAATAAGAGGTCTAACAGTAAAGAAACGGTGAATTAGGAATTAAATAAGCGGGTCAAGGGAAGTAAATCGATGCTTAGCTCCTAACCTATATTGAGTATGAATAATAAGAGATCTAACAGAAAAGAAACGATGAATTAGGAATTAAATAAGCAGGTCAAGGGAAGTAAATCGATGCTTAGCTCCTAACCTATATTGAGTATGAATAATAAGAGGTCTAACAGTAAAGAAACGATGAATTAGGAATTAAATAAGCAGGTCAAGGGAAGTAAATCGATGCTTAGCTCCTAACCTATATTGAGTATGAATAATAAGAGATCTAACAGAAAAGAAACGATGAATTAGGAATTAAATAAGCAGGTCAAGGGAAGTAAATCGATGCTTAGCTCCTAACCTACAATGAGTATGAATAATAATAAGTCTAACAGAAATCAAACCAGACTTATTAATTAAAGCGGTAAATATCAAATAGGACAGTCTTTAGTTCAAGATGGAACCTATTTGAATCACTTTTGTGTGGTTCTTAAATATTTAATAAGCAAATAGTGTGAAATGTTAATAAGCAAAGTAATATTTTTTGTTGAATTTGTATTAAATAATTTTTTATTAACTTTAATTTTAATAAACCTTCCTAGAATTGAACAATAAAAAATTACAATGGATGATGATTCATTAGTTTTTTTTTTTATTGACTTATTATGTATCTGTCAAGATTCCGATTGAAATATTAATGATGATTAGAAAAGCAAAAAATAGTTTTAAAATATGGTTTTTGACTGCAAACCAATCAAAACATATTCGTACTGCTGACATTATTTTTAAAAAGAAATTCAAGGAACCACATAAAAAAAAGATTGAATTACTGACAAATTCGAATTATCTGAGTAGCATAAAATTGAAATGACAAACTCAAAGTAAGTTTGCTGCAGAAATCGCCGAGCAAATAGCAACATTCTTTCCCAGCATCATAACAGTTTCTGCATTTATTTTTTTAAAGAATATTTTCCTTATCCTAATCCATTGAAATACTGTTTCCATTACGAAATTTTCTCATTTTGGCAAGCATAGTTTAGTTATATTAACATCCCCAGCCAATTTGGGACGGATCTCGTAATTTTGAATCATGGTCAGATGATGCGGATGACTGCTGAGTTGTCTTAGAGGATCATTAGTTTCAGTAGTAAAGTGAAATAGGATCAATTTGATAAGAGTAAAAATGCGACAATAAAACGTTTAATTATAATAAATATGCACTTAAATGTCAAATGCTACTAAAACAGGACAGTAATAATTACAAAATTTAAATAACTCGCAATTAAATAATCTTCATGGAGTAAAATGCAATATGAACTTTGGAAATACCAAAGTGTGTTTTGAAAATATTTTTTTCTACTTAGTTATTCAATTTCTACAATTAATTCATCCACTCTCTCTCTCTTATATATATATAAAGCATTAAAATAATTAAAACCCATTTCCTGGTCAACAAAATTTAAAACAAAACTAATAAGATTGAAATTGAAATTTAATTCGTAATTAAACGCTGGAAGTTCACAAAATGAAAAGTAAATGAAATAGAACCAATCAATAAAACAAATCTAAATTAATATAATTAATAAAGTTATGTAAACAAAACAAAAACGACACTAATTAACAGCGAAACTAAAATTGGAATCAAAACTAAAAATTATTTCTGATTCAAACAAGTTTAAAATTTTCAAAATCAATCATTGTATTTAGTGGGTGCAAATGCAGCTAAAACAACTAAAATACAAATGAATCTAAATTAATTAACAAAATAAGGCAAGCAAAAAAGAACACAACCAAATCACAACTATAATCAATAAAAAAAGAATCCGGCCTGAAAACTTCTTCAAGAGTCACTCCCAGGCAAGGATTCAAAATAAAGGATTTTTTTCTGTGAGAGGCATTGGATAATGTCTATATTATATATATATAGCATTTAATTTAAATCCAAATTAATTTCTAATGTTTTATCTTAATTTTTAGTCAGAGATTCCCACGGTGCGAGTGATTGATAAATGTTGTTGCCCTAAGCAAATAGTTTTACAAAAAGATTCCTGTGTTTCCATTGCTTTGAAAGTCACATGAGCAGAAATGCCCATGAGAAACTTAATACATTAAAGGCGGGGGATCTTGACGAAAGCATGCTAGGTAACGCGGATCAAATTGTAGTACTACGACTCCCACCTTTGATGTGTTAATAGTCTTTGAGCACTGTAAACAATATTTTCCCTATCAAAATATTTTATATAACACGAGGGAAAATTAATTCATCTCCCTTTTTCGTCCCGTCTGCTAGAAAATATGCATGCCTGTCTCCGGAAATGGAATAAAACGAGCTTTAAAATGAAAAGTTTTCTTCAATGTCTTCGAACCTACCATCTGCCATCATTTCCAAAATTTTACACCTTTACACTCGCACACACACATTCAAGTATAATCAAATAGCTTATAAAAATTCAATTAAAATAATATAAATAAAGAGATAACTCAACTTTAATCTAAGAACATCTAAGTTTATGCGTCAAAAAAAAGTAAACACTTATTATTCTTTCTCCTCCAAATGTTTTAATTTTAAAGATATTAAAAATTTTTTCCCTTAAAGGTTCTTAATACAAATTAAAATACAAGCAGTCTACCCCAATTTACATAAATTTCTAGAAAAGTCTGGAAGATTTTTGCGATGGAGAAGCAAATATCACTAGGAACCAGGAAATTGATAGATAACGTTAAAATGGTAAGTCTTTACATAAAATAGAAAAAAATGTTGAAAGTAGCCATTGAGCTGTCAAGAAAATTCTTGACAAATATTTCAGATACAAATAGATGAAAGCAGGGAGACCAAGACGACTTACTGATACAGAAGAGAGAACAGTAGTTAGTACAAGAGATCCAATCCAGCATCAAGTTCTGATAAAATATCTCTAAGAATCTCACAAAAATCAGCAAAGACAGTAAATACGAGCATTATAATATGGTCTCTTCATGAACGTGGGTTACATGCAGAGGCGGATTTCCGAACAGGCGGTGGAGGTGGTCGCCTCGTGTCTCGAGGTGTATAGGGGCCTTAAAATCTACTTAGATGTGCCTCATAGTGCTAAACCGAAGGTGAATTTAATTGTTCAAGTTTCCCCTTTGATGTGATTCCCTGAATTTTAACCTTTTACTTTTTCTTTGAATGTAAAAATGTTCATTCATCGGTAAAAGCGTTAATGAAAAAGTAGAGTGTTAAGCAAATTTCTAGCGGAATCAAAACGTAAATCTGCAAATTATTTTCTTAAACTTTATAGGTTCAGAGTACTTTCTCGTCTCTCTCTCTTTCCTATTCGCAAACTATAGCATATTTACCAGGGTTTGGATAAATAATCTTGATATCAAAATCGAACTATTTCATGAAAATCATGAAGAACGAAAATTGGTGAAGAACTCAATGACTGTTGCTTTAAATTATATCTACATAACAAAATATAAGATCCATTGGTCTGGAAACAATAATAAAAATGATTTAGAATATGAAATGGTTCAATAAAAGGCATAATATCTGAAAAATAGAAATAAAAAGCTATAATTGTATAAGGAATTACCTTTCAATACATAATGGTATCACAGAATAAATATTGAGATAAAGTTATAAGTTTATCTTGCTACTTTTTGTCAAAAATATCGCGGAGGGGCTTCAAAATATTTCAGCGCCTGTGGCCTCGTATTACCAAAAACCGTCACTGGTTACTTGATAGGATTCCATGTAAGAAAGCATTCATAACGAAATCGAGCCAGAAATAAAGACTGCTGTAAAAATTTCATTTTTCTTGATAGTACAGTAATGTTGTAGGATTTAGTTATTTCCACTCTTATGACGGCAAGTATCTTTTAAATAGAGTACAAGGATTGCGTAGAAATAGTAACAATTTAGAATTCATCTTAGGACCTTATTTAATTGTCTAGGAAACTGTGATTACCCTGAAACTTATTTCTGTGCTATATGAATGTACTGAAAGGCTGTTTCAAGAATCAATTACAAAATATTCCGGTGGAAGTAAGAAGGTTTTGAATCCTCTGACGGTGCAAGAATGTGTTTTAAATGCATGACGGCTTCGTTGCTCATAATGCAAAGAACTTCTTAAAGAAATCAGCTTATGATAAAATAAGAATAAAGGATAACTAGCATATTTTCCATCACCTTCATTATTTGCTTCATTATCTAATCATTTAAATCTACGGTCTGAGTATTGCAGTATAATTATTTACGATATATGTACAAAAGAAGTTGTCACTTTTAAGCTTGTCACTTTTCACTTTAAGAAAATTTGTGAAACCATTGGTGAAAAGATAACCGGTTAAAGTGCACCATTGTAAACTATTCTAAACAAAGTTAGAGTTTGGAAAGGGAACTATTCTATACAAAGGTAAAGTAAAGGTAAAGATTGAAGTGTGTTGAAGTTCAATATTTTTGACAAATTTATTTAGAAAAACTAAACATATATACATACATAAGAAACATATTATAAACCTATAACAGCATAAACATAAAACTTTGTTAGTTCGCCATATTGGCTATAGATGGCAGCACGTTAAAGCTTGAAAATTTAAGTAGCCATTATGGCGAACTAATAAAGTTTGAAAATATCCTATCTGTAACTACGAACTGCTCGACCTTAGTGCTTCAAAACCGGCGCCAATTGATTCCTCGTGGCCAAAAACCCCAGACCCCCCCAAGTTTACCGGAGTTTATTAATTCTGGGGCGATTTTCGACTTGGCAACCATTCCTCGTATTATAGTATTAGATATGTTATAGAAAATTGTCAAAATATTTTATCACTGAAAAAGGCAAATGCGTTAGATATTTTCTTCTCAAATTACATGCAACGATAAATAACATTCTTGGAAAAACATATTACATTATACTTTTTAAATTATATTATAAATTATATTATATATTATATTAAATTATATTATCAGTATATAGAGGTATATAGAAAACAATATAATGTAAAATTCTACAATTACATGAAAAATAAAAAATAAAATTGACAATGGGTAAAATTAGCCCTCTTTTTAATGGCTTGTATGACATTCATAGTACGGTTTTTTAGAGCATTTTAAGCATGCATGTTAAGAGCTATTATAAAAATCAACCTATAAATTCTGTATATATATATCTCTCTCTTGGTGTGTTAATACATTTTATAAATTTTTCAAAAAATATTATCACTAGAAAAATTAATGATGTTTGAACATACATATCAGAATCAGTTGAATGTGAACTTTCATCAAAAACTCTTCTGTACAATTATCCTTATCACTAAAATCATTTTCTACTTCATTTAAAAGTGTCTGGAGCACAGCTTCAAAATAGAATCAGTTAATTTGATGATATTTCGGGGTCCAAGTTTTCACGTCATCTGCTAAGCCTTGTTTATCACTGGGACACTAACGGGGAGGAGCTGTCTCTATGGCCGCGCTAAAAGAAATGACTGAATTATTGGGTTGTTCGGAAAGTCATTTCGTATTTTTTTGTCAAAATGAAAAGAAATTTTCGTTTAATGAATAAATTATTTATTAAATTATAAAATTGCCATTCTGGTCTAATACCTTTTGCCATATTTTTGGTAGTAACATGATTACACGCTCATAAAAGTTTTGGTCTTTGCTGTAAAAAAAAACTGATCGAGGTGGTTTTTGGCCTCCTCATTTGAAGGAAAAATTTTGCAAATCAGTTCTGGTACTGATGTAAACACATCTTCTCCACACATATTGGCTAATTTATTTCTGGCTTGAACAGCATTTTTACCTTTTATAGCAAAAAAGAAAAAAATCACGAAAATGCTGTTTATTGCTCTCCATATTTAAAAGAGCTCCATCCAAAAACTACTGCGAAGAATCAGCTGCACTTTTTCACACTCAAGCCTTGCTATATCAGCTATTAAAGCATAAAATGATTTTGCGGTTTAAGTATGAAATTGGGTGCGAAAAATGCAATTAAATCCTTTGTCAGGAAAAAACGAAATTACTTTCCGAACAACCTAATATTTAAAAAACCATCTGCTGAAATCGGTTGAAAAAGTGCAGGTGCATTGATGGTCATGATACAGGAAGTCACAGGGTCAATCCATTCAATTCAGCTAAAAATAGAATGGGAATGAGTGAATGTTCATCGCTAGCGGTCTCATAGACCACACGCCCTCTAGTTAAGGGTTGTATATAATTCAAATAATCAAGCTGAAATTCATTAAAAAAATTATTCGATATAATTAATTAGTGTTAATTGAGATCGTTGACATTTTAAGATTAATTAAATATGAAACAAAATTAAGTCAAGAGGTTAAAGAAATTGCAGCAACTTTAAGCAAGATTTTTAGAGCATGAATAAAACTCAACAAAAATAGAAAGAATAAAAATGTCTGAGAAAATAACTTCAACATTGAAATAAAAGCGCGAGAAATAATTGTAAATAAATAGTAAATTATGTTTATATATAGGGGAAAAAAATAACTATTTTACAATATGTATTTCAAATCGATTTATTCAATGTAATTTTAATAAATTGATTAAACTTTTAAAAAAAACAGCCATTTATAAATGAAATATTTATTACTGAAAAACTGATAATTTAATTTTAAGATGTTGCAAAAATAATTTTTTGCAATGATTAATTCAGAAGTTATGATAGAACAACATAAAATCTTTCAATCCCCATTTTATTCCTTATGTAAAACTTATTAATATCTCAGTAAATACTTCTAGGTACTAAGAAAAGCTAATCAAATTTCGTTTGAATCTATTTAAGGATACAAAATTGCAATTTTAAACATACAAATGAACAAACGGATTTCTCATTTATATATTTAGATAGATAAATTAAGATTTTAATTGATAAATTCGTAAAGTATTCAATGTTTTTTTTTCGTTGTAAATGATCTTCGGTAGTAATTACAGTTAGTAAAAAAAGGAATCTGAATTGAATGAATTTTCTCATGACTGCGCTAATGTGATATCAGTCTAATTTACGGTTTTATTAGATTCGCTGATATGTGGTGACGATTGACGGAATTCTCGAACTCGAGGGTTCTTATCCTTCAAATAGTGATTGATTATTGATCGGCGTAAATCATTGCTACTTACGTAAGACATCAAAAATGAAAATGAAAATCTGTGTTAAGTAAGAAATTGAGTGATTAATGAGACAGGCGTGGGAAAAAATGAGAAGATAAATATATACCATTCAGATTATACTAATAAAGCGTAGATACTCGTTTTTAGAGATAGTTTAAGAAAATAACCAAGGATCGATGGAGAAATGGATGAATTTTTATTTGTATAATACTAATCAAAGACATTTTCGATTTTCTGGAAGGAAACCATTATATTGGAGAATTTTCTTTAATTATTTGTAAAATCGGTCAAAAAGAAAGATGCTGCATTTTTCCATAATAAAGCAATAATAGAAGAACCAATCAGATTGTTTAACTACAAAGATGATCCCATTGATGAAAAGGGACTTTGTTGAAAGTCCTCAACATAATGGAAAACAATTTTAGGAGAAAGATGTGAAGATCAATCAGTGAATAAGTAAGTGTAACTTCTGAAAACAGAAGATAATCTACACTGATGAAAGCTCCTGCGTAGGAAATAAAACAGATATTCGGGGAACTGGTCTGATATTTACAGAGTTCTTCAAAACGGAGAATTTTTTCTGTTTGGTCCCTAACTGCTTTTAACTGTGTATGAATTTGGAATATCTTTTATTATGGCTAAAATTTAATTGATTTTGCGTAAAGAGGAGACAGTACTTTAATGATACTGATATTTCCCACTTTGGCTGGTTCTTAAATCGGTTTGAACATTGTGACTTTAATCTTAAAAGAAAGGAGCTGAAAATATATGTGGATCTTGACTGAAAGTTAATTAATTAGCTAAATTTTTACTGTCAGAATTGGAATTAGTTTTGGGAATTCGCAGTAACCACAATCCTGGTAATATTTTTTGGATTTGCTTCAAATTGTTAGCCCGAACAAATTAATTATCTCTTTCCTCGTGTTCTATTTTATTTTACTTGTAGATGTATCAGGGAGTACTCTTTAATAATGATATTATTTGGCTTAAACTACTTTATCAAAGATAATAGCACACGAATTTGTCTCTTTCAAAATAAGATTCCAATACAGATCTACATGTATGCTTTTTCATTACAATAAGAATATTTAATTCTTGCCAAGTTTCTCTCAGAGTAATTTTAAATTGAAATGGTTATTTATTATTAAGTAGAATTAATTTAAGATAAAAAGGAAATAATAAAATACAAGTGCGATGATTTCAAAAATGCGTCATGACTTCATTTTATCTCTATCCCTACTTTTAATTTCATTAATTTTCCCAGTGTGTTTTAAATAAATTGATTTTTGTTTATAGTTTATCAATATTAGGAAACATAATAACGATATATAATAATATATATCATTTAATAGTACAGAAGAGAAAAGAATAAAATTCTACATTATAATGAGAACAAACTCCATTGATAACAAGCAAACAATCAGAAAGTACGAACATAAATTTGTTTTGTAAATATGAACATAATCGTGTATATTTCCGATATTGATAAATATTTTTAATTTATACAGTTAAGAAACATTATCTGAGATTGCTCCTATTTTTAAATAACCAAAATAAGTTTTTATAAATGTAAGCTAATATTGTTTTGTCTCCATACTAAATATATGCTTCCTTAACAAAGAAAATTTATGTTACATGTTACCGCCTCTATGATAAGGAAAGCGGATTTTTCTTTTATTTCTTTCATTTACAGTTTGGCTTAACTTTATTGAAAAAAAGTTTCAAAGACAATATGTTACTAAGAAACTTTGGTAAAGTTTTATTTTATCGGAGTTATTTGAAACGATCATTTTTACATCCTTTTTCCTCCTTGTCATCAGAAGTGTCCGCTGGTATTTTAATTATTGGCGATGAAATTTTAAATGGGCAAACGAAAGACACAAATAGTTCTTTTTTAATAAATAATTTAAATTCTTCTGGTGTGAAAATAAGAAAAATATCTATATTAAGGGATGATGTAAACGCTATTGCCGAAGAAGTTTCGGAATTATCGAAAAAGTGCACTGTTGTTGTAACTAGCGGTGGTATTGGGCCTACTCATGATGATATAACATATGAAGCTGTGGCAAAGGCATTTGGAGATTCTCTTAATATCAACACAGAATTGTTTTCAGTGTTAAAAGAATACTTTGGTCCTAATGCAGATGAAAATCCAGCTGTCATCAAACTTTCTACCATTCCAAAATCAGCAATTTTGAATTATGGTATTGATAAATATGGTAAAAAGGGAAGATACCCATTAGTATCTGTTAAGAATATATACATGATGCCAGGTGTGCCAATGCTTTTAGAACGAGCCTTCAAGCTTTTTAAATCAAGTTTTATGCTTCATAACAAACCACTGCAAGTGAAAAACATATTTCTTGCCATTGATGAATTTTCTGTTACACCCATTCTGAATGAAGCTGTGAAATTATTTGAAAACCACATTAAATTTGGATCTTATCCAGCTTTCAGTGAAAATTATTACAAAGTGAAACTTACTCTTGAAAGTGATGAAGAAGAATGGATAAACAAAGCTTGTTGTTATTTTGAGGAAAAATTGCCACCAGGGAGTATTGTTACTATAAAGAAAAACTTATTAGAATCTGCACCAGAAAAATTGTTTGCATTTGCAGATAATAATTCTTTTCTTCAATCCGCTATATTAATTACAGAAGAAATTTTATCTCAATATTCACCTCCAGAAATATGTATTTGTTTTAATGGTGGTAAAGACTGCACAGCGTTGCTTCACTTATTGTACTGTTGTGTTCAAAAAAGAAATCCTGATGACTGGAATAACATAAAAGTTTTGTATGTTAAAAGTGGAGAAACATTCAAAGAAGTGGATACTTTCATTGAAAATACTGCTAAAAATTATAAGCTGAATCTAATAACTATGAATGGAAAACTAAAAGATTCCTTTAAGACATTTTTACAAAATTATCCTAAAGTGAAAGCTGTTTTTATGGGTTCACGAAAGGGAGATCCAGGAACTGAACATTTAGAGCATTGCTGTCAAACTGATGAAGACTGGCCTTCAGTTCTGAGAGTTCTACCAATTTTGAATTGGTCATATTCAGAAGTGTGGCATTTTATTAGAAGTTTACAACTGCCTTATTGCATTCTGTATGATCGTGGCTACACATCTTTAGGACTCAAATCTGGAACAGTGCAAAATCCATCCCTTTTAGTAGCTGATATTAGAGGTTTTCGTATTTATAACCCAGCTTATATGCTGAAAGATCCTAAAGATGAAAGAAACAGTAGGTTGTAAATTAATATGTTATATGAAAATGCTATTAATATTTTTATACAATTATTGTATATAAATATAATTGAAAATATAGTGTATATTTTTGTATGTGTTAATTCCAATGGTCAAAATATTATCTAATTTTTAAAGCCTATGGCTATTTTTAATTCAAAAAAATAATTTAATATTACATTTTATCGGTCTGTGTAGTAATTGAAATCTCTTTTATATAATTTTATGTAACTTATTTCATGTTTGCAAAGAGGAATGTTTCTGATAAATTATTGACTTTTTTTCTGAAGTGCTACAAAGTCCATATTTCATGTATTTGTATGTTCTTATTTTAATCTTTTAACTTATCATTTATTTTGGTTTTGTATACAGAGTGTTATCCAATTCTGAATTTGAAAGAAAAAAAAAAATCAAGATTATGTAATATTTATGATAAAGTATCCATCAAAAATGTCCACTTTTTGTTTATTAATTTTAAAAAGGCGATTATACATTTCAATGCTTTGTCACTGTTTCTTTCGTTCTTCTTTCTATAGTTAAGTGTCAAATTTATACAATTCTTTTTCAATAATTAAGTCTTCCATATCAATTACATATTTTTAAAATTGTATTTAAAATGATTCCTTATATAGGAAAAAGTTGTTGAAGTATAAAATATATCTTTGGCTTTAAATTAATTTTAGTATTTATATAAAATACTCTATTCTATATAACATAAATTATCTTATTTAAAAAGGCAGCATATCACAAGGTAACCTCAGGACAATGTTTTAAACAAGATCAGCAGTATAGCATGCTTAACCCCCCCTCCCTTCTTTTTTAATAAGGGCTGAACACTGGTAATTCTTATTTTTTTCTCTAGATATATAGATATTTAGTGATTTAATTATTTCAAAAATACACAATATTCTTTCAGCTTAACCATTCTTTTTAAATTTTCAAAATAATAGATCTACTACATTTTATATGCTGGTTCAGATGTAAATTTGAGAACTAAGTTTTGTTACAGTTAATATTCTTACAAAAAATAACATATAAAAATGATTGAAACATCAACTCCCGCATGATAGAATAGTCCTATTCTGTTCAATAAATAATGTATTGGTTTTAATGAAATGATTTAAATTAAAATTAACCGAAACACTTTTGAAATTTCTTCTCATTTTTATAACTATCAAATTAAACACCCTTTGTAAAATTTTCAATCATAAATCTTAAGACTAAAAGAAATACTAAAACATCTGCTGAAATAGTTTTTATCTCATAATGTTTATAACATTACCAAATATGTTACTTCCAAAATTAATATTATTCAAATAACTTCTAACAAATCTTTTTATATAAAAATAACATAATATTTACTACTTTAGAAAACTGATAAGATGAAAGAAAAATATTCTGCTTTTAAGATATTCATATTAACCAAGCTATGGAATTAATGTCTGTTCACAGCAGTACAAATACACTTATGTCTTAAAACAAATGTAAATCAGATGAAATCTCAAAATATTAATTTGTCTCATATAACAAAAATTTATTATTCTTTACTGTCAACACTTTTCTGTTCTCTTAAATGGGATATTCAATAAGATTTTTTATATTTTAATACATTGTTAATTAGTATACTATAAACCGAAAATTGTTCTTTGAATCAAAACAGCTTTAAATCGAATATTTAAAATATATTAATCAAATTTTTAAAACATAAATCAGAGATGTCACTGATTGTTTAATCTCTCAAACATTTAATATTTTTCATTGAGTAATAAAATCATTTAGTGAGAAATAAAATTTAATTTTTTAAATCATTTTTACAAACACAATTTTCCAGAAATTTTAACATACATGTATTTTAAAATATTGATTTAGCAGTCGAATTAAGTTTTTCAAGCTTTCATAATTTTAATTCTAATTTCTTTCACTTATGTTTTTAAAATAAATGCATCAATGGCTGTTGCTCATCATTTGAAAAATTGAACTTTTTTTTTGTACTTTATTGTTTTATGTCTAAAATAAGTTTTTAAAAATTGTGGAAATATTTATCGAAAGTTTTATTCAAATGAAAGAAGCTTTATTTAACCATGAACAAGCTATACATGAATATTACTGTCTGTGAAATTCGCCCAAATTTAGATAATACTCAAATATTGTTTTAAACTTATAATGAGTACTGCAAAAGGTCCAGTAAACAATATTTAGTTTTCTTGGAAATATCGAACTCAAATATTGCACAAAATTTTATTCTCCTCTCCCTCCCCCATAAAAAATAATGAAATTGAACACCTAATTCTCCTTTTTTATCTTTAAAATTAGAAATGGGAACATTATTTATTGATTGCTGATAGATTTATAATTTTCCTACTCAATTTATTACTTAAAAAGAATTCAATTCCTAATTTCTAACAACTAATAAACAAATTGCTATGATTTTTGTTTTGGCATCAACAAAAAATATTTTCATGAGTCACCACCCTCCCCCTGCCCACTTTTTTTTTTCGCAAAATTTTTTGTAATTATTGCAAAATTCTAAATTGCATTTCTTCCCCATAAATTAAACTTTTCTTACATATGACTTTATAATAATTTTTCTTATATTCTTAAATTATCTTTAAGATCATATAATCATAAATATGGAAAAAAATAAAGAAGTTTAATCCAGATTTCATTTGATATCTCTATAAAATTTTACAGCACTACTATCTATAATCCAAACATTATTTTTATACGATGTCTTCCACAGATCTTTATATATTTGTATCAACAGTACAAAAGTTTAATACTTTACTTCTTTACACTTAATATTAAATCTAGATTTTTGTTCATGGATAATCTAAAAACACATGTAGTAAATTTTCAAAGATGTCATCAAAGTTAACTTTTAAATTTTTTAATGTATAAGTTACCTATCAAGTAACTTAAATAGAAGAACTTGTTATATTCACATTTCATCTAAAACCCTTAAAACGATCATCTCTCACTGTCTTAATATTGAGAACATTATTATTTTCAGTTATCTGTCATAATTAATTTGTCATATCAGTTTAAACTGGTTTCAAAGAATTACGAGACTTTTGTATCATACATATATATATAATTTTTTTTAAACTTTTATTTTCAATTTTTCTAGCTAGCTAAGTTTTGATGTTCGAACGCTTTTGAGATGAAAGAAACCCGTCGTTTTTCTAAATATCGATGTGTGCTTAATCTGATAGTCTCGTGATTATTTTTAACCGGTTTAAATTAGTTAATGACTTAAATAAATTAAATTTGTCAGATTTCAGAAAATTTTATAATTTAGAAATCACGTTGTAACTTTAGTTGGTGATAAATGGCCAAATGTTACAACCTTTTGAATTATTTTCTAATAACCCTATTTTAATTAGTTGAAATTATCCCTGAACAAATAATATTTTCGCTTGTTTGGTTAATTTTTTAAAAACGTTGCAAGAGTTAAGGCAATAACACTATAGTTTCCAAGGGAAATACTACAACAGCAGACGATATATAACTCAAAAAGCTATTCAGTGAAAGACTCCAAAATAAAACTACACCAGCAGATGATAGATATTTCAAAAGCTACGTTGTGAAAGCCAACTCCAAAATATTGATGTGTACATAGTTAATTAGTTGGTTATGCATTTTGAGGCTCCAAAAACCTCAAGTCAAAGAAATATGTTATGATAAAAAAAAATGCAATTTAAATGTTTTTGTTTCTACACATTTATATTTAATTTCAAAAGATGAACTTTCTTGTTTCTTGATATGGATTTCTTTCTGCCAATGCTTAAAATTACAAATTGAATATGCACAAATTGAAATCTAATTTGACAATCATGAGTAATTGCTCGTTATTTATATGAGTATGCTGATCTTTAATTGATTATTTCAAATGATAATTAAATTACTGAAGTGCAAAAGCATGATCGCATATTTTATCAAACCTTATTTACATTTATTGCAATTTTATCTAATCCCTATAAAAAAAGTTGAACAGATATTTCACAAATGACAATGGTTTAAAAACATGACTATTTACTAAAGAAATATAAATATTGGCGTATCATTACTGAATTTAAAAAAATTATAGTAGCCTGGAATGAATGAAAATTATTCAAGTGACTGTCAGCTTTTCTAATTGGTAAAGCTTCGTCACTTTGCATGCTTCAAAAGAACTACAAACCTTTAAAAAAATCAACGAATTCTTATATAATTCATATTCTAATATCATATTTAACACTCTTAGAAAAGCTAAAAATAGTTAATAACATAAACAAAGGGACACTTCTCTAAATATGGCCTTTGCTGTTAATGCTAATAACAATTGAATGGTTTTGATTATTATTATTTTTATTCCTAGGTAAAGGTTTAAATATTCCTTCCTATTAAAAGGATGTGTAGATTACTTGGGCAAAAAATTTGTAGCAAAATTGGATCACATATTTAAAGTTTCATGAGGTGTAAAAAATGGACATTATCTTTTCGAGACACTATTTATGCCATTTACACTTATCAACATTAAAAATACCATGTTTCCTTTATCTTTCTCACTCTACACAAGACAAATTTCAATATTAAACTGGTTTGTATTTAGATATTTAAAAAGGTTCACAAATAATATCATTGATAGATGAATGAAGAACAGCCTCGAAAAACTACAGCCACATATGAAATTTCTTCTGTAAATAAATGGGTCCTATCAAATTCAATAAAGCTGATGGTTATGGTAGGTTTACTCACAAATGGAATCCAACGATATTAAATAAGACATTTTGGTGATTAAGATTTTTTCTATCAGCCATGGCTGATCATTTAAAACCAGAAGTACCTAAATGTCGAAATGCTGCTGAACAAATGTGAAACAGTGAGTCAAAAATAGAAAGAATCATTTTTTAATATATGTTAAAAGATTTTCAATACTTAAAGTTTTAGAGTATTTCATAAAAATACTAGTAGTATTTTATCTTGAAAAAAGTTTAATTAGCCTCACATTCCCCTACTTAAAATTGTAAGTTATTAACATGTTAATGCCAAGATACATATTTAAGAATTTAAAATTTTTCGACAATGTTAAATCTCTAAAATAAATTTATTTTATTCGTCAACAAGTTCTTTTTCCGAGCATCATGCAATGCATAAAGAATGTGATGTAATCCATTTCTTGAGTTTTAAATCAATATAATTTTTAAGTTCTGAAAATAAAGCATTTCAAAGAAAACAACTAACCTAATGCTTTTAAACGGAGCGTAATGGTTAAAACATACAGTTGCAAAGTGTCTCTTAGTTCTATAACATCAATAAAAATTATATTCCTTTTTTGACACCAAAAAGAAAACAGTACAGCATAAATATAAATATAATTCAGTCATTCTATTATTCTCTCAATAAAGAATAGCATTATTCTGAATGAACAAATAAAATTTGCTTTGATTTCTAAAGATATTCACAAACGTTGCTTTTAAGAAAACATGCTTTTTCTTTTTAAAGCTTTAGTTCAAATATTTGATTATGTCATGATGACAAATTAAATATTTTGATTAATTTAGCTTAATCTTTTTAATCTTCATCAAACATACAAAATTATTAAGAACTGTTATGATAACAATCACATCGATTTTTAATGTTGACATTTACTATTCTTGAAGAATTTGCAGCTTTAAGGACATCTCAAACAATTCAATGTGTAAATATTGTAAAATGTTTTTTTAAAACACATTTTAAATATTATAGACATTTAAAATCTTATTCGGTTGAATATTTTAATCAAAATCAATACATAAATTGTAGAATAATTGCTTGAAATTCACACTGTATTGTCAAAGAGATTCAATTATACACAATTTTTAATAATCTACATGAATTTTATTGGCAGACAAAAATTGAATACAATAAAACATTTTCAGCACTTTTTCATGAATTAGCAGTGATTGTTGCTGAATAAAAAAGTATAACACTGCACAACTTCTGTGCATTTGAAACAGAATCCTAATAATGCAAATATAGAAACATCCTTCAAAAGGTGATGTCAAAGAGTTCATTTTCAGATTTTTAACAGTTAAACTTTAAAAATGTGCACAGAGCTAACGGCTTTTCACAGTTCTTCTCAAATGAAGCAGAAGCCTGAACCACATAAATACAAGACACAAGTGACAGAAGGGAGAAAAAGAATGGCTTTTCTTTTTTCCCTCTCAGCAAAGAGGAAAAACAAAAACATAATTCCATCACCAACACAGATAACTTTTTTTTAAACTTACATTAAGGATTTTTTTTATTATTATTGACCACCTCTGGCCATAGAATGCAACAAAATTACAAAAAAGGCTCTGCAACTCCATTTCACTTCAATCAATCGTGATATAATAATAAAAAAAGCAACTATATATATAAAATATTAAAAAATGGTTGTCAATCCATTTCACAATACAAAACATGAAGGTTAATAGCAATTGAAAAGATGGTTACAAAACATTTATAGGGGAAGAAAGAGTAAAATATCACAAAAACTAAGCGATGAATCTGTGGGGGGAGTTTTAAAATCTTAAGAAAAAATAAAAAGAGAGGAAAGAGGGGAAGGGGGTGTAACATTTTATTGTTGGTTTTGTAGAAAGAAAGGCAGAAACATTTGTTGGCAATTGAACATCCAGTAAGCTCCACAAAACTGGTCACCAGAGAAGGGAGGCAGCTTACAAGATTTGACGCACAATCAGGATCATCTGGAAAGGGGAAGAAAAAAAAAAGACATGGATAAAATATTTACATATTTCTTCTTCATACAGAAATTTACTCAGTCCTCTGAAATAAATATCTCAATATTAAATTTTTATACTTGAGTGTAAAAATATACTATTTTAGTAGGTAATATATATATATATATATATATATATATATATATCCCTTTCTCACAAGAAATACATCCTTACTAAATCCTCAAAGAGAACTAAAACTTATTTAAAGAACAATTAAAAAGCTTTTCAATAAGATTTCAGTCTTTATCAGATCAAATAGCTATTAACAATAAATATTTTGATTTGGTGCAAATAAATGTACACATACTACAATTCCCACTGATCATGAATATTAACAATCGTGAAGCAGTTCTAACCCTAAAATATAAGTAATAAACAAAGAAATCAAATTGATAAAATTATTTCACTTTCTTAAAATGCACATTTTTTTTAGAAAATACAATTAATAACTGCAATTATCTAACTATGCATGGAATTTCAAAACTTCATCAATTTCAAGCAAGTGGCATATTCATCAAAGAAATAGTGAATCAAAGATGTATGGGGAGAGGGGAATTTTAGTGTGAGTTTTCATTACTCGCAACATACCTGTTTCAGAATTTTATAAAATTATAAGTTTTCTTTTCCAATCTATTCTAATTTAATTTTACTCAATTAATGTCCTTTATTTTTTTAAGCACCAAATACCTATTCTAGAGCTAACCTCATAATACTGAATCAAGATCATAGAAATAACAGTTACCAATGAAAGTTAATCTCAGGCATAAACAGTTTTTCTTACAGTTCATGTTCTAGAGATTACACAAAACAATAGGTGTCATACACAGATAATTCACATGTGAATCACCAAAACTTTGATAATAGTGGAACAAATTATAAAAATTACTTGCAAAATAAGTAATTGTATTAATCAAATTATTTCTGTATATTTTTACCTCTTCTCCCAACTTCTCATCAACAATAATCTAATAAGCTAAGTATTCAAAATTTACCAAAATATATTCAAAAGAAACTGAACTAATACCAGAATGCAGGATTATGGTTTAAAAAGTCAATCTGCGCCCACTTTGTAAAATATTAAAAATTATTAAAAGTTTTGAAAAGATATTATGGCAAATTTTTTGCATGAAGTGGACTCAATTTTGCATAAAAGAAAAAAGCCTTGATTCCTCACTTTTCATACATGTTCAGTATTCTTAGTTCTCAGCTATTTGTTCCATTTAAAAATGGATATTTGTTTACAAATAAGCAATGTAACACAAATTCATGGAAGTTTTACAAGCCAAAAATAAAAGGAAGGGATGGGGGATTTATAGTTTTCTGCTTACATTCACTTTAGAAAAAAATGAACTGAAATTTTATAAATAACTTATTTGATCAATTTATATTTATATTCATAAAATGCTATAAATATAAAATAAAAAAAACATTAATGATGTACATATATCCATGCTATTATCTGGAAATAAGTTCAAAGAAATTGTATAATTTCAATGATTTTTAAATACACCAAGGAAAAGTATTCTTGAAACGGTCAATTGACAATGGAATGTAATATTCAGATTAATAAGTCTACATGATATCAGTCCCTTTCAAGACACAGTATTTAAATAAAATACTGTTTTTGCTTTCTTTTATTTCTATGAGGTTGAACAAAAAAGACTAAAGGTTGGGAGATTTACTTATTTTCAAGACACATTAATTAAAAATCAGTGTTCTTTTTAGATAACGTAGTAAAGATTTCAAACATTATCCTAAAATATAATTTAACAAAGAAAGAACTAAACAATATATAAAACATTAAATACTATATAAGTAATTAACAGAAATTTTACAATCACTTTCCCCAAAAAAAATTACCCAATTTATTAAATCAATTAGTGATATTAGCAAAAATATATAAGTTGATACTATAAATAAAATTTACTTTTTTAAAGAAAGCAGTAAATTACAAGTCAATTCAAATCAACTTGCATTTAGACATTTTTTTAAACATTAATGTCATTTAACTAAAAATTATTGGAACCCAACTAAAGGAATGATTAATCATTGAAAATACAAATAGAATATGATATGCAAATTAGCATTCACACTGGCTCACTGACATTCTAAGCATATAGCAAACTATATCACAACTACAGCATCAGCAAAGAAGAAAAAAAAAAGGCAGAAATAAAACAGAAAATTGCTTTCTTTTTTTTTCTCTTTTAATAAAATCAATATTTAATACAAACTACAAATTCATAAAAACATTCCATTCAGCAGAATAAACACAAGATGCTTAAAAACAAACTATTATTACAGAAACAAAATCATGCAGTATGCAGAAAAAAATGATAGCAATCAAATTATACACAAAAATAAATATTAATGAAAGACAGGCCAAAAGCAATTGCAGTAAAATTGGCTTTAATCGACCATTCATTCACATGCTTAGCACTATAAAACCACACTTCAATACAAAATTATTTAACTCTGATGTATAACACAGAATCTTAAAGTTTGAATACAAAATTGAAGATTTTAAAGATTTCAATTAAAAAAAAACAATCTTCAGAAATATTTCAAATCCTGTTTCATGCAAGGAAAAACAAAATATGCTTTTAATGGCACATAAAAATTATCTTTACAATTATGAATAATTAAAAAAATAAATCAAATATCTTAATTCTACTTAAATTTTGTGTCTAGTCAGAAAAAAACAATTGTAAAATTGCCTCACAAGACTGACTTTCAGAATGTATAAGAATGTTTGATTAGATACTTAAAACATCAGTTCTCCATCACCAACAATTACATCAAATATCGTAGAAAATTAAAATTTCATTGCTTCGAAAAAGTAGGCATCTCTCTCTGTCAAGCTAAATTATTGCCAAGAGATAAGCTAGCTGCTATCAGTTCTTTAATTTTAAAGAAAAGTGTGGTTTTAAGTGCAATACGTGTCTCCCTCAGTCTATCAGACGCACCTAGCACCATGTACAAATGAAAGCTCACATCGATTGGATGTCCTTGAGTGTACTTTCAACCTCTTCCTGCAAAAGATGATTCTTCTCACGCTCCATCAAAATTTCATCTGAAATAAATTATTATCTCTTGTTTAATATAAAATTTTATCTCATAATAACAAAGTAGTGATAATCTCTTTTTTTAAAACTCTATTATTGGGTTCAATTCATATGAAAGGTCATTTCCCAATGCTTATTAATTAATTAAAATTTTAAATTAATTATTATTTAGAATTTTAACAGCAAAACATTCTACATTGTTATATATATCCCAGAATCACTGAATTAACTTTTTTATATTCACTCCCAAGTATTTTGTTTGGCAAGAAAACTAAAAGAAGTCTGAATTTAATCAAAATTGTATAATTATAATAATGCTCACAAATATTGAGCATTCATATAACAAGATGAATTATTAGCAATATGAGAGACTATATGATAATGAATAGCAATCATATATCTTACACAAAAATTTGAAAATGATTACTGCTAACAAATGCTTCATGTCGATAAAATGTTTGGCAATTTTGAATTAAACATAATAAAGATTACTGGACTGAATTACACATTACAAAATAATCTGAAATCAATAATTTTCATTAATTTCCAAAAAATAAGAAAAATATAAACATAGAATATTTAAAATAGACAAAGTATACAATAAACAGTAGAATGATAAGAAAAATAAAATCTATCAGATAAATGATGACCAGAAAAATAAGATTTATCCACTACTTAATTTAATAAATTCAATGTTATTTAGCACTTTTTCTTTAACGCATACATATGTCCTATCAAATGGTTTATCTAAGAAAGAATTAATTATATGAAATCAATACAAAGTTATCATTTCAAATTAAAATTAATAACCCCTCCAAAAAAAGCAAGATGATAGCTTATATTTGATATATTATTGAAGGCATTTTAAAGTATAAAATTTAAATTTAACTATTTTTTGAAAGAAAAATTATGCTTCATTATTTTTTACTCTCTTTAAAATCCAGTTGCTATTCTGTAAGTAAGCATAAATATTGAAAAATGTGTAAATTAAAATGCACATTTAGAGTATCTTATTTGTAATTACTTCAGAACCAATTACCAACAATTTAAACCAATTATTCTGAGCATTGTTCTTCCTTCTTATACAAAGGACAATATTAAAAGAAATTCTTGCAAGAAAATTGGTAAAAGTATAGAATTCCTCTTGCTTTCTAATCAATTATAGTAATGAAAAAAATTGTAATTTTTACGTGATTTTAATTTATTTTAAAAGCATGGTAAATAAAAATATTCTATACAATTACAAGTATAAAAACATACAGAATCATGGTACATATTAACTACAACTTTCAGTATAAATAGAGAGTTATTGAACAATTCAGAACAGTTAATTTCGAATATCAATGATGCATTTGAATTCGATTACATAAACTTTAGTGCCAGCAAAAGCTATGTTCTGGAACAAATTGTCTTAAAAATGGCAATAGTAATATATTTGCTAAAGAAATTTTCTTCTAGTAAATATAATAAATGATAAATTTAAAAATAAGAAAATTCTTACAAATATTTTCAAAATAAACAAATATTAATTACAATTAACAGGGCCTACATAAATGAGTTATTGATAAACTTAAAAATAAAGAAACTAAGAAAAGAAAGACACCTTCAAGTCTATCCACTTCTTTTTGAAGTTTTTGTACTGATCTTTCAGCATATTCAGCTCTAGCTTCAGCCTTTGAAGGGGAAAAAAATAGAAAAGATCAGATTTTAAAATATTTGTCAAAAATTCATGATGATACTACAAATCATAATTAATAGATTTTTGTCAAATTTAGTTTTAAATAATGAAATTAATATGAATACTACTTTTAATTACTTCTCATATTGAAAAAAATTCAACAACATACTGCAGCATACCAGGAAGATGGACTACTACACAATAACCCTCATAATAACAATTTTAATATAATGAATGTTTATAGAGAATGCTTAAGTATTCAATGGAATAGCTGTCAGATGCTTTAACTGTTGATTCTAATACGCCATGTTCACAAACATCTTTTATACTTGTTTTGATTATTCTTATCAAGAGCAATCATATTCCAGTAACCAAACAAACCAATGGAATCAAAATTTTTTTCAAGGAAATTGATTGCAATTCAAAATAATAAGTTTATATAGAATTAAATATAATTACATATCATATTCCTCATAATTTTTTTTATTTTTAAAAAAGATATTTACTTACAACAGATAAATGGAAAAAGCCAAAAATTCACAATCAAAATATTTGAAATAAATCTAAAACAAAAGCAGGTCATTTCCTACCTCTTGCAGCCTTTGTGTCAGTTGACGAATAGTTGAGTCATACGCTTCTTCTTTCTGCAAAGCCTAATAAAACAAATTATTATTAAGTACAAAAGAGCTTGGGAAGAAAACAATTTTAAAAAACCAAAGTTTATGTATAACAATGCCAGAAAACACAACTTCACCACAATAAAAAAGTTTAGATAGGACTACTATTCAAATAGTCAGTAGCATGTGGAAATATTGATTTTAAGATGACAATCTTATTAAAGAATTCATTCTTCAATTCTATTTCGGAACTATCTATAAGATTTTTTTAATTATTAAAATGATAGTTTTTTAAGTGAATATAATTAAAAACAAAGATTAGCATCCCTTTATTTTTCTCAGATACTGAATAACAATAAAAATTCTTACATTGATAAGAATTTTTTTTAAGTATTTGACATGAAAATACTCAATAATTCCACTCAAATCTGGATACCTGACTTATATCATTAACATAACTCATTACTGCATTTTTATAATCATATATATTGTTTTTCACGGTTTTCTTATTTTTTCTTATGAGTTATGATTTTGATACATGAATAGACAGCAGAAAAATATATCAGTGTTTTATACTTTGGATGAACAATACAAAAATCTGTATGAAATTACCCTTACCTTCTCTTCGCATACTTCGAGGGATTTCATATTATTTCCCACAACACGCAATTCTTCTTCTAAGTCTACTATTTTGCTACAGGGAAGAAAGAAGAAAAAAATCACAATATTACAAAATTTTAATTTTTCTTTTTTACAATAAAATCATAATTCATTTTTAAAGAAATTTATGTACATAGACATATTAAGAAAATAACATTCAATTGAACATGTTATTATCAACTGAAATAAAAACAACCACTTAAATATCAACCTTATTTAACTTCCAAAAATAAATTTTACAAAACTTTATACAAATAAAATTAAAATAATGAACACTTATCAGGGTGAGGAAAAAATATGAATGAACGATGAGAAAAGAGGACCATTATACATAATTTCATATCTGGATAGATAAATTTTCTTTTAAATAAAACTGCTTTAGTTTTACATAAAAATAATCATTAAGCTTAAGTTTTTCATTAGATTTTATTTAAATTTAAAAGAATTTTTAAAAATTTCGCAAAAGAATGATATAAGCAAGGATTATTATGCTCTATTTCAAAAACCTGGTAAACTACAAAAAATTCAGTATACTTTCAAATTAATTCAAGATAAAAATGTGATATACATACACTCAGGATTTTTTTTTTTTTTTCAAATTTATTTAATGAAGCATACAGTTAATTTGTGTTTTATTGCAAAATCTCCAAAACATTACTTAATTTTTTTAGTTTTTAAGCATTCTCTTCAAAAAATAAATTAGCATGATTATTAAAATATTCTGACTAAGACAATCACCTCAGTTGTCAAATATCAATTGTGACACTGATCTGACTTACCTTGACAATTTAAATATTCTAAATTCTAGTCTTGAATCTAACATAAGGAGCTAGACTTTCACTCTATATCCATTAAATTAAGATTTTTTTCCAGGAACTTATATACATTTTTATTACTTGAATAATTACTATATATTGCAATAAAAATAATAATTAGCCACAGTAAAGAAATATTTGCTTGTGGTGGAAAGGTAATTTACATACTAATAATTACACAATAGCTGTAATGATTTGAAATCTAAGTACTTTTTTTATTTATACAAAGATTAAATTGAATTTATACACTGATAGTATGAAAAAAACCAAAGGTTACCTTTCACCTAAAGATGCTCTTTCTTCTGCACGTTCCAAATCTGCTTCTAACATTGCAATTCGACGAGCCATCTGAGAGAAAATCAGCACTCATTATGCACAACAACACAGATAAACATGCACATGCAATAAATATTTCAGATACAAAAGAAATCATGCTGTATTGGAATTTTATTTCCTATATAATCTAATCTATTATTAGAATTTTGAACATTTCCCAAATCATGATTGTAAAGCCAAAGTAAGTTTCTACTATAAGCAGAACTATGTAAATGAAAGACTGTTTAAACATAGCAAGTAAAGTGACATATAAAAAACATTCATTAAAAAAACATGCAATCAAATAGATGCAATTTAAGCATAAATTAATAATTTTAGGGTAATAATAATCTAAAAAATAAGTTATTGTTTATTAAAGATAAAGGAAATCTTGACTCTTATATGTATCTATATTACATTATTAAATTTATAAAAAAATTATTTCATTAATATCAACAATGAAGCTAGTAATTGATATTATTAAAGGTTTAATTTGTTTTTCAAATTTTCAAAATACATTTCCTATAACTTTGTGTAGGGAAATCAGCATTAATAAACAAAATTAAAAATAAGCATTAATGAATTTTTTTTAAGTGGTATTGTAGTGGTAACAAAATAAAATACACTGTAAAACAAAAATTGAATACAATTATATATACTTTTTAAGTAAAATGAAATCTATTTTTAATAGAAACATTCAAAAGAAACAATAACAAAAGCAATGCAAACTAATGAAATAAAACTATTTGTCAGCTTTATTAAAAGTTTTGCAAACTATAAACTAGTGATAAACACAAAATTTCAAATGTTTCCCTCGATTAAATGCATGCATAATGCAAAATTTGAATAACAAAAATAAAACAAGTACTATCAATTAATTATCAAATATTTAAATAACTGAAATTTTAAACAGTTTTTTTAATAATATTTATTTTATTTTCATTATATTTTAATAATTCTGAAAATTATGTCTTAAAATGTCAGTTAAGAATTAATCTTAATTTCATTTTTTAAATGTGAAAAACTTAGACTTTATAAAAAAAAATTATATTATAATAAAGAACAGATTTTAAGGAGAAAGTTTGTCTGAGTTCAAGACATTGGAATTTTAAAGAAAATATTAGTAACTTAATGTATAAATGAGTCTTCATAGTGAAATAAAAATTCATAAAAGTCAATAGTTTTCAAATAAATATAAGCAGTAAATAAAATCAAAACAAATTATTAACAACATAAACAGATCATGCAGAATTATTTCTGGAACAAAAATTTGTGTTAGTGTTAGTCATGATGGATGCTTATAACAAAGCAAACACATTAACCTCACTTGAATCCAATTATACAGAGCGGAGAAGCAGAAATGGCTGAAATAAGATTATTTTATTTAAGATAACTTCAAATACATGAGCTACATGAAAAAAAAAAGAAAAAGAAAAAAAAAAGAAAGACTCAATGAACATAAAATGCAAAACAAATAATAAATTACATAACAAATAATATTTTTACCAAAAAAGTAAATGGAAACTGAATGCATATCAATGAACAATCACTTACATTTTTCAAAATATTTCTGAAGTATACTAATATAAGAAACATTTTAAAAATTCTAGATTTTTTAACATATATAAAACAAGATATTTAAAATTCTTAGATAATTTAATAACAATGTTACAGTGTCAAATGAGTGACCTTACCTCCTCATATTTTTTGTCAGATTCCTCAGCAATTAATCTGGCTTGACCTAATTGAGTTTCAAGGAGAGATATTCTGTCGTCTTCCATATTTGTACGATTTTCCAATGCTTTACGAATACTAAGAAAGAAAAAATTATAACTGTTCTGTGACAACAAACATGAACAAATTATTAAAGAAATTAGTAAATTAATACTATATATTTTGTTGGATTATTTAAAATAATTCAACAATATAAAATTCTTTTTGTATGATAGGGTTAAAAACTTTGACCACATTTACCATATCAAAATGTTATGCAATAGCTTGAATTTTAATTTTTCTGCATTTTAACTTGTCATAAATTATCTTAATATCATGTAGAAACATAAAACAAAAATAAAATTAAATAGATTCTAGCATAAAATCAACTACTTTTAGATGTCAAAAATAAATAAATGTGCTCCAAATGCTCTCCCCCGCCCAAATAAATACCCTAAGACTTTATAAAGGGCCTAACTTTATTTGTACTGAATTCACACACAAACTTTTTTTTTTTCCATTTAAAATATAAAAATTTCTGTTATCTTTAAAGATTAACAAAACTTAGAATTTTCCAGCCAAGTAATGCAAATGAGAATGTTTTTATATTCTATTGAAAATGCCATAAACGCATTACATACAAGATAGAAGTTAAAAATCAATAAAATTAGCTGTGTACTAATTCAATTTTTTTAAAAAGGAAGGGGAAAGAATGAAGGAACAAATTCTCACTTGTCTCAATATGAAAATCTAACATTCAATCTGCTTAGCAGATAATTAAAATTATTAATTCAAAATTAATATAAATTTATTAGGAATATAATACTCTTACAAGATACATGAGTAAACAAATTAAAAATTATAAATAATTCATAACATAGTTTTTAAAAAGATTTTATCTAATTTGGTGAGTGGCTATAAAAACAGCACAGCAACTTTACTGGTGGTGAGAAGAAAAAAAATGAAAATGAAATTTTAGTGACTTGCTTAACATTAAGTTTTCACCCCTCTACCATTTTTTAGATCTTTATTTTTTATATATCATATTCCAGAATAATAGGATCTTTGGTTAATATTAAATAATGTACAAAATTAGAGTTGTTTCTTACCGTTCACTTTCATCGGCAGCTTGGGAAGCTTCTTCTAATTTCTGAGTGGCAATTTTTAATCTTTCTTCAGAACGCTCTAAATCTTCTTCCAACAACTGAATTCGCCTATTGAGAGCAGCTACTTCACTTTCAGACTGCAAAAGAACAAATTACCAATTAAATACAACCAAGGACATTACCACTGAACTCATATCAACTTTTTAACAATGTTAATATGAACGAGATAATAGTAATTTAATACAAAATGTACTTTCATATTTATGTTCCATAAATGTTTTTAAATAACTAAATGACAATTAAAAAAATAACACTATCAAACAAATCAGATAAAGAAAAGCAATAAAAGATGAAAAAATGTAAATTTATAAAATATATGAAATAAAAATAAAGATGTGTGTGTGTGTGTGTATGTGGGAGAGAGAGAGAACAATCAATTTTTCCCATCATTCAAAAATCACAAATTTCAATACTTTTTTAAAAATTAATTATTGTAATATTTTCCCATGCATTTACAGAGCAAAATTAAAATTATTCCATCCTATATTAAATTGTAAGATTTTCCTTCATTGTTAAAAGATAAGAAGTAAGATTCCAATTATCTGAGTAGTTTATGTGATGAATTATATTACTAGAAAGAAATAAAAGAAATCCAAAATAAATTATCAAGATTGCTTAAGTTTTTAGCGGCATTATGATTTCACAGGGCATACTCCATCAAGAAGGTCCTTAGTTAAATTTAGAAATTATTCACAAAATAAGAATATAATTAAGAATTGTATTAACAAATGAAAAATTTAAATATAAATGAAGTAGCTGGGTTTTAAATGCAGATATAGTATTCTACATGGATGGAAAAAATCCAGTATCAGTAAAGATAAGAAACAGAGCTGAAGTCTTTATTATTCTACCCTCAAAAATTTAGGAAAAGTTATTCTTTAATGTAACGAATGGCTGCTCATATTTCAGTGTCAGTTCCATCTTTAAATTCAATAAGATAGCTATTTTCATCTATATAAAGTATCATGAATGAAACCTCAAGCAAGTCAAGAGATATGCATTGATATTATCAAAAATAAGACTGAAAAGTCATTTTAAGATAACTTTTGAAAATATTAGTCTGAAATAGACGAAATAATACAAAAAAATACACTTTCAAAATTATGTCAATCAAATCTAAAATTATGTTTATCATTATAATTCCTTATTAACATCCCATTTTAAAATTAGCTCATGGTTATTTGGGGTAAGTAATTTTAAAACATAATTAGATAATGATTATACCATCACCATTTCCTTCTCCAAACTTTTTGTATTACAATAGTAGTATTTAAGTTTTGAAGTTATATTTGACATGCACTACTTATATATTTGACTGTTCAGAAGAATTTTTGAGTCTGGGGTCCTCAAAACCAGAGTCCTCGCAACTCCTTCGAATCAATAAACATCTCTATAATACATTTCAATGTATTTAGGATGAATTTTATTTAAAAGATCCTCTTATGATCATTATTGCAAATTAAGTAAAATAAACTTAGTAAGAATCAATATGTTTCATTGAGATTTTAAGAATTTTTACTGTGGACTTATAACATTAAACAGTTGTGTTTTTTTTAAGTGCATTCAAAATTATTGGAACTGGAAATTTTTTAAAAAAACTGAACAGACCTTTTTCAGACTCCTTACTTCTAAAGATAAATACAAATAGATAAATTTCAATACACATATCTAATATCTATATTGTAGACACCTATTAAATTTTGAGCCAATAACAATACACGGGTTAACTGTCTGTCGGTCAACATTTTCGAAACCATGTAAACGCGATAATTCAAAGAGACAAAGCAAAAATATAGCAAATTCGATATGGGATTTTGGGACTACAAGTCCAGTTTCGTATCAAAGCGCTATTTCGATTGATTGAGAGAAACATGCTTAAAACTAAAAATTCGATTTTCGAATACTATTAACAGCATATCACAAAGTAATCGACTAAGAACTTCCCAACGAACACATTATAGATTCAGTATATATGGTAAATTCAAGGCGATGATTAATATTTTGTAACTATTGTACATCAGTAACATGTAAGATGTTACCTAATCTACCCTACCCAAGGTCCGCAATTTCTAACGAGGGTGGGAGATTAACACCTCTAACAGAGAGTGTGCGAGAAAGTTTGGGAAGACCATTCTCGCTAGTTCAAAACATCGTCGGCTATGCTGCATAGTCATGGTAAATAGAGGAGAGGAGGGAGTAATCAAGTTCTAAAATTTTGTTGCGTGGTAAGCTACTTCGTGATTCTAGGTTTGGGAAGACAAACGTGCAATATCATCCAAAACATAGCAGCTACTTTTCATAAGGGGAAAAAAAAAAAAGGCTCGCAACATCTGCTTTCGCATTCGTTCCGAAAACTTAATCATCGGGCCAGAGTGCATCATTGATTTATTTACAATGTAATCACGGCTGGCTAAGGTGTATATAAACAGCAGCGTGACTGCTTTAGGAGAGATGCCAAATTCGACTCTGATACAACGTGACCTTGATTAAGTTTTATCAATATCGCAGTATATCCTATCAAGATACATTTCAAAACCAGTTGAATAATCAATACTGAACACCTATGAGTCACCAAAATATATATGGCAGCAGTTGGCAACCAATTTTTCGAGCTTTGAAAGAAAAAAAAAATCATAAACACATTAAAGTCGGGGGATTTCGACGAAAGTACGTGAGGTAACGCTGATCAAATCGTAGTACTACGACTCCCGCCTATAGTGTATTAAAACAGAATGATAAAACCGCAAACACCAAGGATGGGCGCATGAACAAATTTATAATTGACGGACTACTTCAAAATTTGATTACAGTTTAGAATATTCATTTCGCTGAGTGTTTGAGTCATCGTATTCTCATGCCGACAGACAAATTCCATAATTAGCCGTCTTAGGCGACCCAGTTGCACGCCCAAATTACTGCCCTTTTGAATATTTAATAATTAATATAAAAATCATTTTAAAAATACATTCCATATAATGCATTTAAAAAGTAAATTAAATCATTTTACTGCCAATTAAAAAAATACCACGAAGAAAAAGTGAAAATATTATACGGCGATATGAGAAACGGCAGTAACTAAACGCAATATAGCTTAATATGGTAAATGGCGAGCCAGAATTAAAATACACAGCGGGAATTGTTAAGAACTTCCTGGCAACACAAATGTTTTAACAGCGACCTTCAAAGCTCGCATCAGGAAGCAAATAATTTAAATCAAGCGGTTAAGGAGAGAACAGAAAAGCTCTTTTTTAATACCTAAACAACAATTTTCTTCAGTATTTCAGTAACATAAATGTAGCAGTCTTTGACAGCTTAGTTTATAAATTATACTCTCTCAAGATATAAATATAAATAAATGCTTCGAAAAATAACACAGATATTAAATACGAATTTATTATACTGACTTCATTACAATTACAACACGCCTGAAAAAATTAAACCACAGAAAATTATCTTCCAAATTATCTAGCATGCTCCTTGAAGGTTAATTTGTACTTCAGGTGCATTTTTTCCCAACAGATTGACACCAAAATCAAACACGGAATTGCTAACACAAAATCAAATACCAAATATTGATATAATTAAGTCATGAAATTAAGAGTTATCGCAATTGTAAGCTTTTAAAAAAAAAGTGCAGACGAATAGAGACATTCAAGTCCTTACTGGATTTGGCTCACAATTTAAAAGGTGTTCTACAAAATAGGTGTTAAAACAGCGTATAGAAATTCATCCACTCAGCTCTCGTCTTACGTAGTTTATCTTGTATTTTATCATAGATATGTAGTTATCTTGTTAACGTGTATATTCGAACAGACGATCTTCTTCCGAGACAGACAAAATTTGACAGAAATCTACAAATTTGGTATATAGATCAAAACACCAAATTTAATCCATCTACTTCAAAGTGTTTTTGAGTTATTGTATATTACTAGTAATATAAATATATAGTAATATTATGGTAATAGTAATATAAATTTATTTCCAAAAACGTGTTTTTTCGAATTCAGAAAGATCTAAAACGCGGAGATTTATAAAAACGATTTTACGATGGGCGACTGACTATATGACAGACATTGGCAAAGCAAAATCCAGTATCTCCTGGCCTATACATATTTACATATCATAACAAAACTACCCAAGCTAAATGTAAGAATATATAGTTTTCATTGTATATATTTTTTAAATAAATATTTAAATAGTACGAGGAGAAATATATTTTTCTTCAAATATTTAGTTAAAAATATAATATTACATTTAAATACATGTTGAAATTCCAGAAATATAATGGTTGACAGAAATCAGACTAAAGGTGACCACCGTATAATAGACCAGCACCTACTGCTGTAACGCCGTTAAACGATCACAGAAAAGTATAACTGGCATTGATTTTACTAAAGAACTTAGGAATATATGCATTCGAACAAATGGCGAGCAGATAGAAGTTGAAAGTAGGCTATGGAAGGAGTTCTCTTCTGATTGTTTCACTCAAAATGGTACTAATTAAATGGATTGTAGGTACACAAAAATGTATATTCTTCAAAGAATGCGCCCGTTATAAAATATCCATAAAAATTTCAAGTCTTTAATTGGACAGTATCGAAAAATACAAAAAATATCACGATTTAAAAAATTTACTTCAATTAAAAAATAAGAAATATCTCGTTATTCTTGTTGCAATATTAGAGAAATTTTCAAATTATCTCTAAAATTGGTGGAGCAGCGCTACCATGGATAATTTGCAATCTGACCGAAATAAAACATAAATCAAAACGGAAAAGAGTTTGTATAATTTTAATTTATAAGTTTTAAGATGCCAAAAATACAGCTTAATACACTGCAGATAAGCTTCCACGCTTGAAAATTAGCTATATACATATAAAGGTTTGATTTACACTTATTTGTGATTGGAAAATTTTCACCACCATTTTAAGATTCATAAAACAAAATCGAAAGCTTATCGCAGTAATATTCGAATTAAATTCATTTTCGGGAAATATAAGTGCAGCAAAAATTAGTATAATTTAATTAAACATATTAATTTGATTATTACAAATAAATTGTCTCGGTGTTCTAACCGTTTTTAAATTAATCGTTTACAATAGAACCAATTATTTATGCAGTAGATAGGGACCACATACAATCACACTAAAATATTCCGATACTTCATAAATAGCTGTATCAGAAAAAAGAAATGACAACATATTATAGAAGAAAAAATTGTGTGTTGAAGGGGGGGAACATATTTAAAAAGTCTAGGGAGAATCTGTGGAAGATTTTCCTAAACAATGAGGAAGTACTTTCCAAATAAAATAATTAAACTACAAGCAGAAACATTTATAAAATTTATTTTCTTTTTTTAAACGTGAAGAAGTTTTCAAAATACACATAATTCAATACTACTCGTCGTAATCCAATACACACGAATGATGAATTGATTCAAAATCAATTTTATTACTTGAAAGTATGATTTACTTTTAGAATATACGATTTATTTTATTCTTGGAATATTGAAATTAGTTGACGTGATAACTTAACTTGTATACCATACACATTGTATTAGTGTACATATATACACTGATATATTTTAACCATCACAATTATCATAATGCCAACATCTTAGAAATTAAAAAAAATCGGAAATTAAAAAAAACCGCACAAAAACACGTTTGATTATACATAAAGTGTATGGTTTCCTTAATCGGGCAGTTTGACGTGTGTTCGTAGAAATAGGTATGCAAGATAAGTCCACAAACAACTAATAGAAGAACTGTGTCCATTTACAGAACTATAATGCACAATAAACTAATTAATATTAAAGTTTACTCTTCAGATGATTTACAGGAAAAAAGATGAAAAATTAATTTTTATTCATTTTGTTCACGTACGAAACGAATGCCTCCAACAGTCCTATCGTGCGTAACTTAAAACCCACACCCACGGTTCTGAATACAGAATTCCATTAGATAACTTTCTCTTCCATGCAGGCAGGCAGCTGCAGAGGTCATCCAGCGAGAAGTATCGGCCGATCCTCTACACAGCCAGCAGATACCCTACAAATACGCAACGGACAGAGATTCCGAGATCTAAAAAAAGTCAGCGAAATGAAACACGGAAATTACGTAAGCGGATAAATAAAAATCATGCGCAGCACGTCCTTAAGCACTTTGAATTTATGTCGAAAACATAAAGTCGATATTTCGTTAAGATATGGTTTCATGAAAGAGGAATAGTTTCATCAGTGGAAGTAGCTTCACCAAAACTTTCTAATAAAATGTCATCCCAAGAAATGTGTAATACGGCACTAGCATATAACCGTTATGAAATATTAACCTCTGGCTTGAATTCAGTATTTTCACTTAATTTATCCAATTATTCAAGTTTTTCGGTAATAAATCCCAGGCATGCGGTTAATGAATCAAAAATCGAATTTGTGCTATAGACGTGGGTTCTCCGCCCCAACTGACTGAAATAAATGTAATACAGAATTAAAGGTGAAGTCTCAAAATCACATACCAAATTTAATGTCATTGTGTTTTTATGTTATGGCATTTAATATGTTTCTGAAAATACAGATGGGCAGACAATCAACCTCTTGTTGGATCTAGCTCAAAATTTGTAAGTGTCAACTCTATCGATGTTAAACATGTGTACCGATTTTTTTTTTTTTTTCTTCTCTTCGTTTAGCAATTATTGATAAATATATCCAAATGGTCCGTATTTTCTATGGACGAATTTCGCTGAAAATTTCACAGGAATCTACAAATTGGTGAAAAAACCGATTATCAAATTTCGCCCTCTAGCAAAAATCCATTTGAGTTTTTTTGTCACAGACAGATGGGCAGACATGCAAAATGTTTTCGGAAATTCGGGTTGTTTTATTTTATTAATTTATGATTATTATTATTTCGGACTCATGCAATACTTTATACTTTGCATATGAGAAAGTAATAAGTAATTCTGAATTAATTTTGAATACTTACAATTGCGGAAACCTAGTGTAGTTGTTTTGCTTTAATCGAATTAATTTAATAGTTACCAATTACACTTATCAATAGTGAGTTATAGTTCGCAATAAAAAGTAAAATTCCTCTCAAGGTGACTGCGATGATCTTTTTACTGTTGTTTGGATTTTCAAATGGTAACGATACAATACCAGATCACATGCGTTAATTTTATATGTCGGATATTCTGAAACATTCTAAATTAGAAGTCGTGTTTTAAATTATCTTCATTGTAAGCATTCCATTTAAATGTTACAAATATATCTCACTGATTTTTAATGCCCTTAATTTATCACAATCTTCAATTATTCTTTATTTATGCACTATCTACCTTTGGCGACCAACTGGATTTTAATAAAAATTATGCAGAAAATCAAATTTCTACAGCACTCATAATATGGTATTCATAGCTCTCTCAATAACGTACTTCAAACAATGAAAGGCATAATATAGTAAAAACATTATACTCAATCATTTCATTGCGTTAAAGAATCTGATTAGAGTCAAACCAATGTGACATCACATCCACATAAACATAATTTGCGTGATCTAACTGCACGTTGTCTTATGCAGTTAGATCATGTCTTATGTATTCGCAAAAAATGTATGAAAACGGTTCTTATTTTCACTACAACTATAAAAATTGTTACAAATTAAAAGTGTTTTTTTTAATTTTTTAAATTTAATTAAAATTGCACAATAAATTAATTTATCATGCAAAATATCGTTGGTAAAATTAATTTTTTAATGTTAAGATAATGTTAAATTTATATCAGTGTGATGACATTTTCGACAAAAGGCGTCAAAATTTTGATCAATTCTTAATTACAATATTTGAGGAAGAAGAATGTCCCCTCAAACAGTTTAATAGTTTTTACTATTCATTAAATCCGAAATGGCATCAGAATAAGCGAGAGGCACTGAGAGTTCACAGACGCTTTTCATATACACATTTCATCCAAATAATTATCTTGCTTGATTTTCGCATTTATTTCCATTCAACAAATACACACTGGAATAAAATATTATGTGATTCGAATACAATTTTCGATGACTAGCAAAAAACATTCAACCAATTTAAAAGGCGTAAATGGTTTATGATTTGGCTTCAAATTTTTAAACAATAAATCAATAAACTTAAGAGGATAATTAACAAAAAAAATTGTAAAAGCCAAGAATATTCCAAGAGAAAAGGAATTCGACCCGATTTTAAATAGGAAGAAACCGAATAATCACATCTGATGCGATGCGACATGGAATGGTCACCTCCAGCATAAGAATTACGTTTCCTCTTACCAGAATTCTAAATCTTTTTCAACAACTACAATTTATGCTTTTCAAACATCGACGTTACTTCTTAAAACTAGCAACACTAGAATAAAACAAATGCTATTTTTAATCATTTTAATATCCTTATCTCTACTGACTGATGATAGCCAAATTCGTCTCACAGCTACGTCACAATTTAAGATAACGAATAACCACACAGAATAATAAACATGCGACCTGCAAGTAAAAATTAATTCTTGTAGTCACTCTTGTAATACTGATACTGATGTCAGAGAGCGCCCTCTGAAGCCTTGTGGAGCTGTGACTCAATTCGGATCTAGCGATGGCACGTGCTGCATACTTTGAAGCACAGACAATTAACAGAATAATTTTATTACATAAGTATATCTTGAAATTATCGTGTTAATTTTCTGTGTGTGACGTAACCTATAAATAAATAAATGTTACACTAATTCGGAGTTTTCATTGAACCCCTTAATGACACGACATAATTAATTTTTGAGCCCATTTCGAATGACGTATATTATCCTCAAAATGTGTTACAGAAGTAAGACATTCCATTAGAAGCATCAAAAATTAATTTTTACAAAATAAAAGACTTAAAAGAAACAAGGAGGATAAGGCAATGAACTATTATTCTGGAAATTCTGACGAAAAAAGGAAAATGATTTATCAAATAAATTCACGACTACTTCTTGATATTAAAAAAAGGGTTTGAAGTCAATTTGCCAGAAAGAACACAAAAAAGTTATAGTAAAAAGAGAATGCTAACTATATTTGTAATCTTATTCATGCATTTAACATTTAAATCGTCATACAGCTAGGATATAAAGGTTAAGTAATCAGAAAGATAAAAATAAATCAAAATATTATGCTTTTTTTAACTAATCATCTCCCTCTAAATTATGAAAAATTGTTTTATGAAAAGAATTATGTAATAGGAAGAGGCGGTTTTTGGAATCAAAAATTAATCAGTGTTTTCTTCTAGTACTATCGAATATTAATGAGCAATTATGTTTTCAAAGTTGTCTACTCCTATTTCACAATTTAAATAGTTAAGATTAGCAATCCTTTTAAAACTATATGTGGGTGATCATTTTAGGGCACAGCCATTGCAAACATGGGTCGCATAAAGCGATTAAACACTGACATTTCCTCTCGAAACATTAGCAAAACATTGCTTCAACTTTTACTGATTCGATGTGAATAAATCCTGTACACATGAGCATTTCCAATAAAAAGAAAAAGGGGAGAAAATATTCGTTCTTCGCCTCACTATTGAACACTATGCCACATGCCCACTCTCAACCCCTCCGACATACATTCATTCAGCGCCGATTTCATGTAGTTCTATAGAAATTAGGTCGAATATAAGATATCCAACCTTCCACTTCAGCCTTTCCAATTCTGACAGGTGTTCGCATATTTGGGAATATCATTACTCCGTAGATGTAATGTGGAGTGAAGCACTTAAGTACTTCAAAAGTGATGTGAACAAATTCTACATATATATAACCACAGGGGGAAAGGGGGGTGATCTAGGGTAAAGTAAATCAGAGGGGGAGTTCCGTGTTCTTGAGCAAGGGCTTTTGTTAAAAAATCATACCGAATTAATCGGGGGACGCAAACGAAATAGCAAAGATCTAAGAATAGTGAATCCTCTATAAGAAATTTTATACCAAATATTATATATATATAATACAGTAAAAAGTTCATATGTGATATTACTTGCCGACTCATAATTTCGATTGAATAATTTTAGAAAATCTTATCAAACTAACTCATGATTTAACATTCAGTCTTATTCACAGGTATTTCAGATTATCTGAGGTGATCTCTGTCCCTATCAACAGAGATAAAAGGAATTCTTTTTGACAGGAGGAGAGCAGTGAGATTAACATCAAAACGGATAAATATACGTATATTATAATTTGAACACCGTTAGAAAACATTACTAGTGCACAAATAGCATACATAAACCAAGGGAAATGGTCCTCCGTAAAGCCTTCTCGCATAATCTCTATTACATGTGTTTCCATATGCGTTTCTCTAATTGAAACCAAAATCTAACACAGAATTACAATTGCAGTCACAAAATCGCATACTAAATATACTAAGTTATAGCGTTTACATGCATCTGAAAGTGAAGACCGACAAAAGTTCAATCCTTTGTTGGTTCGAAATTTTATTCATCTAGCTCACTTCGTTTATGGTTATGGAATCAACTTACATTAAACAGTTGGAAAAAACAGATTTTGCTTAAATTTGAAACCTACGAATTTGGGATGATGATAGTATACCACATTTCATTCATCTCACTCAAATAATTTTTTTTAAAGACATAACCTTCTTACAGACAAAATGTCAAAAATACGCTTTTCGAACTCACGGAAGTCTAAAACGTTAAAAAGCGACAAAATTTTGAGTTCGATTTAAATTTTTTTTATTTGAAAATACTTTTCTTCATATTTTGTATACAAGAATAATTATTAATAATAATAATAATGGAAAGTCTTGACTGAGCACGAGCACACTGAAACGTCTCAGACAAAAATAATATTCAGGATGCTTCGAGAATCGGAAAGACCCTGATTCATAGCAGAGATAAGAGCGCACGCAAGAGCACGCCAAAATAATTACCACCCATCCGCTCCAAATCAAAAAAAAGGTGGAGCGTTTATTGGTTTCCTAACTGCCAGAAAGCACTCGCCGTGACTGAAAAGCTCGCCTGTTCCAGTGAGACGTGTGCTCACAACAAACAAACGCTATTCAATTCAATGGCAGAGACGGTTTTATAAAACGGTCTTCAAGGTAATAGCAATTTAACAAAGACCAACTGCTGTTCCGATACATGAAAATTAAACACAATTTCATCAAATCAATGCTCAGAGTAAACTTGTATCATTTCGTGTGTATCTTAACGAGGTAAATGTAGCAAATTGAAAAGGAGAGTAAACGAAATTGTTGAATCCTTTTCTTGGGCAGAAAGTCTACGCTGATGGCCTTATTTTTAATCTACTTACCTCACAATTTTTATGTTATCACTCAAGTATCTTTTATGTACACAGAAAAGTATGAATAAATGGCAAGATAAAAAAAATCATAGTATCATTGGAAATATATTTATGAAGAGTTCATTTCGAAAAATAGATAATATAAAAAATTGTGAAACGGTGAGGAATCAGAATCATATCATTGAGGTCAAATTTAGGTCGCAATGGCCAGCTGGTAAAGTCTCAGCTTCGGAATTTTTGTGTTTCAGGTTCAAAACCCGACTTCACCGAAGAATAGTCGTGTAAGCGGGTCTATTGCACGTTAAATCCGCTGGTATGGGGCGAGGGAGATGGAGATTCAGAGAGGGGGTTGCCAGCCCAGGTGTAACCCTCGTCATCTAAGTATGATTTGAAATTACGAGGTCTGTCCCAAAATAGCCATTGTGTTGCTTTGAAACGGGACGTTAATATAAATAACCAAACTAACTTGAAATCAAACTGATCAAAACTAATGGAGACAGGAGAGGAAAAACTTCAGAAAAATTAAATCGGCTTAAGCGATCTCCTCAAAATTTTATCGCATACTTTATAAAAGGGCGGAATTTGCGTTTTTTCCCTAATCTACTGAAACCTAAATTTGACACGAACCTGCAGTTTGCAGTCGCAAAATCACACACCAAATTTGATAAATTTAAATCATTGTGTTTTTACCATCATCACATTTATATGTTTATTAGAGTGCAAACCTACAGATAATCACATTCTTGTAGCATTTTTTCAAAATTTGATAGGTGTCAACGCTATATATATTAAATTTGTGTACCAATTTTTATCCATCAAGTTATCTCGTTTTATAATTACCAAGTTAATTTATATTCGAACAGTCGCAAGGAACGATTTCTTATTAACAGATTTTGCTCAAAATTTTAATTAAAATCTAACAATTTGGTATAAAGAGCGTAACCAAATTTCATCCGTCCAGCTCATAGAGGGAATTTTTCTTGTCACAGACAAACATAACGCCAAAAACAGATTTTCTTAACAGCGTGAGATATAAAACGTGGAAATGTCTTTTTCATTCGATTTCAAACGTGGAAATGTCTTTTTTTTAAATCGATTGCAAGAATTTCTCTTTACAGCATATGCAAGAAATTAACGAGAAATCAAAGCAGACGCTATTTGACACGAATTATTCTTACCACTGCATATCTAGATAGGAAATACTGAAAACAATCTCAAATTCAAACCATTTTGAAAACTACTTTTTTTTAAAGCAATTACATGAATTTCATAATAAATGAAGAAATGCAAGAAGACTTCTTGAAAATATTTTCCCACATCTTTATGTACTTAATCATATGGTAAGAAACATAAAAAATAGGATATCAAGATTCCAATTAATCCACTTCTACACTTTTATGCTATTGAATCCATTTAAAAAACATTTTTGGAAGTTTATTCGTTAAACAGTAACTAAAGGATGCAACAAAAGCTAGATAGACGAAATTTGACATGTGGTCTTCAGAATAAAATTGTATCGATCAAATTTCAGCCAAAATCCTTTCCACAGGTATTCTTGTATAGTGCATGGTTTTGAGTTATGTTCATAACTCAAAACCGTAATAGCTTACATGAATTTGTTCATTGTATCCAATTCTGACACTTTTTGGGTTTAAATCGGTTAAAGTGAACTTTGAAATGTGTACCCTATGTAGTACAAAACAAGCTATACGCAAAAGTCATAAGAATAAAATTTCCGATTTAAGTGGTTTAAGCTCAAACACACTTTTACTCATCTTCTAGATTAATACCTAAAGCATTATCATTCACCATCGACTTTTAAGACGACATCATCAAAAAACAAACAGCACATCTTTAAAAAAGAAAACATGATTATAGGAACGCTCCTAACAGTTTACACACTCAATGTGACACAACAACCGCTCTTCATTTCCACTTTCTCGCATTGACACGCAACACAAACATATCTATCCAACTTGACAGCATGTTCACTGCGTATCTGCACGTGTATAAATTTCCCCAATAAGCTCAAGAAAGACGATGGTTTCGCCAACGCCCGTTCGCAAAAAGGAATCGAGAGTCGGATCAAAGACATCTTTGTACAAGGGCCCTTACTTATCTCGAGCATCGGACCATTTAAGGATCGGCTCTCTTCAGTCACTATCTCCCGCTCTCGATGGGAACGGACGATTGGAATGAGGTAAGAGCCTCGCGACGTCACAGACGGTTCCACACAGGCTGGAATAGAATGCAGGGAGAGCTTTCGTTTTTCACAGGACAGAAAAGATTCCAATTTGATCAAGGTAAGAGTTAGTACAATATCACCTTGGATAAACAAAAAGAGCATTCGATAAGTCAATTCATTATCGATTCGTGGATAAACCTGCAATTGACTTGCTCGTATATCGACAATAAAACACTTTTACTTTCTCTTTAACGATTACTATCTTCTTTGACGATTATATTGCTTTCTCTTTAGGAGAAACTTTCAGAATTTCGACCTCCATCAAGTCATGAAATATTTTTGGCATTATATGTGTTACGATAACCAGTAAAGAGATTCAGACTGAAGAATAACATCTAGTACGTAATTTTTATGCCACATTTGTAGATTACTACCAAATCTTGACGAAGGCAGTGGACGGTAAAACTGTCGATTCATTTGCACAAGGTAACTTAAAAACGTAACTAGTAAAGGAATAAAATTTGGTGCATGCTTATATCAGAGTTTTAGATATAAATCAGGTTTTGAATGAAAACGCTTTAACTGTTGAAACATTATCTAGACTGATTAAATTCGGCATGCTGAGATTTCTTTCAATTTTTCCAAAACAGTATGTTTGTATCAAATTTTAGATCAGCCGAAGAAAAGTAAAGCGTCGAAAACGAAGATTCGGTTTTTAACATCAAACTAAGAAACCCAAATTCTGACACGATGCATCAATACGTGGGAACGAACAATGAAAGAAAGAACACCTTTTGGGTCTAATATCCACTTTCGGGGGACAATAAAAATCTAATACGTACACGAGCTGCATGCCTTTCAAATTTCATACCTGTTTCAAAATCGGTATGTTTGCATGGGAATGGACACAGATAGGGTCCCAATTCAAAGTATATGGAGTCTTCTTTCTTCATAAAGTAAAGAAGATACAAAAAACTGACAGGAGAATATTAAAAGTCAGAAAATATATAATTACAATTTTTAAAGCCTAATATTTTTTTCTAAAATCCTCAATGCAAAGAAAAGATTGAAAGTTTAGAGAAAAAATTCTTATAAGACACATAGAGAATTATGTAATTATTTCAAAATGTCTTCAAATATTATTTAAGTTAGCATGTGACAGTCAAAAAGGCGGGGTGGGGGGAGATTAAACCTTGTATTACCAATGTGAGCCTTTTTTTTAACCGATTAATTTCAAATCTTATAACTTTTTACAACAATATGGAATGAATGCACTTAAAAAAAGTGACAAGGCAATAAAAAAAGCGCCAGAACAATCCAGAGTTGAACTAGAAATTATCCATTTTATATTCGAGAGATTCGAAATCCGCCATACGCAAAGATGGGTAGTCCCTTTCCGTACAATCGGGTATCCGAAATCCATTCAACCACGTGTCGCACCGTTAGTCCACACAACGACCTCAGTAGCCAGATTCCGGACCACAAACTATTCGCATCAAACAAGAAGAGAGGCGCAACACCGGTAACACCAGCTGGTTAGAGATGATTCAAAATTTTCGGAATGCATTCACGAGAACCTGTTTGTGGAAAGGTCCGAGTCTTCCCACCCACCCCGCTTTCAACCCCGACAGTGCATCGGCCCGAAAGAGGAGGCAGGTTAAAATATCGTTTGTGGCCTCTCTTCCGACCAGCAGAAACGGGAAGCAACTTCTCCGAGGAAGGTTGTCCCTCACAAATCGCTTTTCAGAACAAGAATGAGTGAGTCTTAACATGAGAGCCAACTATCAAAAATTAGGTTTTACTTTGAAATTCACATCTAATGATATTTAGTAGGGTTTTTATATACAATCTCAATATTGAAAGGAACAAAAATCGTTTTCAATACAGTCAACGATCTCCAAAAGAAATTCTAAATCTGGCAATAAAAACATTGGGTATGCAGCCTCAGGGGTTTCACTCAAATTGTGAAATCCAAGTATACAAGGGAAGTTTAAACCTACCAAATGTTGTAAAACGTATGTTTTAGTGAATATCTCATAATATTTTTTAATTAATTTTTCACAAGTAAAAAATATTATACTAATGATCTATTGTACATATTAAATAAAATTATCTTTAATATTTTGCTCATCTTTTCCCTTTATTTATCCTATTCGTAATGTTTGACAATTTCGTATTTTTCATAAATTAAGATTTATAACCTTTAAAAAAAAGCTTTCTGAATATCGTTGTCGCAAATGATACTGTCATTTTAATTTAAAACGCAACTGAAACGATGCGAAGATTGTATATTATGTTAAGTTAAATGAAGCAAATTTTTATCCTCCCCCCACCAAAATAACTAAATTGATCTTCAAAATTTATTTTTAAAATATCAAAGCACGCAAGGGAGATTTTACAGAAAGTTTCACAGCAACTTAAGTGTTAGCCTCTTATTATTATTATTTTTTAAATATTTGTGTTTGGGAAGTTTTTCGAAACAAACACCATGGAAGTTCAAGATTTGTTTAGTAAACAACTTGAACGAGTCTAACAAATATTGTAAAACACGTGTTTTAGTGAATATCTCATATTTTTTAATTATTTTTTCACAAGTAAAAAATATTACATTAATGATTTATTAGCACTGGAAAATGAAATATTAATATTAGATTTATTTTAATTTAATGAATGCTCCTCCTTTCATTTTATAAAAAAAATTTAATGAGTGATGAACAAAATTTGATGTGATCGTTATGATATTGAAAATGTCGCTTTATTCTTTTAAATTTTAATTAAAATTTAACATTAAAGAAGGTAACAGGTTGTCTCTCCGTCCATGTTAATAAGATTACACAAGCAGTCAGATTACTGAAATTCAGAAAATGGTTTATGATTAGAATAGTAGCTCTAAGAATTTCGGTCCAAATCTATTAATGGAGAGAAAGGCTTTTAAAGGTATCGCCAACTGAAATATTCACTTTCAATCATTCCTTCGAGAGGTTTTCAATAATAATCCGATCTATTTTATTACTTTTTATTTCATTTTTTAATAATGATGTTAGTTCAATAAAACAGAAATGAAGAGAATTAAAATAGTCCCACATTAATATTATAAATGCTAATAATCATTTTCCGTTATCAATTGAAGAGCAATTTCAAGACGAGGGAGTGGATTTTGTTTTTAAAAAAGGGCCATGAAGATGATATCTTTTGTTAAGAATTGTACTAGCTTATAGCGATATTTGTTATTACTATACTTAGGAAGAATAGGATATTTTTACAAGCTCTGAGTTCATAAACGGTATTAAAAACTGTACTGCTCTTAACATTGACTTGACCTCCGGTAACATTGATTTCATTGACTTAGCACTCCGGTGTCTACGCTAAGGCACCGTTCAAGGCAGTGCATCAATTTTGTCGTTTTATTTAATTATTTTCTTCAATTTTGATTGGTAAAAATATGTAGATTAATTTTCCGAGAACTCAACTTTGAAAAAAATTCAAATACATTAATTTTTTGTAGCGATAAACAAGTCCTCTCATTCGGCAAATATTAAAGCATCGAATTACTTACCGGAGAGCTAAAGGTTGATTCTCGGTGTCTTTCGCTTATCCTATTCAGTGTGACTTTCGAGCAAACCAAAACAGATTCTTTTTAGAATTTGGGAAAACTTAAGTTCTATGGATAGATTTTATTTTATCTTAAACCTTTCCATTTTATGTTTTATGCAGTCTTACATTAATTCTGTGCTACACAAACAGGTTCATTGCGTAATTTTCATCATGGCGCGAAACACAGGTTGCTGCACGAGTTCATGGGTTGAAGAACTGATTCGGTATAATACCGATTTGTGACTAAAATAGAACGGCAATAACTTAAAAATTCCTGAAGGTGCATAAGTAAAAATGGCGAACGATTTATGTTCCAAAAATGAACTGTCGTTTCAAATTTTGGAAGCAATCAATCACAAGAAGTTAATAAAGATGTGCTTGATTTTCTTTCATATACTATAAAATTTAATGAGTCAAATTATGTTAGTATACTAAAAAGACGAGAGGGGAAATGCTTCAAATATCTAGTAAATTTGATCATTCACTCTACTGCTAGCAACAAAATATTACTAACATGGTTCTCAAATCGGACTAGAATGGAATTCGTATTTTACGCCACAAAATATATATAAATATAAAAATTAAACATTGAAGGGGAAAGAAATATAATGCTAGAGTAGATAGCACAAATATAAAGGATTCCGACAATTTCAACGTAACGAAAGAGGAGGTATAAATCTATAAAAGAAAACATTAAAAGTAACTTTATCAAGGTTAACCACATTAAGTAAACTATTCGGACCTGTAACCATCATAAACGAGACGGCTGTTCTAAATTAGGCCAAGCAACTCTCTGCAAGACGAGTTTGCTTTTTTTTAAATGGCATTAAAGACAATAAATTTTAAAAAGCTTTTCGACATATGTCTTAGTCCAAATTAAATAACAATAAATTATATTATTGTTTTCCTAGCAAATAAAAATACTAAAAGTATAAGAAATTAAAGCTGTCTCAAATTTTATGACAGAACAGGTTTTTCTCAACCTCTGATATTAAATGGTTATTTTAAGCTCCACTTTCAATTTGTTTAAAAAAATTGTCGCAGGTATTTAAAAAACAATTGTACAAAATGTTATATTTGAATATGATAATGGATAAAATTATCCTAGATAATAGTGAAAGAGTCATTTTTGTTAAAAATAAAAAGGGGGAAACACTTAAAAAGTAAAAAATTGGAAACAATTTCTTTTAGCTAGATTATATATACCTAGAAAAAAAATCGTATTGAATAGAGTTTTCATAACAAATAAATAATCTACTGTGATTAAAAGAACTTTAATCCAGTACGATTTTTTTAATCATTTAATTTTTTACTGCGAATAATTATTGGATTTAAAATTAAATTGTTTCATTAAGTGTTTATCCACAAATATTATACATATAATTTTAAATATAGCATGGGTATTTAAGGAAATTAATAAATATATGAAATTTAATATTAATAGTTAAAAGTATTAATTTAGCACACAATAGATTAGAATTCTAGAATCAATAATATAGCTGATTAGTTACTTTATAGTTAGTAAACTGAGTACTCTGCAAAAATGCCAAAATAATTACATGTTCTGTTCAAAGCAGTTTTTCTTCTCAGGGGTATTTTCAGATTCTATGAAATTATATACAATAAAGGATAAATAAGCTAATGATAGCTTAATTATTTCATCCGTATAAGGGGAAAAAAATATAAAAAACCTGGGCATAATTTTTATAAGAACCTGGCAATATTTTTTATAAGATAAGATGGTAAGAAAACAGTACTTAAAATGGTATTCATAAATAAATACTGTTATTTGTATCACAAATTTACAATAAAGCTAACAAAGTTAGAAGGCAAAATAAAAATTTCATGAGCTAGCTATTTCATGATTGCTTGTGTCCATTTATTATAATATTTTATCAGACTCTATTAATCCAATTTATTCACATGAAAAACAGCAAAATCACACGAGCCACTATTATCATAATCATTATCTACAACATATACATCCTAACTAATGCACAGCATCTCTTGGCTAAAAAATGAAATTACAATTTTCATACACATTTTCTGTTTTCCCACAAAATACAAAAAAAAAACCCCTTCAATTATTAAGTAAATTATGTTTAACTTTCTTTTTACCTAAGACAACAATGCTGGTAATTTTTTTAAAAAAAATTGTAGAACTTTACAACACCCCATGTATAAAGAAAATAAGCTATAAAATGACCAAGAATAAATTTTGAAGCTGCAACAATTACAATTTATATATATGACAAACATAGTTCTTTTCTAAATCTTTAAAAGTTAAAAATACTTAATACAAATTTTTAATTTAACATTTTATAAATAAGAAGTTAGGAAGTAAATTAATTTTCATTTTAGAATTACAAGAACAATGATTTGACAAATTCTTAAATTTTTTTGTTAGTAACCTTTTCAAAGGCTTTTATCTCACTATAAATTTTTGAAAGATGCTAGTTCATAGATGCTAAAAAAGAATTCTTATAAAGCTAATTCTTTAGCAACTTTACCAACCATTAATTTTCTTTTCTTCTAGAATATTGCAAGGTAAAAAGTTATAAAACAAATTGTACATTCTAGGCCAAAAAGCAAAATATATGCAATTAATTATAAAATAAAATGAAGAAAAAATATTTACTGGGATATTAAAAATATTGCACAACTATTACATAAAAGAAAATTAATCATAAAAATGATATTTAATTTTTTTTTTAAGTTTTGCTTCTGTGGAATATCTGATTATAAAGGATTTATTGAGTATTAAAAGCCAATACTTTCTTTACAACTCTATTCAAATTCTTAGTACACAATTTAAGAAAATATGTGTGCCAATATAATAAATCCTCGTAGTAGAAAGATATATTCTGAAGCATGTGAGCATGTGATTTTTATATCCAGCATCATAAATTGAAATAAAAGAATAGTCTCCAACATGTAACTTAGATCGTAACTCTTACTGGATACAAATGACAATACAAAAAAAAAAAAAAAAAAAAAAAAAAAAAAACAAGAATTTAACAACAAATTAAAAAATAATTTGTTTTTCACAAAATATGCAATTCAGACAGTTAATAAAAACAATGGCAAACAGCACCAATATGTCTGTTTCAGTATCATCAAATAATTTTCTTTCAGAAAAGTCAATGGGATCAATGTCATTTATCATCTAACAAATGTTGAAATAAAATGCAGCTATTTCAAGAAAAAGGCAATCTACTAAATTAGCATACATAAGAGTATACTGCTCTCAAGTGAAACTTTCTAGAGTAACTTTCTCTAGAAGTTCAAAACTTATATAACCTGATACAAAATACAGAGTATTCCACAAATTATAATAATCACTCATAATAGATAGATATACCATATTGTATTCAATTACCTTTCAGAGAATCTTTGATACCCTTTGACATTTAACTTCAAAATAAAAACTGATTATTAATGTTATGTGAATAAGATTCTTCAATGCATAATCGAAATCACAATTCTAAATGTAGAAGGGTCGGATCTATCAGAAGGAAAAACCGCACAATCAAAATTAACATTAAATAAAATAAACTGTGAAATAAAACTGTGAACTTAAAAAAGTAACAAAAGATCCAACATTTTAGTAACTGTTTTGCTTACAGAATAATGATATTTAATTAAAAGTGAAGAACAGTGTGCCCCTTGCTGCACCAAGGACCAATAAAGATGGCGAACAAAATAAAAACACTCCTGAGAAACAGTTATGGTTACCACATTCTGTTTTTAAATTATGGTCTTTGCTTCTAAGAATTGTAATTTTTATTTTAATCTGAGATTTATTTAATATGCATCTGAGATTTTAATTTAAAAATTTTAAACTTTGGATCACTATTGTTGCTTATAATAACTATTTTGAAGAAGTTTTTCAAACTGTCTAACAGTTTGTTGTTTGGAGAGCAATATTTAGAGAATGAGATGCCTTACAGCTTCTGAAGAAGGCACAAGACAGAATATTTTAACTTTAAAAAAACATCCTACAGCTGCATTAGTTATTGGGAGCAGGAACATCATAGCTTCACTAACACACTGAACATAAGGATTCTGTGGATAACGGGAACAGGACATAAAAACAAGCATCCTTTTTTAACTTCATCAACATAAAAAATTCATGTATATATTTCCCCACCCTTTGTCTATTCTACAGGTTCGAAATACTGTCTTCCACTTTATTTACCTGACCCATTCTTGTACAATTACTGACATAACAAATTATCAAGGGAATGAACCATTAGAAGAATTACAAGAGCTGCAAAGAATTCCATTGCAGTTGACTTTTAATGTAAGATTGCAGATGATTTCGTAAAGTGAGGATTCAGACAAATTTTTAAAGAGCATACTGACAATTAAAAATTGCAAAAGAATAAATATTTTCTGTTCATATTTACTTAAAAATAAATCTGTAGTATCTTATTAGTTGTAAAAAAATTTTTAATTATAATAAAGAACAAAATTAATATCTTTCATCGTTTTACTTTATTATTTTTTAATTTAACATTTCTCATAAAATAGTTGTAGTTCATGTACAACTAAACCATATTAAAAATTAGCAAATAGAACAGCACTAAGTTTGCTAGAAAAGCATTCCACTGGGCTGCCATATATTGGCAAGAAACTCAGGAGGCCCACTATGCTTCACTTCAACCAATATTTAATTCAAACATTGAAGTTCATCAACCATTTTATTGATTGTGATTATAAAAGACATAAAAGATTTAAAACACAAATTTTTTTAAAAAAGGTCTCATAATTCAAGCACATAACAGCAATTTGCAGACAGCAAAAAACATTCAGAAAATCTAAGCCAATTTTCAACATACTACATCAGGGAAGCTTACTTTTATGTTTCTCTCAATCTGTTTCTAAGTTTAGTTTAGTTATATTAACGTCCCCTTTTTAAGCAATACTAGGGCTATTTTGAGATGGACCTCACCATTTTGAACCACGGTCAAATGACGAGGACTATACCTGAACTGGCACCCCCTTGCCACACCAGCGGGGGGGGGGATGTTTGGCCTGACAGATTTAATGTGCAAGAGACCCCTCACACGACGGTTCTTTGGTGAAATCGAGTCTCGAACCTGAAGCCCTTTGGTTCCGAAGTCGAGACCTTACCACCAGGCCACCGGGGCCTAAATCTGTTTCTAAAATGTGGATAATGTGAAAGTATGAAAAAATGCCCTCTGTTCTCGAGTCTACAGTGAAATACAACTGTATGCAATATATTAAGAGATAACAGAAGAGAAAACAACTATACTAATAAGCAAGGAAAGTCATGCATTTTACACATAACACTTACAAAGATACGGCTAGAAAAATTCGAACTGTATCATCATCAAAAAAGTAGCTGTTTTGTTATGACAATAGTTAGCTTATGATAATTACCTTAAATCTAATAAAAAAACTTTCATATGTAGAAAATTGAATTTGATGATACTGTATTTTTGTAGTTATCTAGTCATAAACTATATAATAATTAGCAAACAGAAAATAATTATTAAATAATCAACAATAAAAGATTTATCTTGATAAAAACAATATACCCATTAAATGTCAGGGTATCAATATAATATTAAGGCTTGCTAATTATTTTACAGCCAACACTCACCTTTTATTTTAAAAGTCATCCCACTTTTAATATATTTCATGCCAATCGCACTTTATTTTAGCAAATAATAAAGTTGAATGTTCTTTGTGCTTCAAAAGCCATATCTTTTAACCAAGAGCTACTAAATTTCACGAGCACCGAGTTGAAAAGGTAAAACAGTTTTTATATTATTTAATTTTTTGTAAAATTGTTTTTACAATGATAACATTTTTTTTTTCTATTTTTAGATCATTTAAAAAATATCTTAAGCATATTTCATAACAAATTGTTTTCATAATTAAAACTAATATATTTTCCCCATTACTGGCAAATAAGATATGACGAAGTTATCTTTTTCATGTTGAATAGATTTTAATATATATCGTGTTTTTAATAGAATTGAAATTTTGCTATACATAAAATTAAGATTCAACTTCAAATTTGTGCAATAGTGATTTTTTTTTAAAGTGACTAAACTATTTTTCTCATTTTCCACGATTAGATTTATAAAACTATACACAAAAAATTAGGAAAATTCCCAACTAAAAGATCAATATAAAGCTTCAAAAATAACGAGTTATATTCTGTATTGGTCATATATAAATTATTCAATAAGATAGGCAGGCCACAAATCACACAATACAGCAAAATTAGGCAGTATGAAAAAAAAATGACATAATAAACAAGAACAAACAATTATTCGATTGTTGGCAGATTCCTTTTTTAAGCTCTTGCAGTCCTTTAAAAACAATATTTCAACGACTCCTTCATCAAAATTAAAAATATTTGTCAGTAAAAATTTAGCTTTCAACGCATACTTCTTAAAAGAATGTAATGAGAGATTTAATTTGATAATTTCAGTAAAATGACAAATAATTTCTCAAGAATGAATAGTTATCATAAATTTTCTGCAAAACTCGCCAACTTTTAATAAAAAACACATGCATTTAAGTAATGAGAATTTTTAAATAGCACATAAGAATTATCTGAACTTTCGAAATTTTTGATCATTTCCAGAAAATTTTTATTTTCTTAAAATAAAAGTCAAGCAAGAAAATATTATGATGAAATGAATGACCATAATTTCTTTTTTTATCAATATTTATTTAAATATAACTCAGGGCTAATAATTGAAGTTCAATCAAGTATGATGGCTATCAATCAATTTGCCCCTTTTCTTCATAAATAAATCGATCATATGTTTCATGATATAAAATAAATGTAATTTCATGGATGTAATAAAACCTATCATGTGTTTGCAAATTGTTATCGCAGAAGAAATAATTGGCAGGATGGAAATTTACAAAATTGAAATCAGTTAAAAATTCAAATAAAAGACATAGCTTTTATGTGTCCAGTTGGATCCGATTCACTTAATAACACACAGAAACAAATAGTAACATCAAAATAAGATATATAATCAATATAAGATAACATTTAAATCAATGAAATGAAAAATATATGATTTATAATAAAAGTAATATGCCGAATAATGGGAGATTAAATTTTTAACATAATCAGCTCATTGAAAATTAAGAGAAACACAGTCTTAAAGTAAATAAATAATTGAATATATTTAGCAAAACAATTAAGAGAAAATCGGCAACCGACACCGAAACTATCAGTTCAACCGCGGCAGTTAAAACATCAATAGAAGATCCAAGGGTCAACCAGGGTGACTTTTGTAAACTCGAAATATTCCCATACATTCACGGACGATTTAATTGAGGGGTATGATATAATTGAGCTATCTAGAGAGTAAATAAATTTATTTACTGACCTCCTCCCTACGTCTGATTTCCTCCTGAAGGCGTGCCTGCGCCTCCTCGGCTGCTTCTTTAGCCACCTCCAATTCCTCTTTCATGCTTCGCATTTTTTTCTTAAGTACCTCCAAGAGGGTGCTTTGTTGTAGGGTGGTCATTTTGGAAAAAGTTCGTGCACTTTGCGAAGAATCGAGGAATTTTTTCAAACTGAGAGCTGCTAGATGACAGTGAACGCGACTGACACGATAAGCAAAAGCCAAAATGGGCGTGTTTCGCTGTTGCCAATTGAGGAAGCGTAATTTCTGGAATCGCGGTGTTGACGCCGGCTCGCGGTTACGTGTAAAGTCCAAACGAATGATGAGGCCTCACGATATCGCATGTAAAATGTTTGCAGATCTGAAATGTTTTGCATTGAAATATCCAAAAGGAAAAGATGAATGCATTCTTTAAAGAAAATAAATATTCGTTTGATATCGAAGTTTCTGTTATCAAAGTAAAACACATATCGTTAAAATAAAATAAAAAAATACATGTTCACGTTTTGTGGGATTTTTTTCCTCAAAGAGTTTATAAATTTTTCATTTAAAAATACTTTAAAAGAATTTTCTTCTCTTCAAAATAATATGTTTAAGTATATCTACCTGACCAAAGTAAATATAATAAATGAAACTTTTTTGATTATCTTACAAAATTAATTAATTAAATCAATTTTTGAAACATCAACGAATTTCAGATCAATTACCATTTCACAAATGATAATGATCTATCAGTACAAAAGTAGTTGAAAAATTTCTTTAAAAAAATAAAGATGAACAGGTGACAGTGTTACACAATAGACTAAAATTATGATTTTAAAATGTAGAAATAAAATTTAGGCACATATAAAGTTGACTGCAGTGACTCTTTTTCATTCATAATAATAATAATAATAAATAAACATTTAGTTAAACATCATACATTCCTATTTATGAATTTTTCTTTCGTTTGTTTCTTCAAACATGATCGTTTATGAGTTTATTGCTAACAAGATAACTTATGAGCTTCATTTCAGAAGTATTCATCAAATTTGGCATACAAAAAATTCTGTTATATAATTTCTTTTTTTAAACAATTATTTTCCTTTACTTTTCGTAATCATTCAGGTTTTTGAAGCAGTTGATAAAAGATTTCAAAATCAGATTCAAGAGAAATTTCTCAAAAACGAAGTCGCCATCTAGTGAGGATAATGAATAACAACAAATAAAGCTGCATAAAAATAATATGTAAAAAAAATTCTGTCAAAAATATTTTCAAAGGATAAAAAACATCTACCTGCATCTTTTTCAATGCAAATTTTCAGAAAAATATTTTGAAATATATTAAGAGGAAAATAAATTTCACAAGCTCAAATGTATTTACGATCATTTACTTAAAATATTAGAAAATGTTGTAGGAATTATTTAGGATTTTAATAATTTATTAATACTATTGGAAGTTCGGGTAATTGACAAAAAATGATCATATGAGTAATTACTGAAATATATCTATACTTTTTTAGCGGAAAAAGATAGAAATGAATTGAAAAAACTAGAAATTTTTTAAGACTAATATGGAAAGAATTAATTTTCTTATCATTTTTATTATAAATGTTAGAAAAGTATTGAATTGAAAGATGTCAAATATTGCTGGTTTTTAAAAGAAATAAAAATAGCTATTTTCTTTTTATTTAGAAAATTATTACGTAATAATATAGTTAATAGAATCTGCATCAACAATATTGGCCTAGGTACATTAGTATAGTATATATATCTATACTTATAATAAAGCTCAATGTGTGTGTGTGTGTGTGTGTGTGTTGGCGCTCTACAGGCCAGACCGTTGGACCTACAGCTACCAAATTTGGTACATGTATACCTTGGAGGTCCGGAGTGTGCACCTCAGAGCCCTTTTTTCGAATTTTTAATTAGAATTTGAATTAATTAAAATTTAAGCGAAATTTCGACGTTTTTCCGCTATAACTTCCGAAAATATTATTGCACAAACATGATTTTTATATCAATTTAAAGATAAAAAAATTAGCTTTCTAATGGTATCAGTTTTTTTAATTTATAATGTAAACTTCTATTTTTAATGAATTTTTAAAGAAATATTTTAACCATGTTTTTATCACTTGACTGGATAAAATAAAAGAATGCCGGAAGTTCAAATAAAAAAAAATTATCATCGCAAAATAAATCTACAGAAATGCAACTTTCAGCACGTGACTGGATAAAATAAAAGAAATATAAAATGTGATATTTTCTTTAAAAAATAAATGCAAAGCAAAAGTTTCTATAATCGTTTGCAATATCTATATCATTAACTCAATAAATCTTCTTTATTTATGGTAAACCTGATTGAATTTAGACAGGATATGCATTGAAATCCCGACTTAATGGCATATTTATGTAATGGTTTGCAATATCTGTATCATTAATTTAATACTTTTTTTTTTCCCTTTCTCGCTTTCTTTAAAAAAAAACATATTTAATATATTTTAAACACCATCGAATTTTTTAAAAAAATATTTTGGAAGCATAACCGATGGTTCAAACTGACTGATTTATAAAATTAAAGAATATTATTAGGAAACGGTGTACTTTTAGAAATTTCCGTCCATCATCTTAAAGAAAATACTAATTTCAGGTCAATCAATGCCCGGAATTACTTCAAGGCTAATGAATATGTGATTTAATTGAAAATTTTAGAACGCTTTACTCATGGCGAACCAGCTGATCGCCAAAGGCGGCTAATTCTCAATAAAATTGCAGAATAATACATATATTTGAAGATTAGAAAAAAAGCATGCATAAATAATAAATTTAATAATTGGTAATGATTAATTACAGCTTTCATAAATCAATAAATAATGGCACACGTGAATAAAAACTAAACAATATATGCCAATTTTCTACATTACTTTTGAAATAACTGGTTTAAAAGGCTAAGGTCTACGTTGATATAAATTCAAATAATTACAAGGGTGTTTTTGTTGTTGTTGTTGTTAAGATAATAAGAGAATATTTTGCTCCCCCCCTTTCTTTTTTTACCCAAAAGGGTTTTTCCTTCTTTTATTTTTTTACCAGCGGGTGACCGAGCTCCGCTCGGAGAAAACAGGTATCGAAGCTAACTCGAAGATTTAAATTTTCAATTGTGATTTATCAAAACAATACATGCCATAAGAAAATTTGTGAAACCATTGGTGAAAAGATAACCGGTTAAAGTGCACCATTGTAAACTATTCTAAACAAAGTTAGAGTTTGGAAAAGGAACTATTCTAGACAAAGGTAAAGATTGAAGTGTGTTGAAGTTCAATATTTTTGACAAATTTATTTAGAAAAACCAAACATATATACATACATAAGAAACATATTATAAACCTATAACAGCATAAACATAAAACTTTATTAGTTCTCCATATTGGCTATAGATGGCAGCACGTTACCGCTTGAAAATTTAAGTAGCCATTATGGCGAACTAATAAATTTGAAAATATCCTATCTGTAACTCCGTACTGCTGGACCGTAGCGCTTCAAAACCGGCGCCAATCGATTCCTCGTGGCCAAAAACCCCAGACCCCCAAGTTTACCGGAGTTTATTAATTCTGGGGCGATTTTCGTCTTTTCAACCATTCCTCGTATTATAGTATAAGATTTATTCATTTTACAAAAAGTTTTTTAAAAAAAAGCGATCGGTGTAGAATCCCACAAAACGTGTCTACGAGCCTTCCTTTTTCATATTTGTATAGATCGGAATAAACAAATTTGTAAAGCTGTTGATATAGATCAGAAGATTGGAAGTGAGATATACCGACAAAAATGTCCACGCAGCCTTAAATTAGTTCCCGCAAATGCGTCTAAATACTGTTAAAAAATCTGGCATTTTGTAAATATTTTTAAAAAAGCATTTAAATTTTAAAATGTTCCACCTTTAACTTTTAAAATTGACTTGACATTCTAATATCATCTTTATATTTAGAATCTTGCCAAAGATAATTTTGTACATTGGAATTGGCCTACAACAACTGAAATGAACATGAATGATGAAAGTAAAAATTAATCAGCATTGTTCTTTTTAATGATGCTTCTTTAAAAAGGGATCATGATAAAAATGCCGCTTATTACTTTACAAAAAATATTTCTGTAAAGCTAGAAACCAAAATTTATTTTAAAGAAAAATGTCATAAGATCTTTATATAGATTAAACTGAACATTCGTTTGAACTTTATACAATTTCAATTCCACTGAAATTTGACATACACGTTTCTTACCAACTGAAAAGATTACTTGCGCTATTAAGAAGTATTTAGAGCTCTCAAAAAACTGAAACCGGGACTAAACGATTTTATTTTTTTCCATCGTAACTTCGAAATATAGCATCATTTGTTTTTTTTAACACATCTTTTTTAAAAAAAACGCTTTTCATCGACATCAATGTCATTTCCACATAGTTCTTTTTTTAATTGCAATCAATTTTTCAAAAAGTTCAGATTAATGAATATATGATGTTCATGATGTGTCAGTGTTTCCACGGAAAGGGGGTGCAGTAACTTCTGAGGGTAAAGACCTCTGAGCACCCAGAGGGCAGAAGTCAGACTTCTACCTCAGATGTAGGTGACACATACATTCGCTCCCACAACCCCTTTTAAAAGTGGGCCAAATTCATACATCTCATAGATAGAACACAGAACAACCATGCCCGAACCGGGACTCGAACCCGGCACACCCAGATAAAAGAAAAGACAGGCTACCCCTATGTCAGAAAGCCGGCTGATTAATAAATTAGGAATCATTAATTTCATTTAAATTCATGAAACCTCTTAAAGAGGCGACGAATACACGACGAAAAAGTATATATATTTTTTTCCTTTTTTTCCACTTATACAGAACAGAATGACGCTGGAACAACCACAATTATAATAGTTAGTTATTCATATAAACAAGCTAATAGAAAATTTTAGGTCTATTACCTCTCTTGATATTTTTCACTTTTATATTATTAAATTTTCTAAATAGCTTTCAAGTATTTTTCCTCCACTGTTCTCTCAACGCATTATAAGCTCTTTTAAGTATATGAGACATCAACAGATTTTGCACGCGATGCAACTGATTTTAAGGTCTCTCTGGATACACAACTTCCACATAAGATGCTAGCTACACCTTCGCCTATCTGTGATCAGGGCAGTTCAAAACCGCAAAAATCTCGAAAATAAAAAATACGGGTTGTGGTCTTTTAATAAAAAAAAAAAATTCAATTAAAATTTTGATGAATTCCATTCAGAGAAAATTATTTTGTCCCCCCGTACATCTGTATGAAAACGTACAAACAGAGAAAGTTTAAAGGTAAAATTTTTTATATGAATGTTACCACAGAAGCCTATAATTATTTTACATCAGAATCAATCAAGATTTGATTATTTTTCAATCTGTTTCATCTGAGATGCACTGATGAACGCAAATCCCAAGTAATGGAAGAAAAAAGATAAATGAAATTTAGCAAGTTGTTATATTTCTCAATCAAATACCTGTAACAGATTTTAGATCCAATTGCCCAAATGCATATTCCAAATTTTTCACTTTACTGCGAAGCCTAACAAGAGACATATTACAATGCGTTCGGATTATAAGGAAGTTAGAGGGGTGATTTTTTTTTTTTTTTTTTAAGAAATAGTTTTGTTGTGAACAGATGTCATTAATTCCCCCTTCTTACTTTCTTGTATAAGAAGTGCAGAAAAAATATCGCAATCGGCGAAGAATTTGAATTACCCATTTTGATTAATCTTCACCAGAGTTTCCCAAACTTTTTTGTGTCGTAGACCCCTTGCCATGTTTTTCCGTATTGAATAGACCCCCTACTTACCTGATATTGATTTCCTGCAAATTTCTAACTGTAGTGAAGTTTACTGTTAAAAACTTAAAGTAAAAACACATGTTAATTTATACATTTATTAATTGAATATAAATTTATACTACTCAAAATAAAATTTCGTATCTGTTATGTAAAATCTATGTAACATGAAATAAACATAAAATAAACTAACATAAGCAAAAAGTCAATATTTTTAATGAGAAGGATGGGCCTGATGCTTACACAATTTTATAAACATATATAAATTTTTTTTTACTTCATAGGTACTTTTATGAATAATGTAAATGTTTTGATATTATAAGATAGTATGATGTGAGTAAATAGGTACTATCAGTGTATGTGTTGAGATTTACTATCGTGGATCCCCATTTTCGTTTCATGGACCCCCAAATTTTTTTTTCGCTGACGTAGACCCCTTGCAGGTTGTCATAGACCCCTAGGGGTCGATATAGACCACTTTGGGAATCACTGATCTTCACGTTTCACAGCTCCCCGCGTTCCAAAAACATTTTTAGTCTGCCTCTGACAAAAATAATTTAAAAACTAGAAGGGCAAAATTTAATGTACGGTCTTTACACCAAATTTGTAAATATCTATCAAAATTTTAGCAAAATATATTCAAAGAATGTCTGTCTGTCCCGCTGTCCGAATATAAGTTAACAAGGTAACTACAAAATGAAGAGCTGGCCTGCCGAAGGAATCCGGTTCATAGACCTAAACATCTTTAATATAGAAATCTATCAAATTTAGAATCAAAATATTGTTCAAAGATTCAAAATATTATTAATTACGATTAATCAACTAAACAATTTATTTATTTAAGCTTGAACGCCTGTAATTTCAAGAGCATCTAAACACGATAGCTGAAAAACGCACTGTCTTAAATATATAAAATTTGGTAAGAGATTTTGTGACAACAATTCTAGTTCTGTATCGAATTTTGGTTTCAATTTGTAGTGAAAAAGGCGCGTAAAGCGCAAATTGAAATACTATTAACCGCATGTCAAAAATTAATTGTCAAAACACTTGTCGAAAGTCATTGGACATATTCCATAAAAACTCAAAGATAAACTTGATGAATTCAAAGCAAATACATAAAATTTGGTAAAAATGTTAAATTCAAGCAAAAATTCCATAATATGCTTTAATGTCATGTAAAGCGTTCTTAGCTTAAGTCAAAGTCCACATTTTTTTTTTTTTTTTTTTTTGAAACTTTAATACAGACTATGAAAGAAAGTTTAGGGATGACCATTAGTTTATTTGTTACAAATGGTGCAACATTATCCTAGCAAAAAATTTCTTTTTTGAAAGTAAAACGGAATACACCAGAAATTCTGTATGGAATATATGAGAAACTGACTGACTTTCCTTGGGGTAACGCAATGCAAATTCGATTTTTTTTATTTCCTTCATTCTGTTTTTCAAATACAAAATACAAAAATTTTTCAGCCTTTAGATTTGAAAGATGTTAAATAATGTTTAATCTTTTCATCTGAGGGAAAATTCTCTTCTCTAGGAATCGACAAGATATGTTGTTAAAACTACAATTATGAGTACCTGCAGAGGTACTTTCAATTATGTTCAAAAGTAGAATTTCTCTAATCTATTCAACTAAGAAAATAAAGAAATATGTTATAAGTATGTTATAACATGTCATTGGCAAATGCGTTGTTCAATCGACCTTAAAATGAATCGTACTGTTTTCTGTCACAGTATAAAAAAAATCATACTGTCATCAAATGTCTAGACCGCTATAAACCACAAATCCTCTCACACCCATACTACAATTTTGATTGCACGGCAACATATGAAGCTTTAATTATCTGCCTTGAATTTTTTTTTTGGTTAACTCGCCCATAAAACCACAAATAGGAAAAGCAACAGCCTTTCCGTAGATTTGGCCAAAAATTCGACATATATGTATAAATCTGGATATGAAACAAATTTATTAAATTTCATTCATTTAAATACCTTTGCTCTTGAGTTATTACGTTAGAATACACAAGGAGACTTCCATTAGATGAGAATTATCCAAAGGTTGATTCTACAATTTTATTTACAACTTTAGTATAAAAATCGATCAAATTTTAGTCGTCTAGATAGTTACTTGTTTTAAACAATAATAAATTAACAGATCGAAAGAAATATATAATTCAATATAAAAAAATTGCTTGAGGAATTTTTTAACTGTGGAAATTAACCAATATATGAAGTTGAATTTTTCTGATACTTAATATACTTATATTTTTCATGCAAAGATATACTTCCTCTTTGTATAATATTAATAAACCAGAAAGTGAATGAATAGAAAACTATATGAATAAAGGAGAATGCGTTGCATGGCATTGACCAATAATTACAAAATATTAACTTTTGGCGTGAATTCAGCATTTCTAGTGAAATTATCATATCAAACTTGGAGAATTTTTAGATGATTAATTCCTGGCATGCGGTTAACAGTATCTTAAAATCGAATTTGTGTTTTAAATGCATTTTTCTCAACCAACTGAAACAAAAAAAATTGTGACAAAATTGCCCTTGTTGTCACAAAATTCTACGCCAAATTTGATATATTGAAGCCAATGCTTTTCTGAAGTATCGTATTTACATGTTTCTAAAAGAATGAACCGACAGACTGTCAATCTATGGATGGATATGACTTAAAATTTTATAATATCTACACTATAGAAGTAAAATCTGCGCACTCAATTTTATCTATCCATCTTTCTTCGTGTTGCAATTATTACATTTACTTATATTCGAACAGCTGGATAGAAGGACTTCGAATAGACTTTCACAAAATTTGATAGAAATTTGCAAATTTTGTGTAAAGACAACATACAAACTTCAGCTGTCTAGATGAAATCTTTTTTGAGTTATTTTTGTCACAAACAGACAGACGAGATAAACTTGCAATCCGTTTTTTCAATTTAGAGATGTCTAAAACGTAGAGTTTCGTCAAAATTTCGAAATCCAATTCCTTGACGATTACTATACTTCCTTCATACTAAGTACAGGAGGCAATAAAAACTTTCTATGATTATTTTATACATAATATAAGACGTTTTAACAGCAGATTAGAAATAATTTCTCAGCTTGGTTTTGAAAATTTGAAGTTCATATAATATGAAATAACATTTTTGATACAGTTTAGAATATATATTATTATTCATAACTTCTACTTCATTTAATATACATGGATTCAATACTTATGTTGACAAAAAATTACACATTGTTTTAAGAAAATCCGAAGGTTGATGATAAGTTTAACCAGCGGCATATTTGATATTAACAGATAAAATTGATTAAAATACAAAAAAAAACACGCCATTTTTGACCTTGAAATGTTCTCGTAATTGCAGATGGGCGAGATTAAGAAGACACGCGACAGTGCCCTTGCGAGATTTCTTGGTCTAGTAACTGCAATAAATGTTCATCACAATCTGAGTAAAAGGTAAACGATTTCGAAAAGGAGAGTGTCTCGATGGTTATCAAAGAGACTGAGAAAAAGGCATTTTTCTCTTTAATGTTTCAAGGCAGTTTCTCATAAAAGAGCTTCCAAAACATTACAAATTTTTGTTTAAAATCATTTATTATTATTTACCTTATCACAAGCGGTAATTGGTAATAGTTTATTTATAGATTTTTACACACAGAGACACAACAAACTGAGTATTATATATTATACGTATTGCTAAAAACAGATATACTATTAAATAAGTATGTAGTGCTCGGAGAAACTTTTTATTGCTTGTATACAAAGTACAGAAAAAATACTGTAGTAGTAAAAAAAAAAAATTCGAATTCAAAATTTTGACGACCTTTTATTTTAGACAGCCCAGCGTTCGAAAGACATAATACCAGTGACAAAGTTTAGAAATGGCTTGCTTTGAGTGAAATTTACCAAAATTTGATGGTAATCTACAATTTTGGCGTGAATACCAATATCAAATATTTCTGTTTAAAGTTATCTTTGTCACTTAGCTTTGCTTAGTTGTATTAACGTCCAGTTTTTAAGCAACACTGGAACTGTTTTGGGATGGACTTCATAGTTTTAAACTACGGTCAGATGACGAAGACGACACCTGAGATGGCACCCCTTCATTGATCATCCATGTAACATCAGGGGATGACGTTAGGTATTATACCTGTGACAAAGATAATGGGCTGCAGTAGCTTGGTGGTAAGGTTTCAGATCTGGATGATTTCAAGTCGAGACGCGATTCCACCGAAGAACCGTCATGTAAGTGGGTTTGCTGCATATTAAATCGGTCGGGACCTAACATCCTCCCCTGGTGTTACATGTAAGTTCAATGAAGGGGTGCCATCTCAGGTGTCGTCTTCGTCATCTGACCGCAGTTTAAGACTACGTGGTCCATCCCCAAACAGTTCCAGTGTTGCTTAAAAACTAAACGTTAATATAACTACGCAAAGCTAAGTAGCAAATATAACTTTAAAAAGAAGTATTTGATATTGGTGTTGACGCCAAAATTGTAAATTACTGTCAAATTTTAGTAAATTTCATTCAAAGCAAACCATTTCTAACCAATGGTAGATCTATAAATTTACATCATCTCTTAAAGTTACTTAAAGTAAAGCTGCAAAAAATTTATTGTTATTCCAGATCTTAGGAGGACCACTGAAAGTAAAACAACACACGCGATCGTAATGAAACTGAATCACTTGAATTATCACTAAACCGAAGGGAATGATCTCTTCAAAATCTTTTCGCTAATCTATATCTATATCTAATCTAAACTTATAATAAAGCTCAATGTGTGTGTGTGTGTGTGTGCGTGTGTGTGTTGGCGCTCTACAGGTCAGACCGTTGGACCTACAGCTACCAAATTTGGTACATGTATACCTTGGAGCTTGGGAATGGGCACCTCGGGGCCCCTTTTTCAAATTTTTAATTAGAATTTGAATTAATTAAAATTTAAGCGAAATTTCGACGATTTCCCGCTATAACTTCCGAAAATATTATTGCACAAACATAACTTTTATATCAATTTAAAGATAATAAAATTGGCTCTCTAACGGTATCAGTTTTTTTAATTTATAATGTAAGCTTCTATTTTTAACGAATTTTTAAAGAAATATTTTAACCATGTTTTTATCATGTGACTGGATAAAATAAAAGAATGCCGGAAGTTCGAATAAAAAAAAAAAACTATCATCGCAAAATAAATCTAAAGAAATGCTACTTTTAACATGTGACTGAATAAAATAAAAGAAATATAAAATGTGATATTTTCTTTTTAAAAAAATGCAAAGCAAAGGATTCTATGATCGTTTGCAATATCTAAATGATTAATTCAATAAATCTTCTTTACGGTAAACCTGATCGAATTTAGACAGGATATGCATTGAAATCCCGACTTAATGGCATATTTCTATAATCGTTTGCATTATCTGTATCATTAATTCAATAATTTTTTTTTTCATTATAAAATGTGATAGTTTCTAAAAAAAATAAATGCAAAGCTAAGGTTTCTCTAAAATCTGCAAGAGCACGTCAAAGGGAAAAAATTAGGTTTTATCACCGTGTTGCCATCATTTTGACGGAAGTTCAAATAAAAAATAAAAACTATCATCGCAAATTAAATCTGAAGAATTAGCGCGTGGCTGGATAAAATAATATAAATATAAAATGTGATATTTTCTTTAAAAAATGCAAGGCAAGGGATTCTATGATCGTTTGCAATATTTAAATCATTAATTCAATAAATTGTCTTTATTTATACAGGATATGCATTCAAATTCGGTCCAATGGCCACTTTGTAAAATATTATTAATAGGCATATATATTGTTTAATACTATTAATTTGATCTAAATGAAGTAAATAATTACATTTTATGTAGTTTGAGTCAAACAATGCATTTATAAATAATGAGTTTTAGATTTCTTCATACTTTGCTTTGTGAGCCATATTTTACAAAATATTTTTATTAATATTTTAAATAAAAGTTGCTACATCAATCAGTCTTCTAAATCAATCATTAAAACTGACTGATTTATAAAATTAAAGAATATTATTAGGAAAACGAGTTCTTTTAGTCCTTTCAGTCCATCATCTTAAAGAAAATTTTTAATTTCAGGCTAATCAATGCCCGGAGTTACTTCAAGGCTAATGAATATGTGATTTAACTGAAAATTTTAGAACCCATTACTCATGGCGAACCAGCTGGTCACCAAAGGCGGCTAGTCTCTTATAAAGATGTTATCCCAGAGAACCTTAAGATGGCGTTGATGTACAAGTGATTAGCATTTTTACTAAATCTATCGTGCCATCCATAGTGAGTTTTTCACCTAATAATTGTTAGTAACAAATTAGGAGCATTCGAAAATATAATTTATATTTTTTTCAACAGATTGATACCCTAATTTGATGCAAAACTACAATTGAAATAGCCAAATCATATATTAAACTTCATACATACAATGTGTTTTTGAGTTGTCGCGTTTACATACTGAATTGGATTTGGTTTAGAATTTAGAAGGTATTTTCATTCTAGATATTAAATTTGAGTAGAAAATTTTACCTCTCTAGATATATGTAGATCTAGATCTTTGTAGCTATCTTCTTAACTTATTTTTGAACATTTGAATGTCAGACTTTTTCTGAATGGATTTTTCAAAAAATTAGCTCAAAAAATCTAAAAATTTGATATAAAAACTGTGTACCAAATATCATGTGTTTACTTTAAAGTTTATCTGAGTATCATTGTAATTAGTAAAAATTTTATGAATTACAGAATATTATAATAATAACAACATTCTATCAGGAAATATTTCATTAATGTCTTTAATGTTTATTTAGCTCATTTAGTTACTATAATTTTTAATAACCGAATTAACATGGAAATTCTATCTAATAAAAATACGGATGCCGGACAGTCTAAAATGATAGTGGAAAATTTTTTTAAATGCATTTTTAATAAGTTAATTAAGATTTAAAAATATGAATCTAAAACAGGATAAAATGTGCTAAAATATAAAATTAAACAAAAAGTTTTAAACGTGATTTTTTTTAATTTCTTAAGAAACCATAAAGTGCACTGTTTTAGGGCTGCAAATATTTAAATCTGCCACTTTCCAGATATATCTATAATTCGATCTACCGACTGAAAAGTTTAGATGTTTTGTAAACAAAATAATTGACATCTTTCTTCCTCCCCAAACAAACACCATTTTTTTTCCAGCTTCAAAAGTCGCAGATATGATAGGAAAGGCTATGATGGCTTTTAAAGTAATACTCGAAATTGGAAATTCACAGTTGCATTAAGAATTAATTACAACATGTGAATATATCAATCATAAAATGAAAAAAAATTCAATACAAGACAGCTTATTGCAAAAAAAGGTTCTTCCCAAGGAATACACTTTGCTAAAGATTAGATCCATTTCTTTCATTATAATCGCCGTTCTCATGGTAACACATTCTAAACATAATATACTCCCAATGCAGCATATCACTAAGAATCTTCATTATTCTCGATCTGTTGTTCTTTAAAATCTGCCAAGACAGGACATTAATAAGAGAGACGCGCGCGCGCGCGTGTGTGTGTGTGTGTGTGTGTGTGTGTGTGTGTGTGTGTGTGTGTGTGTGTGTGTGTGTGTGTGTGTGTGTTGAGTTGAATGACTGAATCACCCTCTAAAAAATGTGTACTGTCTGTTTCAGAATCCCGAGACTAGCATTCTTCGCCGCTTGTTCAGCTGAGGGGTAGTAGATTAATGATTATTGTGCATCCTTATTCCATAAATCATCTTTCATCTCTCTTAAATGTTTTTTTACCGAGTTCTATACGTGCATCGATTTATCGAATTTCGATAGTTGTAAGCAAAAAATAAAACACTCATAACGACTATAATTTTATATTAAAATTACTTCGAATGCAAAGATGAGTCAAATATTCAATGGATTTTCATTTGAATCAAAATAAGAAAATATTTCCAAAATATAAGGTGTCATTTCATTAAATATTAAAGAAAATAAAATAGTTAAGGGGTTAAGTGTAAACATCTCGTCCTCTCAACTTTCCTCTTCTCCTTATTTTGACGAAATAAACGTCACCTGACCCATACGCAAAAACGCGGAAGATTGCAGAATCCGAAAATGAACAGTACATCTTCTGAACACTCTGTAAACAATTAAAATTTAAAAATAAATAAATAAAATGACAAAACGATGTTTTAAAGGAGATGCCCGAGTGCTAAGGGTTAAATATTCCGACAGAAGGAATCCCATGATCTTATACTCCCGGAAAGCAAATTTAAGTTTGAAGCATGTTGATTTTAACTAGGAATATTCCTAATTACGGGAAGGAAAAATTCCAAAGAATTTTATCTTTGTTTGTATGGTCCGAATTATTAGAGATGCTATCGACAATATAATTAAGCAATCTTGAATTTGCATTTTCAAGCTTCAACAGCGTTCGTTATATGAGTCAACAACCTTCGAAAGTCATTTATGACGCTATTTCTTTTGCAGAAGAAATCCCCTCCCCCCAATTTTCATTAGTCCTCTTCTACAAAAAATTCAAAGGCATATCAATAGGAATTGCTTTCACTGAATTGAACTCAAATGGATCTAAGTAATATTAGTAAAAGTAAAAAAAAAATAAAAAATACGTGCCATATATAATTTTAGTATCAATACCCATATTTAACTTGTTGAAGTAAAACAGACTTTTTAAATGTGAAAGTGCACAATTTTACATAACAGATTGTTTTATTAGTTTGCACTTTCTATAAAATAATAATTTAGTGCATACTTAAAATACTAATTTTTATTTGATTCTATCCCTTACATCTAATTTTAGAAAAGTAAAATAAAACTGCTTTCCTACTTGGATGTGCACCGAATAAAAATTGGAGGAAATCACTTACAGCATGCAGCATTTTGTCCTTTTCCTCCAGAACTACGTTAGCCTGTGTCAGATCAGCCTGGACTCTGTCCAAATCATTTTCCAGGCTCTGTATCATCTTCTGCAACTGTCGGATTTCATCCTCTGCCTGAAAGCAAGAAGAAAATACATATAATTCCCTGTTTCATCAAAAATTCTTTAATCAAGCAAAAAATTAATATATTGTAGAACGTAAGAATGAAAAATATCATAAACACTCTTAATGGTGGTTTAAAAAAGATTTTCTATACATTGAAAAAAAGCGGCAGTAATCTCCCCAAAACTTATTCGCATACTCTCTAATAAAGATGTTAACTTCTCACTCTCCATAAAAAAAATTGGAACCTTGGTAAGACAGAGCACACATCGCATGGCGCTGGCGTACAATAATCACGAAATATTTAACTTTGGATGAATTAGGAAATTTTTACTGAAGCTATTGTTTGATCCTTGGCGAGTTTTTTCCAAGCACGTCGGTAATAATATTCAAAAATCGAATTTATATATTAGTACTTTTCCAGCTTTTAGACATTAAAATTGAAAATAGAGCTATAATTGTAATCACAAAATCACTAAATACATGCAATAGACTTAAATCATTGGGTTTTTAAGTTATTGCGTTAACATACTTCTGAAATTACAGATCGGCACAAGTTCAGCCTTTTGTTGGATTTAAAATTTGATAAGTGTATACACTACAGATGTGAAACGAATGTGCCGAATTTTATCCCTCTAGTTCTTTTCATTTTGTAGGTATATTCGAACATCAGCAATATAAATAGACTTCCTCTGAGTAGATTTTGCACAAAATTAAATAGAAATGTACACATTTGGTTTAACAATCGTATGCTGAATTTCGTTCATCTGGTTCAATGCATTTTTTTAAATTATTATTATCTTGACACAGACAGACGAACTGAGAGATTCGAAAAAATGAATTTATCAAACTTAAGGAGATCTGAAGCGTGGAGGTTTGTCAAAATCCCAAGTTCTAATTTTTCGACCATTACAATACTTTCTCTATAATTCTTAAATGAGAAAACATTATAAGTTTTTAGTGTTGTGCTAAAACGTATTATATATATATATATATATAAAGATCAAAACAAAATTGTTATGCATAAAGCACTGATAGAGATTTTTCGAGTGAAACTAGAACTTCAATTGTTTATAGAATGTAACTAGACGCTGTAACAGTAGCTCCGCTTACGTCTCCTTGCTCTGCACGTAAGAATAATAAAAAAAGACATATGCTATAATGTTGTACAGTTTTTAATCATTATATTGTAAGCTTTAGAAGATTTTCGATAGTTAAACTCAATTAATAATACTATTATTAATTAATACTACAAAACTTTAAAAAAAAACAAGGTTAATACCTTCACCATTTGATGACTATTCATAAAAATTGCGTGGAGTGTCCACTGTTGAATTTGTCAAATATATTTGACCTTGAGAGGAATATGAAATTTCGCATGTTGATATTGGCAATTTATTTTCATTTAAAATGTTGTAGAAGTCTAAAATAATTTTTTTTGTAGTGCTTAATATTTCCTAAATTTAATAGATGATTTAATAACACATTTAAGCGTCTTAATATTATCTATTACTAAAAACAGAATTCAAATTATTATAAAATTAATATAATGCTCAAAGATATTTTCAGGGCGAAGCGTGGGATGTGCAATCAATGGATTGCTCAAAACAATTAAAATTACCATAATTTTTAATAATGTTTTTCATTATGTGGATTTTGCAGCCACTAATTATTCAAGTCCATATTATTTTAAGAGACCTGGGATATTCAAATTTATTTTTTATATTTAATCAAATATTCAAAACAACCAATTAAAAAAACACTGCCATATGATATGCCAAGAGGGCACTTCAAAAATTTGAAAGGAATAAAACAACTAGGATTAACTAGACAAATTTAGCCCGAAGTGTAAAAGAAACTGAAATAGTTTCACAAGGCAATATTTAGGTTAATAATAATAAGGGGAAAAAAACAGATTTGGGTTAACCAGACAAAATGAATCCAAAGTGTAACAGAAACCGAAACGATTTCAAAAGACAGTATTTAATTGCAAATTACTTCACACTCATTTAAAAAAAAATGTTTATATTTTGAAATAAATGCAAAAATGAAGTTTTTTGGGAAAAATAACTTGACTTGCACACTGACAGAGCGTGGGAGTAATTAATGCGTTTAATTAACATGTTAAATCTATTTTAGATTTAACATTTGTACATAAAATTGTTACAATTTGTGTTTAAATTCAATTCTGATGAATTGATTAAAATGAAATAATTAGAAATATATATATATATATATATATATATATATATATATTTGTAAACAATATGTCCGAAGCTATAGTAGAAAGTCATAAAATCATTTTATCCGCATTTTAACTGTTTAATGAGGTTGCAATGACAGCTTGTAACGGTTACATAACTTAAATACCTTCTCTTTTGATACAACAGATGGCGTTACCTCATTCTTTTAATAATATATATCATATATTATTAAAAGATATCATATATTATTATTTAATAATATATATAATAATATATAACAGATGGCGTTACCTCATAATATATATCTTCCATTATATTTACTGGGAATCATTAATAGATTGTATTCCAGTGAATGTCATGTACTTTTCATGTTCATGTTTGTTTTGTCTAAAGAAATGTGGAACTTAGAAAATAATTGAGTAACTGTTTCTAAAATTCATCCATTTTTTTTTTCCCTCTACCTCATAACAAAGTTATAAAGAATCCCGTCTCTATACAAATAATCTTCACAAGTACTATGAAATATGCCCCTCAGATTTCCATCAAAACCATCAATGAACAAGCAATTGTATACGATTCAAACAAACACATATTCAGTTTTATTTGCATAGATTTAAAAAAAATATCTATGAGTTATTTATTGCTATATAAATTAATTAATATTTTTACAGTAATGTTTTCCCGCTTCACTTCACTTTGTAATATTTTCTATAACCTAGGATTACTTCTTTCTTTTAAAAAAATTAATGCACTTTTTTACAAATTACTGAAATGTATGGCATTAAATACGCTGATACACAAGTTATTAA
>JAPMOQ010040473.1:328575-381346 GCA_026543055.1 Argiope trifasciata
TAAGAATTGTGTTAATGCACTATTTTACATACTTATCATACAATCATGTAAATCATACAATTCAGCTGGCTATAAATTTCAATATAACTCAATTAAACCAATCTGTTTTCAGTGTTGATCCACTTCCGTTTTAAGTATTTCGTTAAGTTTTAATGTACCAATAGAACAGTTTCCGATTCTTGTTCATTAGATGCTCAAATAGAGAGAACAAATCAGTTATCAATAATTATGCAAATATTGTTACCGTTGGGTAACTATTAACATTTTCTAGACAATTCAGAATAATGATAAAATCCATTCTACACATAAAGAATTACATACTTTACTAGTAACAAAAACACAAAAATTCCCAAATAGTTTTAATTCCCATCTTGAGAAAGGAACAGAAACAAAGCTTTAGTCTAAGATCGAAAAGTCACAATAATGATCCACCAACGGAAATGTGGAAACAGTTTTTCTCCAATTATAAAACTAGCATATTCTGAAGATATTGCAAAATTTTATGAATTCCGGAACTAAACAAATAGTGAAATGTTCCATTTCCCCTTCATTTTCTTCGTTTAGCAAATAATTTACTAACAAAAAAATTAATTAATAGTTCTTGAAGAGCAGAACTTTTCTCATTGGCTCAATTTTATTCATAACATGCGTAAAAACAGCCTGCTGAATTGAAAACTGTGGATTCCATGAAAACTGTACTTTCTCCATGTTTAAGATCTGCAAATCGCATACGAGAAACTTTTTTTTCCCCTTACTCTACAGTCATGAGTTCTCAAGTGAGGAATAGATTCATCATGAATAAATGTTTCCATTTCTGAATTAAAAAATCCAGTATTTTTGCCTATCTTCAAAAATATGGTGTATATGCACTAGTTCTAGTTAACAGTCTTGTTGAACACAGGAAAGCATGTGTATGGGTGTTGCGGGCGTGTGTGCATTTAAAAATATTCTAGATTTTTAAAATTCATAAAATTTAAAAAAAAATTAAATTTAAGTAGATTTTTTTATATTCTTTAAACGCGTGCAATCATCCATTACATAAGTCAACTTGAGACATCATGGGTTAGAACTGAATTATATTTTAAAGATCTTTATAATACGAATCACAAAGTTTATTTCGTAATCAGTAAAATAAATCGCGTTGAAACAAGATTTACAGGAAAAACTTACAATGCTATTTAAAAAAAAAACATTTATGCTAACTAGTTGTAACTTTAGGTTGATACAGCAAATACTCAAGAGTGAAAATTCTTAAGATACAACTGAAGGCAAAAAATTGTTATCGTGTCTTTTACCAATTCTTCTCTTTTGCATGTTTTTAGTTCGGGATTTTATATCTCCGTCTGAACACTCCTTTTAATGTAAAATGATGGTAAGAAAATACACTAAACTCTGACATCATTAGCTTACCGACAAAAGAATGTCTGAAAGAACACAGTGTGAGATTTTCTTCACGACGCAATTATGACTTTTTTCCAGTTTGAAATGCATGCATCAAATCATAGAAATATAATTAAAGTTTCAAATGCTGAAATTTGATTTGCCATTTTTTTTCTATTTATTTACTACAGACTGGACTGATTGAATTCTGTGTCTATTTATTAAATTCACTTTAATAACAACGCATTGGTCTTCCCTAGACTATCACGTTTTGTGTTCGTTTTTCTTCCGACAAAAGGAATTCGAAATTTGACGCAATATATAAATTTGAAGGAAGGCAAAAATATGAAATTTCATTTATGGCATTTGGCGTTTTTGATTAATAGCGAACAAAAACATAGTAGGCACACAATACAAACTCTCAGTTCGTTATTCTATTATCATACTAATTATTATGTTAATTATTAATTATTATTAGTGTTATTTCACACATTTAGCTTGCTGCATTTTTTTTAAATTTTCGTGTCCATACAAAGTTAGAGATAATTTCAAAAACGTCCCCCTCCACTTCTTAATTTCCTTCTAAAATGTAAAAATTCGTCGAAATATCCAAGTCATTTTTTGGATACTCTTGTATGCTAAATAGAAAAAAAAACTGTAGTTAGAATCATTGTCAAAAGATACGAAAAAATGTATTTAAAGTTTCTTCAATACATTCAACCTCGAGACGAAATGCACACAAAGATTTTCCCAATACTAGTAAATAATTTTATATTATTTCAATAGAAAACAATCCGTCATTCGAGATATATTTAATTTTATTTCAAAGCTGTCTTCTCAAATGAAACTAAGTGAAGACTCATAAAATAAAATTGCAGTTTGACAGTTTTATTATAAACTGAAAAGGTTCAACAACCTCAAAAAGTAATCTTTCAAGGAAACAGAACGTTTTTGCTCATCATATCCTCCAATATTATACGTTATTTCAAACATTCTCAATATTAATACATCAGAATCTAAAAACAAATGTAAGAAATTTTTAATCTTGTTATTTCGTATTAACCACTAATGGCAAATGAGCTTATATTCTACTTAATTATTCTCCACATCTCCTTGTTATCAACATGATAAAATTGATTATAGTTTTCATTATAAAACTGATTAAAAAATCAGTCAAACATTACGGTTATTATATACTTGAACTGTTCTACTTAATTACTCTCCTCATCTCCTCATTATCAACATGATAAAATTGATAATAGCTTTCATGATAAAACTGATTAAAAAATCAGTCAAACATTACTATTATTATATACTTGAACAAACAATTAACACCAAATTTTAAATTGATTTTTATTACAAACAAAATAAAAATAAAATTCTAAATAAAAAAATATAGTATCAAATTTAATGAATTTAATTTGTGATGGCTTTGAATTTTGTATTTATATGCACAAGAGTCCATAGACAGGCCCATTTTCTAGGGATAAAATTCATTTAAAATTGCTGGAAATTTATAAATTTGGTGAAAAATGTTTAATACAAAATTTCACAGTTTAATCATTATTTTTATTAGGCAGCGGTGTTCACATACAAATAGATAGATATAATTCTTAAAATAATTTTTCTGGACGGACAGATTAGCAAAACGTGAGTATTTGTCAAAATCAAGAGATATTTTACTAAAAGAATTGAAAGATACGAACGAAAAGAAAACGGACATATGATTACAATACTCTACTTTTTCAGATTTTGAAAAAAAGAGAAAATAAAGGCGCATATTTTATAGTTATTTTCAGAGATTCATGTTCAGAAAAATCTCATCCTTCCTTGTAAGTTCTGATTTCATAAAAGGAGGACATGAGTTAAAAGTTTTCTCTCTTACACTAACATATATATGTGTATTGATTTGAGTAAAAGAATGAATGTGAAGTTGGCACAGTTTCTTTCTAAGTTTTTGAAGAAACATGACAATCGCAAATTTTTGATAGTGCAGACAGATCTTTTAAAAGTATTGTTAGCAAAATTTCTAACTAAATAAATTTAAAAAATTCAAATGCTCTAAACCAGAGTTTCCCAAACTTTTTTGTGTCGTAGACCCCTTGCCATGTTTTTCCGTATTGAATAGACCCCCTACTTACCTGATATTGATTTCCTGTAAATTTCTAACTGTAGTGAAGTTTACTGTTAAAAACTTAAAGTAAAAACACATGTTAATTGATACATTTATTAATTGAATTTAAATTTATACTACTCAAAATAAAATTTCGTATCTGTTATGTAAAATCTATGTAACATGAAATAAACATAAAATAAACTAACATAAGCAAAAAGTCAATATTTTTAATGAGAAGGATGCGCCTGATGCTTTAACAATAAATTATCAACATTTGGCGGCAATTTTGTAAGGGTTAATCTTAAATCTCCTCGGCTAATGATGTCCAGTCTGTTTCTTTTATTCGTTAAGGGATTAGTAACAGCGTTAAACTACTATCAGTGTATGTGTTGAGATTTACTATCGTGGATCCCCATTTTCATTTCATGGACCCCCAAATTTTTTTTTCGCTGACGCAGACCCCTAGGGATCGATATAGACCACTTTGGGAATCACTGCTCTAAACTATAAAATAATAATATAATACTAGTACTTTTTAAATATAATTGGTCCCATTAATTTTTACTTTCTTGTATACGAAGTATAAAGAACATATAGTAAACGTGAAAAGATTCGAACTCGAGATTTTGACAGATTTCTATGTTTCAGACTTCCCAGAACTCGGAAAAACACATTAAAAATGTATGTCTGTCTTTTCATCCGTCTGTCAGAGACAAAAATAAAAGTTCTAAAACGCTTTGAGCTAAAAGAAAGAATTTTGGCGCACTCTCTTTACACCAAATCAGCATCTTTCTATGAAATTTTGAGCGAAAATCCCTCAAAGAAATTCCGTCTATCTGGCTATTCGAATGTAAGTTAACATGGTAATTACATGATGAAGAGAACTAGATGGATAAAATTCGGAGCACACATTTAACATCTACATTATAGACACCAATCAAATTTTGGATTAAATTCAATGAGAGGTTGAAAAACTATCAGTCTGTATTTTCAGAAACTTGTAAACAATATAGCTTAAAAAAGCAAAGACTTAAAGATACCAAATTTGGTAGGACTTCAATTGCAACTACGCGTCAAACAACGGCATGAAATAAAATGTCTAATATTTTCAAATTTACAGCATTTGTAACAGATAAAAATATGACGTGGCTACATTTTTATAAACTTATGGCTTAACACGATGAATTTTTCTTCATAATTATCTATATATTAACTAGCAATAACAACAAAAACCTTAAAAAAATTTTTAATCTCTTTAGAGCAAAAAATATTTTATAAACATTAGGTTAAGAAACCAAAACTAAAACTATAAGAAAAAACGCGTATTTCCGGAAATTCCACTCGAAATCGAGTGTGTGTGCTTCAGAGAGAGACGCATTCTGTCTGGTCGCTCTAAATAAGGTCAGAACATCCAGCAAAAGAAATATTCCGAGTAATCCGTCCGCTTCCCAGGCAAACGGGAAGAAGAGACGACTCTTATCGAAACACCAGACAGACAGACCGGAACCGGAATTTCATCCATGCGTTCGATGATCGCGAATTAAACTTGCAAAGTTCACAAATTTGAAGATTACATACAAAATGATGTTAAAGAAAATGAAATATATCACTTCAAATATTCGTTTTTGTTATTGATTTTTGATATCCGAAAAATCGAGTCGATTTTATTTCATTACGATCGAACCCATAAAGCAGTGGTGGGGAAACTTTTTTTAAGACGGGCCATTTGTAATAACTAGACGATCGTAGCGGGCCAAAGAATAATGTTCAATCGTTAAAAAATTTGTGTTCTATAAACATATACATATATTATTACATACACTTATTATTTTAATAGTAAAAAAGAAAAAGGTAAGAAAATTATAAGCACAAAATATAAAATGAATTTAGTGTAGTTCTTGATGTGAAGTATTATCACTTTATTTTCTGGTGTCATTACTGGTGCATGAGAAAAATGAAATTGAGACTGTTTTATCAAAATTTCATTATAGTCCGGTTCCATTTGCGAAGCAGAAATTCTTAAAACTGATGAAAAGTGCTCATCTGTAATTCTGTTTCTTAAAGAAGTTTTCCTAAGCTTCATTGTTGAAAAGATTTGTTTGCATATATAAGATGAGCCGAACATAGTCATTATCTTCATTGCATGAGTAATTAGATTTGGGAAATTATCTGGACTTAAATTTTTATAAAATTCTAGTAATGGCACTGTATGAAAAGTTTGTTTCAGGAGAGTATTACAGTTCAGTTCTATTAACTCAAGTTGAAATTTTGCATCAACTTCTTCGTAATTAACACTGAATGGGGTAGCAAAAATATTAAACTCTGGTTCCATTTTTCTAAAGTCCTGAAATCTCCTTTCAAATTCCCAAGATATTTTTCTCAAATTAATTTCGTATTTTTTAATCTTATTGTTTGATATAGTGAATTTTAAAGATTGTATTCTTGGAAAATTCTCACATTCTCACACTCAAGAACATTCTCACGACGGCACTCTTAAACGGGCCGTAGTTTCCCCATCATTGCCATAAACTATCAACAAAATCTAGGATAGAAAGCATACAATATAGTCATCAAGATCACAATCAAACAAAACTTGACCAGGTGCCTTTAAAAGTCAGTTTAAACTACCTCCGACTAAGAATTGACACCATTTTCAATAAAGTTTTAATGTAATTCTACCTGAACAACGAAATACAAAATTGCAACCGTAACTATTTTCCTCAAGCGGCCGTTGCCATGAACAATCAGTCTTGTCTTGGAAGAGACCGTAAAGCATGATGTAGTCCCCGAGTATTATTTAAATGAATATATGTTAAAGGTTATAGTCCTAAATAGTTTTGTCCCCGAGTAAATCATGTCCTTTAATGTCATTAAATGCATTTTAACTTAATTGGCATGATTTATTGATTTTAATAGTCTATCCTGACAGAATTAAAATGTTGGCGCCCTTTCCGTCACAAAATGAATTTTTGTTCAGAGTAAAAATCTGTTTCAAAATCACATTCTTTAAAGCATTTTTTGATTCAGTTTCCCCCTTCCCATTTTTCTCTCGAAATTACCGTCGTGTGAGGGGGTCTGTTGCACGTTAAATCTGTCAGGCCAAATGTCCTCCCACTGGTGTGGCGTGGTGTGGAGGGGGGGGGGTGCCAGTTCAGGTGTCGTCCTCGTCATCTGACCGTGGTTCAAAATGACGAGGTCCGTCCCAAAATAGCCCACGTGTTGCTTTAAAACGGGACGTTAATATAACTAAACTAGCATATCTTTTAACGGAGTAAGTGAAATGAACTTTATTGGAAGCAATATGAATGCTAAACAATATATTAATATATTGCGAGATAATTTATCTAATAGTTCTCTGAAATCAGGAATTTCTAATTCATATTATTTCCAACAGGATAACGATCCAGAGCACACTGCATATATTAACGACGTTATAGTTGCTTTATAATGTAAAAAATCAATTGAAAACGCCACCGCTATCACCAGACCACAATCCGATTGAAAATTTATTGCATATTTTGGATGTGATAATAAGAAATAAGAAAATTTCCAACAAATCGGCTCTTAAACAAGCTCTTACCGAAGATTGGCTACAAATCAGCAGTGAAACATGTCACAAATTAATAGAATCAAGGCCCAAACGATTACAAGTTGTAATTGAAGCAAAGGGCATGCATACTAAATATTAGTACTGTTTTTAACATAAATAATTCCTCTATTTCTATTTTTATTGCTTGTATGCAAGTATTTTTTTGGCAGTACAAATGCTACATTTTTATGTTTTCATATTTTAAATACAATTATTAAGTCAGATATTAAATATGTTTATTTGTTTTGTAAAAGTGTTGGGATTTTTAATTATTAGTTGCGTTTTATTTATTTATAGATATGCTACAATAAATTAACCTGATGTGCAAATACTTTTTTTTTGCTCACTGTACATATTATCATACAGCATTTTCCAAACAGAAGACAATGCATGCAAAATGGAGCACTCATAGTCATAAAATATAGTAATTACTTTAACTTTATTCAATTAGATTTGTAAAAAGTGCGTATCTCATCTACACAAATAATAAAGATGAATATGTGTGTCTGTGTGTGTTGGCACTCTGCAGGTCAGACTGTTTGACCTACAACAACCTACCTGGGCACTCGAAAGGTAAAAATGTGCCTCCACCTCGGAGCGATTTTTTTATTGAAATATCATTCAGAATTTTAATTAACTAAAAATGAAAATGAATTCTGGCGTTTTTTCACGATAACTTTTGTAATTAATATCGCACAAAAGCAAGTTTTGTGCCTTTTCGAAATTTCAAATTTTATCAAATTAACAGTCGCGCCGTCAATGAATTTACAAGTGCCACTTTCAGAGATTTCACATTTATATAAAAAATCTTGTTCGAGCAAAATATATTATCACTCATGCACAATAATATAGAATATGTTATAATAAAAGTATGAAACAAATAATGAAAAAGAAACATGAAATTTGAGATGAATCCAAGACATTGGACAAAATCCTCAAATGTCATATTATCCGTCAAAACATATGCTTCATTATATTTATAAATGTTAGTATTCCTATCTATTAATAACAGAGACCTATGACACAGAGAATTGGCTAATTCAAATAGAGAATTTGAAGAAACGCTTGATAATTCATTTTAATCATTTCCACAAAACTGATAACATCAATAAAAAATTAATGGTTATTGGACAGGCTAGAAAGTAAAGCTGGGCAGAAAATTGTCTCATTAAATAAAGTTCAAGCCTAAATAAGGAGGACTGGCTCGCAGAGCTTTAAAACAATTAAAACTATCAACAAAATCTAGGATAGAAAGCATACAATATAGTCATCACGGTCACAATCAAACAAAACTTGACCAGGTGCCTTTAAAAGTCAGTTTAAACAATCTCCGACTAAGAATTGACACCATTTTCAATAAAGTTTTAATGTAATTCTACCTGAACAATGAAATACAAAATTGCAACCGTAACTATTTTCCTCAAGCGGCCGTTGCCATAAACAATTAGTCTTGTCTTGGAAGCGACCGTAAAGCATGATGTAATCCCCGAGTATTATTTTAATGCATGTATGTTAAAGGTTATAGTCCTAAATAGTTTTGTTCCCGAGTAAATCATGTCCTTTAAGGTCATTAAATGCATTTTAATTTAATTGGCATGATTTATTGATTTTAATAGTCTATCCTGACAGAATTAAAATGTTGGCGCCCTTTCCGTCACAAAATGGATTTTTGTTCAGAGTAAAAATCTGTTTCAAAATCACATTCTTTAAAGCATTTTTTGATTCAGTTTCCCCCTTCCCATTTTTCTCTCGAAATTACCTCAACTTCCAAAAATGTATTTATTTTTCCCCTATCTTTTTCTTTAGTACGTTCCTATCACGCCGTTAATTCAGACTTGTATTTAATAAAATGAATAATTCTTTGATTTCTTTTAATCGTAATAGAGAAGAGAATATCTAATCAGATGGTGAACACCGTGTTAAGACAGGGAGATATATAAACTAAGCATAATCGTGTTCTACACGAAGCAAATTCTACGCTGAATAAGAAGTTTTAATATCGTTAGAAAGTGAGTGACACTGCAGTCAACGTGTTAATGTTGAAAACATTTTGAAAAACGGACTCACTATATTCATACCATTTGACAAGTAACTTATACCATACTGTTGACGCAGCATGGCCAAATCTGGCCCTTGCGCCAAAAAAACCTCAACTAACTAACTTACTATATTCATAGCGGAAATCGTGTCTAATAACAGCGGAAGTGTCTCTTCAACATATTTTCTTATACTGCCTAATAAAGACATCATCGAAGCTTGCACACTTTGTGTAAGATGACGAGACCAGATTTTTGAAGACCACGGAATCGGAGACAAGGCAAAGGCGGAAGTGCGGTACCACAAGCGGAATTGTGTCCCCTCACACTCACACTTCACTCCAAATTTCGCGTACAAAGAGAAAATTTGGCGTGTTTTGTAATTCATAAAGTACGGAAGGGAACTAAATAAGTATTGTAGCAGTTAAATAATTCTCATCTTCCCTTTTGGATACTAGATGGCGATGAATGATAGGCTATCCCATATGCCATCCCATAATGCATTGCGAGTGTAATCAGTGAGCTTGTACTGTTAAGCTGAGAGCGTGGATGTTTTGTTTTGCTATGCCTTCTCTTTGTGTTTATTCCGTGTGTGAATGTGGCTATTAAAGAAATCTTCCCGAAAACATAAGTCCTGTTGCTTGCTGCACAGTTCATGATAATCTACATTCAACCACAATATGCATTTTGGATGCCTTCAACTCGACTGACTGAAACTAAAACTTTACGCAACTATGATTTTGATCATAAGATTATGAATTACCATCTAAGTCGTTCTTTTAAAATAGTTAATCTTATATTTGTAAAAAGGACATTTTGTAATAGATTTTGGATTCACTCTCTCATGTTGTATAATTATTGATGCTTATGAAAGAGCATATTTTAATGATTTTAAAGCAATTAATTAATATAATACATGTTAATTTAACTAAGAAATTAATTTCAGAAATGTAGCACCATCAAATAATTAATTTGAGAAACCAAATTTGTGTAAACACATAGCAATATTTGTAAATTTGAATTATGAAATACTGTTCGTTTCAGAAACTATAAACTTAAAATTTTTAGAATTTTTTTTTTCGAATTTAAGGAATAATTTTCTTTTAAGAATAACGATGCACAATTAATAAAATATATGCATTTCTATATCCCTAAAATGAGCATGCGCGAAGATCATCAAAATTAGCAGTATTAAATTGTTGCAGACAATATCAAAATATACTTACGAACGTCTAAACTGTATAGAATTTTTTAATAAACGGATAAAATATTTTCATTTTGTTACATTGGAAACAAGAAAGAAAAAGAAAACGGGGCACATTTTGCAGTTGATTTTTAAGACTCACTGCTAATATTACTGAAAGAGTCATTCAACTAAACCAGCCATCTCTCCAAAACTTTCTCTAATAAAGTAGGGAAATGTATTTCAGATATTTTTTTTATCCCACTAATTCAAACCAAAATCTGATACAGAACTATAACTGCAATCATCAAATTACTTACTGAATTTGATACATATTTGTCATATTCTTTTTTGAGTTATGCAAGCCGACAGACGATCAAGTTTTTTTAGATTTGGCACAAAATTTAAAAGACATATATACTTTAAATATTAAATCCGTACATCTATGTTTATCGATCTAACTCTCTTCCTTTCAAAGTTATCGTGTTAACTTATTCGAATACCCATACAGACAGACTTTATCTGAATTGATTTTACTCAAAATTTGATAGAAATCTACAAATATGGATCATAAGTCTATAAACCAAATTTATACAGTCTAGTTCTTCGAATAGGTCGGAGAATTTAGAAAAGTGGAGATTTCTGACAATCACGAGATAAAATCATTTAACAATTTCAATACTTTATCCATATTTCTTGTATGAGAAACTAGAAATGCAGGGAAATTGAAAAAAAAGAATCATATTTCCTTTTATAATAATTTTCGTCGACGGATTTGAAATCAAATAATTTCTATGTTAGTACTAACATAAATAATAAACAAAAAAATGAAAGGAAACAGATGTTGCTTATAATTTTTTTAAAAATAACACTGATAGCAGCTCTCATTCAATCTGAAAAATCGAAATACGCCTTTAAATTTTTTTATTAATCAGCGTCATTAACAGTCAGTAAATTAATTGTCGTTATCATCAATTAAATCTTCCGTATAAATAAACATGCCAGTATTTAATACTAAAAACACAAACGAAAATGAACTGAATAAACATTTCTAGAAACGCAACAGTAGTTCTTCAATACAATAACTAGCTGCTAGAATTTAAAGAATAATAGTGACACCTTGACCTTGTTTCACATCATGCAAAGCATTCCATTTTCTTTTTCGGAATTTTGCGCAAACATTTGCGAAAATGTAGGAAATAAACAATGAAATGTACGCAGCCAGACGAGTCTGAATGCGAATACCTAATTAACTCATATTCTTCGACGAATTTAGAGCAAGAATTAGTCTAGAACGAAGAAGCGCAGACCATAAACTATCTCATACACACTGACTTACTGAGATCAGAAATGATGAAAAGTGAAACTGTATTTCAAGGTTATTCCTTCATTTCTAAGACACACTAACAACGGTTCTTTCTTTTTTTTCCCCCCTCTGCAGTGACAGATAATTCCAAGACTGGAAGATTACATAAACAAATATGGTGATAAATAATGATTTTTCGGTATTTTGTTACTTAATTTCAAGATGTCGCAAGTCAGCTTAATGATAACACATACATTGCGTAATTGAAATGGAGACATTTACCAAAGTCTGTTAATTATTCTTCTCCAAACTTATTTATTTATTTCTCAACGATTTGTTCACAATACTTTCAGACTGTATGAAGAAATAAAAATGCAGTTAATGATTAGAGGGAGCGGTTTCTCCAAAACTTTCTCTCATACTCTCTAATTACAGTGTTATCACCGTAAAAATGCCAGATAAAACATTGCATGACTAAACAGATGGGTAAGACAGATAAAACTTTGCATGGCATTGACGTACAATAGTTAACAAGTATTAATATTTGGCGGGAATTCAGCCTTTTTATTTAATCTAACATGAAATCCTTGATGAATTTTTAGGTGATCAATCCTTAACATGTGGTTAACAGGATCCGAAAATCGAACAAGTGTTTTAGGCACGTTTTTCCCAGCGAATTCAAATAAAAATTAGGCGTAGAATTGCACTTATGGTCACAAAATCCAGCGCAATATTTTATATCTATTTGAGTCATTGCGTTTTTGAGTTATGGTGGCTTAGTTACGGTGAAGGCTTTTCAAAAACTAACAATCTTCAGACCGACTGAGGGTCAATCCCTCATTTTTTATGGGGCCACGGTAGCCTGGTGGTAAGGTATCGGCTTCGGAACCGGCGGGTTTCAGGTTCGCAACTCGATTCCACCGAAGAACAGTCGTGAAAAGGGGATCTCTTGCACTTTAAATCTGCCTGGCCAAATGTCCTCCCGCTGGTGTGGTGTGGCGTGGAGAGAGGGGTGCCAACTGAGATGTCGTCCTCGTCATTTGACCGTGGTTCAAAATAACCGTGGTCCCAAAATAGCTCTAGAGTTGCTTTACAACGGAACCTTAATATAACTAAACCAAACCAAACCCTCATTCTTTATGGATATAAATTTGATAAGTAACGGCATTACAGATGTTAAATATATAGCGAAGTTTATCGATGTAATTATTTGTTTTATAGTTATCATGTTAACTTATATTCGAACAACCGGAGAGAAAGACCTCTGAATGGGTTGTGTTCAAATAATAATTAATAAAAAATTTCCAACGAAATCGCTTAAAATACGGATAATGACTACAGACCAAATTTTATCTGTGTAGGTCAAAATGCATTTGAGTTATCTTTGTCACTGACAAACATAATGTCAAAAATGTATTTTTCGAACTCAGGGAGATTAGAATTCTAGATTTCAGATTCGTCAAATCTAGAATTCTAATTTTTAGCGATTACAAATTTACTCTATATTCTACGTAAAAGAGAAAGAAAATATAAATTGAAATAGAATAATAGTTAAATAACATCGTTTTAAACCCAGAAAGAAAAAAAAGGAGAGAAAAAAAAGCATTGATTTATTATTATGAGAGTGAAAAAGAAAAAACGCCCCTCTCGAGAGCTCTCTCGCTCGTCGCATTCTGATTCCATGATTCACAGCAACACTTATCAGGTCTGCGTGTGTTGCACCGGCAGATGGAAGGAAGGAATTCTGCGAACAGTAAACAAAGAGAGGCTGGGCACGCACGCCTTCTTCGTACTTCTTTTACTTCAAACAGAGCAAGGAATTATATCATATCTTAAGTTGACGCGGATAACAGACTAGGTTTATCTTATACTATTCTAAGGGGCGAAGTGTTTGTCTTATTGATCACCAAGTGCAAACATGACGATATTTAGGGAATGAGGTCGAAACCATCACACTGAAAAATGTTATTATACTAGCTGTCATTGAAGACCAGCTTGTTCGCGAATTACAGACTTTTTAGGTTAATATGAAATAAATTTATTCAATTTACTACAAATCAAAAAGCGTATATATTAACAAATAAAAGGAGAACTGAAAATACTGTCATAGAGTTTAATAATTGACAAATACATGAAATTAAATGAATGAGCTTGAATTACATTATACATTTAAAACACTGTGTATGAAATCGAATTAAAAATACAATTAAAGTGGAAAGTGTAAGGAAATGAAATTGATACCCTTAAAATTCCTTTCATTAATATTAAGGGAATACAAAGACTAATTTTGTAAAATAATTATTTTAGAAAGTAAAGAAATCAATTTCATAACTATGTTATTGTTGTTGTTACTCGTGTCGCTTGTCATAGACAATCCCGCTGAGTTGTGCAGTATCTTCTGAGAGTGAAGGCCCCTGAACACCCGAGGGCAGAAGTCTGACTTCTAGCTCAAATGAAAATGACACTCTCACACTCGCTTGTACATTCCCTTTTTATAGGGGAGGGGATCTGTCACACACCTCAAAGATAGAACACAGAGTAAAAAATAACGAAACAGGACTCGAAACCTGGAACACCCAGATCTCAGGGAGGATGTGCTACCCCAGGTCAGGACGCCGGCATCATAAAGGGTCGTTCCTACGGCGCGTCGATTCGTCAAGCGAACCACACGCTCCCTCTTCGACCCCTCTTGCGGTTTTCTGTGTTCCTTTGATGCCCGTTGATTCTACCGAAAATTTGTAAGTAAAAAGGGCAGGCATCAAAGGAATCTAGAAAACCATAAGAGGGGTCGAAGGGGGAGCGTGTAGCCTGAAAATTATCCGGTCGTTGGAACTTGGCTTAACTATTACTCATCCAACGACGGTCAAGTCTATTTTCGCGCTTGATTAACCATTGCTCGGCGCGTATTTCTTGATTTCTATGTTCGTTCCTTCGACTGAATGGACTAATTAGTTACAAGGCAAATCCTCTCTATAAAATTTCTCTTCAATGCAGCTCTAAAAATGTCCCATGAAGTAGTGTGAAATGTGCTCGATGGTTGGCTGTTGTCATTCGACAGTCAAATAATATGAGTGATTTAGTTAGTGTTATATATGTGTGTGTGCAAATAAACAAATAGATATGGTGAAAAAATCATTGCGGTTTATAATCAAATAACATAGCAAAAAAATACTATAATTTCATCCAAATCAAACTGTGCTTTTCTGTTGAGGGGCAATAAACATTTAAGATCTCATTCGGTTTAATTACAATATAAAGTCACATCCAAGTGCTAGTTTTTGTTTAATATTTCAACGATATGACCCATCTATGTTAAAAGTTCAAAATCATGTCGAATATCTGTTCATCTGGAGACGTCGCGTTTATTATCAACGGGAGTTAAAGAATAAACCACGTCTGAATTAATTATACAGTTAAATGAATTGATAAAAACGTCCATAAACTTCATCGTTAAATAAAAATACGACAAGAAAAAAACAAGGACATAATTCTGCAACAAGAGCGACTAGTCCTACTGACCCCTTTTGTGATGTCCTGCGCCAAACTCACAAATTAATGCAAGTTAAGAAAAAGGCAGTTTGAATATATTGCTCATAAGATTCATGCGAAGCGATTTTTGTTTTACACTCTATTTTATGCTCTTTTCTTTGAGACGACACTCACTAGTTCCAAGTACCAGCATCCGCCACAAGAGGACACGTTCTGTAAAAGGATTCGTTTATGGATGGAAACAATAAATACTCTGTTTTAATGGGTCAGCAGATGGGGGGGTCGGAGGATTTTGATCGCTTTGACGCCGACCACGTCACAGCTCTTCAAACAGATCATTAAGTCATATCTGGTACACGGAATCTTAAATCATTCGGGTTTCACCACATCAGAATGATGCGAAACTGGAAATAAAAATATCGACATATCAGATGCTTTCAAAACTCTGTAGGATTTATTTACTTTTACTTCTCGACTGCGACAGCTTCAGTTCCTATTTCAACATGTTTCTAGTGCTGGTAAAAATAACTTTTTTTTTTACCCACCGCCATTATAAATGAAATGAATCTCAGACGTGATCAAGACACTCGTATAGGTATTAGCAGCTGTTATACGAAGAGTGGAAAACGCCTCTTAGCTGTCAACTGTTTACTTTCACGAATATGAAATACTCAAATAGAAAAAATATATATCACAATTGCCGAAATATTCCGTCTACAATATATTGATTCAACACGTTTCGGGCCACCGCTGGGTCTAATAAAAACAAGTTTGAAATTACCTCTATCGGTGCACATGATAAATCAAAAACACAATGGTCTAGATCAGGGATGGGCAAACTTTTTCGATCGCGGGTCAAAAATCGAAAAAATAAAGTTTGGCGGGCCAAGATGAATTTTTCTAAAATTTTAAAAACAATATACAAGTATTACAATTTAATATATTAATGAGATGAATGAAATTGCGATTTCATTTTTAAAAGTTCCTTATGTTGAGGTTCGAAGTGAGATGTACTGATTCTATGGAACGAGGCTAAATGCTCATCTGTCAGTCTACTTCTGAAATAATTCTTTCTAAGGTTCATAGTTGAAAACACTTGTTCACATATATAAGATGAAGCAAACATAGCACTGATTTTCTGGGCATGAGATATTAAATTTGAGAAACTTACTTTCGATAATGATTTGTAAAACTCTAACTTTGGCATATTTAGAAACAATTGCTTGAGATGATTGTTAGATTGCAGCTCAATTAATTCAAGCTGCAAATCTAACCTCACTGCTTCACAATTTACGTTGAATTGCATGGTAAAATTATCCAATTCTGCTTGAATATATTGAATTCCCATATGTCTGCTCCACAAGAAAAAGATAACGCTTGTTGGCGCCAATCTACAGCTATAACTAACAAATAACTTCCGCTTTTAACACTTTACCGATTGAAAACTGCCTGCGTTTGCTATTTCCTTCGATTTATGTTTTGCAGAACCAAAATAGAGAATGTAAACAGATTACCAGATCTTTGAAAAAAAGGAAGAAAAAATATAATAATCAAACAAAGTAGAAAAGGAGATGGATATATAATATATGAATATTTCTTTTAATTTACCTCTGACCGGCAAATTAAAAGTCTATCCGCGGGCCGGATAGAACCTTCCGGCGGGCCGGAGTTGGCCCGCGGGCCGTAGTTTCCCCATCCCTGGTCTAGATGGTTTATTTAGTATATTGTAAATGTAAGTATATCCACATCAAAATTGCATATTTCTATCAAATTTTGATCCAGATTTATCTAATGAAAGTTAGTGTGTCAGTTGGTGTCCATAAGAAATTATAGCTCCAAAGAAATTCGAGCTAGATGAATGAATTTAAATATGGCTCAATTGTTTAAGTATTAATTCAGAATGAAATTAGACATGACTTTTATGATATGGGCCAAATTTTGGACCAAGTTTGTCAAAGGATTTTGTATCTGCCAATCAGCCTGCTGAAATATATGTGAGAACAATAATTCCAACCAGCGGATGTGATCTCCCCATAACTTTCTTGCATATTTTCAAATAAATATACTTCTGTATTAATAATCACCTGCCAATGACGAACAACTGTTACGAAAGAATCTATTACTGGGAAATTTCTTACATTGGTGATTAATAACCGAATCATGTAAGAAAGCTAAATACATAGTTTGGGCGTCTTTTTTTTTTTCAACCAATTAAAATTAAAATCAGACAGAAAACAACCAATTTTCATCCAAATTTTATATATTTCAATCATAGCGTTTTTGAGTTACATATTATGAAAATTCAGAGTGACAAACGGCTAATAAATTGACGGATTTGGTTCAAAAATTTTTAAGTATCTACAATACCGAAGTCTGTCAAACAAATTTTTTTCATTTAGCAGTTAACTTATATTTAGATGGCCGGAAAGACAGGTTTCTAAATAGACTTTACTCAAAATATGATAAAAAAATCTACAAATTTGGTAGACTAGCTCAAAGTGTTTTTGAGTTACTTTGTCACAGGCAGTCAATTTTTTAATAAATTTTTCAAACTGTGGGAGATCTAAAACCTGAAAATTCTTTAAAATCTCGAGTTCGAATTTTTTCGAAGACTAGAATATTTTCTTTGCACATCTTTTCTTTGCATTGAAAGTAAAAATGTGAGAGACCAGAAAAAGGATAATATAATTATAAAGAAATATCTGTATCTACTATAATTCACTTAGCATATACAGGGGAGTTAACATATATTTTAGTATATAGTTGAAATTTTAAGTTATCGTATCTAAAAGCAAATGGAAGGATAGACAGTAGGCATCCAACGGCAGACATCGCCCAAAATGTAATAGATACCTTTACGTTTGATTTGTAGAAAAAATTCAAAACATTCGTCTATTTTATCACATTTGCACGTTCGAAGACAACGATTATTCTACAAATATTTTTTCTTTCTAGCCTCAGAGTGATATAAAACACGAGGATTCATCAAAATCACGAATTCTTTTACTTTTCCTATAATTTCTTGTGTTTAAGTGAAATAATAATACATGTTTTATATTCATAACAACTAAATTAAAATTGCAACATTTTTTTAAGAAAATGGGAACAGATTATATCCAAAATTCCGATACCATCATGAAAATAATTTTTCTCCTTATGTTTGCGCCACCAGTTGATTTCAGTTCGGTCATGAAATCGATATCTGATGGACGGGCGCAGGCCGTCGCCCCGGCGCCCTACCGCTTGATGTACAGGAATGCGTGAGTGGGCGCCGCCAAATAGCCATTTAAATGCTGATTGGATTGGCAGGACACTCGCCATGTTGGCGTAGAATTAGCCTCCGCCTAGGTATATTCAGTAGCTCCGACTGGCGTCTTAAGTGGCTCGTTAAAATGTATGAGTCTGGAACAAATATTTTCTACGTTGTTCCGAAAAATTCTGTTGAAGAATTTTTTTTCAATTTCTATAATTCTGGAGCCTTATCCCACCGATTCCTACATAAAAGGATTTGAATTTTAAGAGAAATAAATAATATTCTTTTCCAGGAATTTTTTTTGTTTTTATAGGTATAAAAACTATGTATTCGCATTTTGAAAATGGATACAAATTTTTTTAAAAACATTCATTTATTTTGTGTACTAAAAAGTTGTTTTACTTTAAAAGTATTGTAGTCAAAATATAATCTAATTGATTCTGTAAAGAAATATTTCAAACGAATTGGAACTTTAATCACCTTTCTGATATATATATATTTATTGAATGTTTAGAAACTTCCTTTCTGATGATATTCTCTATAGTTTAATTATTATGAAATATTGTTTTGTCTAAAACAGACTTTAAACTAGAGAGGTAATATATATGTGTATGTGTGTGTTTGAGTTTCTGTGTGTGTGATACGGTTTCTTAACTTAATTTAAATATTCTTAAACCGACCCATGTTACTTTATTTTAAAATTTCTTTCTATTTCCTGATCCAAAACTCACATATTTATTTAATTAGTTCTAACAAATGCTCAGAAAAATTGCTGACGCTTTGGTCACCAAACCATAGGCGAAGGGATAAAAATCCCTCGCAAATACGCTTTCCTTTCAAAGATACCTAAGATTTCCTTTCCCAAATTAACACATATGGAAGAATCAGAATTTCTAAGTAAAATCACTAAAGAAAAAAAAGTATCATTTTGCTCGTTTTCTGTAGTGAACGGATGCATTCCCTTTTTGTCACTGTTTAAAAATTATGTCTTATGAGGAAAAATAAATTGACATTTATTCCAAAAATGCCATTCGGCCAAAATTATGCTGTGTGAGTGTGAGGTTCAAATCTTCAAAATTCAAAAGGGTAGACTGAACTAAATTTAAACTCAAAAAAGAATTTTTTTTCCCCCTCTTTGATAGAAATTCTGCTAAAATTGCACAAAATATTTGTTAATTATTTTTATGTTGTAGAGCTCATTCCACTTGGACAAAATTTAAAACAATCGAACACATTCTATAGTTTCTTAAAAGGACAGGAGGGAAGAAGGTATTTTGTTCACTTGAATCGTAATTCTTCAAAAATTTAATTCCTTACAGCTTACCCGAACATATATTTTTTGTGTAGAAATGTGTGACTCAAATAAATCTTCTGAAAAACCAAAGACGAGAAATAGTTAAGATATAAACTAAGCATTTTTTTACTAAAGGCATCGTTGAAAAGTATTTCTTCTCTACTTTCTCTAAACTGCGCACGCCAACACCAAGTAATGCACACGCATCAATGGAATGGCTAGCATATGATTTCAAAGACGCCAAGCATCTTTTGTCATTGTGCAATGTCAATGAATATTTCAGGCTGTTGAATCCCGCGGCACTTCCAAGCTTGCCTAACCATTAAATACACAGTTTTAAACAGGGCTTCGAACCGTAATTTTTTTTGTTCCGGTTTTCGTTCCGGTTCAACTAAAAAATTAATATCGGTTCAGTTCCGGTTTTCGCTCCGCCAAAAATAACGGTTTTCGGTTCAGTTTCGGTTTTCGCTCCGCCAAAAATAATGGTTTTCGGTTCAGTTCCAAATGAATAATTTCATTTTATGTATATTCTTATTTGTACTAAAAATATAATTCTATCATAAACAAAAAATGTAATTCTATCAAAATTTAGAAGATTTTATTCTTTTTTTAATTGGTACACTATGTGAATTGATACAAACAGCAAGTACGATAAGAGCGGTGAGCAGAGGACGACGAGCATTGGCATTGTTATCCATTATCAAAATCTAATGAAATACTACTATTACGAAACATTTGAATCGCCGCCATTACCAAACACCCATTTGATGCGCAGAAGATTTGATAGATGCTTCATGCTACGTCACTTAGGGCCTCTCCTGTCTATTTACTCCTCCCTGATCTAAACAGTCTATACAAACATCCGTGGATGATCGCATGCTGAGATGTGAAAAATAAAATATAACTCGATATTTTTCTTAAAAAATCATCTATACTTCTAGTTTAATCAACTGAATTAAATATGTCTTCTAAAAGTAGTTTCATGCGAAACTGAAACAGAAAAATACTAGTGAATATCAAAATAGGAAATCGAGAAGCAGTATACATGTAATGATAATTATAAAGTTGACGTTAAATTAGAAAATATTGATAAGTTGGTAACAGTAACAAAATGGCTGAAAGATATATCGAACCGAAATAAACCGATATTTTTTTCGGTTCAGTTCCGGTTTTCGTTCCGACCAAAATAACGGTTTTTTCCGGTTTTCGGTTTTCGGTTCAGTTCCGGTTCGAAGCCCTGGTTTTAAATCATATATGTGAGACACGCTGCGAAAAAAGTGAAAAGATACAGTAGATTTCTTAAAATATTAATAATAAGATATTAAGGATACTTGTTAAAAGTATTGTTAGAAACCAAATTTCCCTTTTCCCAATTGCTTGTTGTCTGAAAAATTTGTATATAAGAAAGCACTTTCTCGCTTTCCCGAAAATATTAATTTGGGCCAGAGGGCCTAAAATAACTGTTTGCAGCGATGAGGCAATTCAACCTCGGATGTCGACGCGAGGTGTTGAAAATCCATTTTCGGTTATATGCAACCTCGTCATTTTAAGATAATTCTTCTTCTTTTTATTCCTACATCTTGTTTCTGTGTCTAAAAAGGTAATTTCAACATGTACTCTTACACAATAGAAAATGCTGCTGTTTTTAAATTTTACCCATGAGTTCTAATAAATGAATAATTCTTATTATGACTAAAAATTAATTATGCATTCCTATATTTATATTTTAAATATTTTGTCTTGACAAATTGTATAATTTTATTCAATTGTTATAGAATATTTTGTGTCACATGGATTTGGATTTTATTAGGTTGGTGCGTATGAAATGTCGGATTCTCTTTACATGCGGACGTTTGTCTCCCTGTTTTCGTTATACTTTTGTCTTTGGCATAACCTCATTCATAGTCGTATTGTCCATTGCCAGAGACTCATTTCAGCAAAATAGGTTTTCTCGAAGGTCTTCCCTTTTGTTATTTCTTTTGAGTTTATTGCCGATATGAATTCTGCCGACATCGCGTCATTTTCTTATATGAGTACAAACTTGGTAATTGTGCTGCAAAAGCTGCACGCAACATAAACCAAGCGTTTGGGGAGAATACGGTTAACGATCGGAAAGTGCAGCGTTGGTTCGAAAAATTTCGGACTGGCGATTTTTCACTGCAAAATGAGCCGCGCGGAAGACCCAAAACGTCTGTGAAGAATGATGACCTGAAGGCTCTAGTGGAAGCGGATCCAGCCGTATCCACGAGGGAACTTGCTATCAGGATGAAAGTTGACCATACAACGATATTGAGACACCTTTCTGAGATTGGCAAGGTTAAGAAGATGGACAAGTGGGTACCGCACGCATTGACAGAGCGAAATAAGCTGGAACGAACTAGAATATGAAGTTTTGCAGCATCCACCATATTCACCGGATCTCTCGCCGACCGATTTTCATTTTTTCAAGCATTTAGAGCTGTTTTTAAGGGGCAAACGCTATGAAAATGAAGACAGTCTAAAAAACTCGATATCAGAGTTTATTAATTCTAAAGACCAAAATTTTTTTAAGACAGGCATCTACGCTTTAAAATCTCGTTGGGAGAAGTGTATTGAAGCGAATGGAGCATACTTTGATTGAATAAACAGCTTTTGAAGAAAGATATGCAGTTTTATACAATCACTTAATAATCCGACATTTCATACGCACCAACCTAATAACTTGCACTTACTTTGTACTGCCAAAGAAGATGGAAATTATTTAGGAAAAATTGATCATTTATTTTTGTTCTAAATCTTTCATTTTTTGCATGTGCACAAATTAAATTCATTTGCTGAATTTAAAAATAAATTGTGAGTATGTTCATTTAAAAAAACATCCCTTCATATCGATTTCAATTAAGAAGCCCCTAAATATTCATTACCGTCAAATAGAATCAAATTTTTTCAAAGAACTTGCCATGCTTTCAACTCGCAGACGATTATCGAAAAAACCGCAGACGACAAAATGACTAGGCTAAAGAAGCCACTGACCAACTTTGACTTCGCCGAAAACTGTGTGAAGGTGAAGCGGCGTTTACTAAATAGTATGACGGACACGGCGTTCGATTTCGCCATTTTCTCCGGTTTTCTCTCTCGAAGTCGACGCCCTTAAAAGGCAACAGACGATTTTCAACCCTTCTCTCTCTTCCTCCTCCCCCCCTTCCGTTCAGATCCGTTTCCGAATGTGGAGAGACGCATTGCCTTTCTCACTGTGACCGTTGAACTTCGATTGAATGGAGTTGTGTTGTAATAAAATGCCAATGTCTTCACCTTGGATTGTTCATGACTAGGTTTTTGTGTGATTAATTATTCTGCTTTTGACGCTGTATGACTTCTCTAATAAAATTCGCACATTTTTATTTAATTTAACTTTTTTCAAGTTTTTATAAAAATGTAATCTGGTCACTCGATTGTCCATTTTTCTTTCACTTCTTCAAGTGTTTAGAATTTTCAATAATTGTGCTCTAGATAGAAATACAGCATTTAAGCTTTTCAGACTTTGATCCTCAACTAATGTAATTGAATTTTGATCCATTTCAAATGATGCTGAATTAAAAAATTATTTCAATATTCTATAAGATTTATAATATTTAATTATCATTTTAAATACGAAAAAAAAAATAGAAATTAAACCAAACAAAGCTATTTTTAAGTCATTAAAGTGTGTTTTGAAAAATATTTTTTAAAAAATTCATTCAGAATTGAAGCGCTAGGCACTATGACCTCAATTTATTCAAGCTACTACGCTCAAAAAGTTCCGGAATTGATTTTATTTTTAAAGAGTTAATACATATAAGATTTATTTACTTCATGTAATTACTCTATATAAAAACTGTGAGGCTTTTTTTGTTTTTACAAAGTTTAATTATAATAATAAAATAGCTATGTTCGTACAAAGATATAGAACGGATTATCAGCCTCATCATCTTCAAATACTTCTACAGAATCGTTGCACGAAGTAAATTGTTTGTATGATGAAAATCACATTGGATCAGCTCGGACATTAAGATGGTTATGAAAACATTAGCATGGGATGCTTTAACTGATAATTTGGCCTCAGAATGGATTAGCAAACTGGCACATTGTTATGGTGAAGTGAAGACTATCAATGGCTTGATTCTCTCTCTAGACGAGAGGTTTTGAATGCTTGTGATCAATCATGAATTGTGCGTATAGTTGCGTATTTCCCCTGAATGAAGCTTACTCTGATTAATAAGGCACATGATACTCTCCATTTGTTTGTTCTACAGGCAATAACACAGTTCATTCATAATTCGATAATGTTTAGAAAGCTCCAGAACCTTCTGAAAGTAGATATTTAAAATTTGTTTAAATGATCAAAAATTAATCATCAAATTTAAGGATACCTTTATTAACAACAAAGCTCAAGTTAATTCCTTTTTTAAAAAATTCACCATAGTTAAGTTGTATCAGAAGTCATAAAGAAAACACTTCCAACTTGAATTTTATCTATATGCTCATCTATATGCGTGATTTTTTACTTTCCCGTGTACAAAATACAGAGAAAATATTTATGAAATCAAAAATTTCGAAATGCACGTTTAGAAGAATTTCTTCGTCTCAGATTTTTCTGAATTAAAAAAAAAATGGCATCATGTTTCTCTGTTTGAGACAAAGATAGCACAAAACTATATTTCAGCTACGTGGATGAAATTTGGTAAATCGTCTTTACATTAAATGTAAGGTTTTTTTTCAAATTTGTACAAAATCTACTTCGAAGCATATCTGTCTCTCACTTTTCAACTTTCCTAATCATTCACGCAGGCTGAAAAATTATGCAGGAAGCGTAGCAAATAAATCAAAGCTTGTCAGCGACCTTGGTGTAATGTAAATAATAAGCTGCTATTACATATAAAAAAAAAGCTTCTTGCGACAAACAAACATTCAAACCCGACATTTTTTATGAACCTCTCCTAAATTGAAGCTTTATTAATTCGACAGTCCTTGATTCAGATAAATACAGAACACTGCATTCATATAAAATTTAATAATAAATCAATCAATTGGTTGGCTTATCTATCGACACTTTTATTCACGTGTATATGATTGGAATAGCTCAAAAGCAAAGTAAAAATATCAGATACATAAAATTTGGAATGTGATCTTGTGACCAAAGTTGTAAGTACATATTCCAAATTGGCCGCTTTTTGCTAGAAGATTCTACATCCAAATATTAACTTTTCTGGTTTTTAAAACTATCAATATTAAATTCATTTATTATAATGTTGTTAAAGTAAGACAGAAAACTGTCAATTTAATGAAATCATTTCGTTACAAATGACTGTTTAGAATAACTCACCAGCAGGAATAGTCTAATCAAACCTTTCTTGCACACTCTTTAATAAAGGTGAACAAGTATTTTTTTTCCCCAAAACAACTGAAATCAAAATTCTGTACAGAAACAAAATTGCAGTCACAAAAATCGCATATCAAATTTGATACATTTAAGTCATAGTGTTTATGATTAACAGCATTTACATGTTTCTCAAAGATAAACCGGCAGACGGTAAACCAGTAATTAGAACTAACTTGAAATTTGATAGGTGTCTATATTGATGTTAAATCTGTGTACAGAATTTAATCCATCTAGTTCTCTTTGTTTTGCAGTTATCGCATTTACTTATATCCCAAACAGTTGGACAGACATACTACCACTGGATAGATTTAGTACATCAGTAAAAATATTTAGAAAATAGTCTGAAGCGTTCATGGTGTGATCTGTTTATATTTGACTGCTGCCATTCGTCAACAAGTAATAAGACCGATTTTATGTCACATACATTAGCATTTAACATACATACAGATTTTGGATCTAATCGAGAGACAGATAAGACATTAAAAACGAAGACAATTATCATTCCTTTAAGTCCATTCACCAAACCCTTATTACGACATTAGAATGTACAGCCAAGAGTTTAATAATCTGCAATGAGCTTTTTCACGAGGTCTTGAGGACGATGACTCATAGCCCTCTCCTTGTAGCTGCACCTTTCCAAGAGTTACTAACATTGTTTGATTAGTTGGCAAGCGATTACGATAAGGTTTAATTCCGAGACTTACACGGAATTTCCCCAGTTAACTTTATCACGATCGCATGTGCATCTGGGTCAGATTTAGAAACTACTTTCGCATTTATTTTTTTTACTGACAGTAAGAATTTTTTCTCAACAATCTGGGATGTCTTTTTACCAAAACATTGCATGCACTCAGAATACTCGCATTGATGAAGTAGAACTGCTCTTATATTACTTTCTTACAAAATGTAAGAAATACCAAGATCATAAGAAAAAGCAGTCACATCATGCAGGACAAAAACACAAGATGGCCAATCTAGTAATCTAATATTGAAAATTAAAATATATGCAAATGTTAATGACAATTTATTATTATTTTTCCCCGTATGCAAAACATACAAAAAGGTGTTTAAAAAAAAGAGTATATTCAAAAAAAAAAAAACCGACCATGAGATTTTAAGAAGTTTCAAAATTTAGTCCTTCTAGAGTTCGAAAAACACATTTTCGGCGTTATGTCTGTCTATTTGTCAAAAAAGATCGTTCAAAAACATTTTGAGTTAGACAGAAGAAATTTGGTAAATGGTCTTTAAACAAAATTCGTAGATTTTTATCAAATCTTGAGCGAAATACATTAATAGGAAGTGTATCTCTTCGAATCGAAATCAACACATCACTAGAGTACAAAACAAACTGAGCTAATTGTATAAAATTTGGTACACAAATTTAATATATATAGTGTAGACACCTATCACATTTTTAGTCAAATCCATCAAGGATTGAACGTCTGTCTGAAACTGAACATATGAATGCGACTCGATGTATCAAAAGCACAGTGATTTAAATGTATCAAATTTGGTATATTATTTTGAGACTGAAATTGTTCTTTTGAATCAAATTTTGGATTTAATTGTCGGGGTAAAGTGTATCAAATATACAAACTCGATTTTCGGATACTATTAACCGCATTCCTGGAATAAATCACCAAAAAATTCGCCAAGGATTATACGATAGATTTAAAAAAACTATTAAATTGATGTCAAAGATTAATATTTCCTGATTACTGCATGCCAAAACTAAACAAAGTGTTCTCTGAGATAAATACCTGTATTAGGAAATATGCGAGGAAGTTTTGGGGAAACTATTTTCACTGACTTCCAAAAGAATTATAGGGTCTCCCCCCCTCATTCCTTTACAAAAAATTACAATTTTCTTTTTCGAATATTTATTCCAAACTTACTCAATATAGCATGACTTTGATTCTGACCGGTAAGGATATAACTTTGACATATATCCATCATCTGAGTGACAAGATCATATCATGATTTTCATTGATCTATACAATTGCATTTTAAAATTATTGCGCTTACACATACAAAAAAAAGAAAAGAGGGTCAATCATTTAAGGATATGATTCCAAAATTTAATACAAACCTATAATTCCTGCGATAAAACTGTATATAAAATTTCAACCATTTAGTTTTCTACTTTCTTGCTTTTTATCTTTCCATTTTTTTAGCTTCCAATTTACATATTTCGTTCAACATTCAGAGGAAATTTCAAAATACTTAGTAGATTTCATCCATGTAGCTAATCGCGTTTTAAGTTATCGTGTTCATAGATCAACACACAGACATATTGCTAACAATTTGTTCTTTTAATTCGGGAAGCTCTGAAACGAGGCGAGTTATCAAAATTTCGAGGTCCAGAATTTTTATCACAGAAATACTTTCTCTAAACATATTTTCAATCCAGGAAAATAAAAAAAACATTTCCAAAACATGCTCATCAATTTCATGAAGTGAAAAAAAAATTAACATATATGTAACTATGCCATTTATTCTGTCCCTGAGTATTTCAACCAAATTAATTCTTTTAAGTAAAGGAGGAAAAAAAAGAAAAAACATAATGCAACTTTTTGGGTATTTTTATATTAATCCATTTTTAGTCAAGAGCTGCTCTTCTAAGATGTTCAATGATAAAATTTACAATTATTGAATGTAAAACAAAAAGGCCAATGGCTCGAGATGAATAAAACTTTTCAAGTAATCATTATTTTTTCAGAAAAAAATATGAAAAATTTCTAAAATTATATAGTGAAAAGAAAATCCCACCAATAATAGTGCAAATCAGCATTATTATAGAGTTTATTTTAATAAACAAAAAATAATTTTTAAGTCAATCATTATAAACAAACGACCCATTTCGTATTTCAAAAGTAACAAAAACGATCAGAATATTAAATAATGATTCGTTTCCGTCTATCAAATAATAGTTGAAAGAGACTCACCATTTAAAGGCATTCAACAATGGATAAGTTAAAATTTCCGACGCTTTTAACTTGTTTGACTTGTTTCGAATCAGTAAAGGCAAAATTCTTTGAGTGTTACAGATGAAAACACAATTCTGTATTTTCAAAATAAACTTTGATAACGTCATACTGTTGTAAGTCTAAAAAAATTAATATTAATATTTTTTTAAAGTTCGGCATAATGAATAGAGAAATTTTAACGATACAGCAGTAAAAAGCTGAATTTTACAAAAACAAAATTAATTAAATAATATTTTACTTAGATTTGTTAAATGATAGTTATTTTTAGCATCATCTTTTTATGAAAATATGGAAGGCCAAACAGAATTGTAAAATTAAAAGATGCTGAAAGAATGCTATAAAAATCAAGCGCCAATATTTAGATTTTTTTAACGGTCACTAAATCAAGCATTGTGTTTTGCTACAACTGCCGAAAATGATGCAGACAGAGACACAGAATCGTAAAAAAAATCTCGAAACTACAACTTCTGTTCTCCGAAAACGGCAAAGAGAATTAAGAGGTGTTGATTGCTTTTCAATTTTATTGTAATTCTAAGAAAGAATGGCTAATTTTTGAAAGTAATTGAAGATTTCATTTTATAATTTCAAAAGAACAATTCAAAAAAGCCTCGTCGACGGAGAGAGGGATCAAGTTAAAATTCAAACTAGGTTAATGGACTTAACTAATATTCCAAATCATTACAAACTCATTTATATTATCGAGGGGTTTTATTTATTATGAGAGGAAGAGAAGGGAGATGGATGTAATCTTCCCGTAATTTTCTTGCATTTTCTCTAAAAAAGATATTAACACCCACTCTTCTGCGACAACGGGTAAGGAAGAGAAAGCCTTAACAAGGCATTAACGCACAATAGTCGCAAACTATTAATCGTTCGTATTAATTCGCATTTTTAATTACCTAACTATATTGTTATTTTAATTGGCCAGTTATTTTTTTCTGTTATTTTAATTGGACAGTTATTTTTTGTCATTAATCCTAACATGCATATAATTGTATTCAACAGCCGTATTTGTGTATGTGTGTACCCATTTTTACTAAACGATTGAAACAAATATGCAAAAAATGGCACAGAGCTGGAGCTGTAGTCACAAAATCCCACACCAAATTCGATACATTTAAATCACTGCGTTTTTGAGTTGTCGCGTTTACATGCTTCTGTAAATAACATCGGCAGATGGTCACCTCTCGATTGGATTTGGTTGAAAATTTGATGTGTCTACGCAACAGATGTTACATCTGCATAACAAATTTTATCTATACAGATCGATCCGTTTTGTATTTACCTTATTAGCATATATTAGAATAGCCGAAATGAAAAGACTTTCTCTTAATGGTGTTTGCACTAACTTTAAGAGAAATCAACAAATTTGGTGAAAAGACCGTCTATCATATTACGCCCGTTTAGCTGACAGTGTTTTCGAGTTAAGGCCTTATCACACGAAAAAATATCGTCGGCACTTTCCGTCAGCAAACGACAACAAAAGTGAAGTCACTTCAGTTTCACATGATTGGTTGAATTTCGTTTGCGGACAATATTTCCGACGGCATTTTCTAGCTGGTTAGAAAAAGTTGCAAATCATGAAACTTGCTTGACCTGTTTTTGAGGGTAGAAACGGAAAAGTGCTGACGAAAGTTCACCGTGTGATAAGGCCTTTACAAACACACATAATGCCAAAAGTGTTTTCGAATTGGGTGGTCTACGTCACGGAGACTTGTCAGCCATTTCGAGTACGAAATTTTTAATGGTTACAATGCTTTCTCTATACTTTGTATCCCAGAATGTAAAAAGTTTGGAATGAAATCGGAATAAGCAACTTTTCACAGAGTATTGCCATTAAAAGAAAACCATCTGGTGAGTTCAGTTTGAGCACCCTGTTATGTGCACTCGTTTTCTTCTAGAAACATCTCTTTCGCGCAGCCATCTGCAAAGGTCTGTAAATCACGCGGAAAAGAAATAAAAAACGGAAGGCAGTGAAAATTTGAGGCATCCATTCCGATCTACCGCAGACAGAAACAGCTGGGTCTGAATGAAAACCTCCAGATGATACTGAAAGAGTTCAAGTGCGATTAACAAATAAAAAATATTCTGAGCACCATTCATAGCTATTTGTTAGATTGGTTCAGGATTCTCATAAATATAGCGCAATTCGAGCTTTCTAAGATATCCCCTAGATACAGCAATGAAGTCTGCAAAACAAAAACCCTAGATTGGAGAATCTAAAGAATCACGCATCTTTATAATATATAAGAAATTCCATTTCTTTAACCTCTTTTTAAAAAACAATTAAGTGTATTAAAGAAAGCTGTCCTTCCGTAAGTACAGATCCTTCAACATTGAACATTAATATGAAATGTAAGTGAATAAACCATATAATTCAAAAACTTTTCTTGATGTTGAAAACGAATTTATTTTTTAAAAATATGAGTAAAGAAAATAGAATCATTCAGCACTTCAATCTTATACAGAACAGAATATCTTTTATTATTTATGATATATCTTAAAAGAGTTATTCAATAAAAAACTATTCATAATCAAATTAAGTTTTGCTTACAAAAGAATTTAAATGACGTAAATAATATTTTGTTTTATTTCAGATAATACATGCGCTTTCGAAAAAAATTATTAAATCTTCGTTTCATATAATCCCTTTTCATAAGATAACTATATTTAACAAAGTATTCTTGGCATTCTATAAGTTTTAAATTAAAAGGAAAAAAACCTTTCAATCTTCTGCTACCAAATTATCACATTATGAAACTTTGAATAACACTAGTTTAGGACCATAAACAATTTCATTACGTACTGTCCTGATTATGCCAATCAACATTAAAGAATTTCCGTTCACTGATTGACATAGCTTGTTCAAGACGGTCTACAGAGTAGTCTAAAATTGCCCGTTTTTATAAAATACCAGTATTCGAATTTTTATACCTTGTTCAGTTTTTGTCGCAAATATGTGGAAATTTTTTTTATTCAAAATGTTAATACCTCCGAAATAATTAACCGCCTCTGTCAATCATAAATAAAAATCCTCGTTGTTCTGTAATATTTTTGGATGCTTTCTAGGAAAATCACCGAAATGACACTTAATTTTGAATTAGCCATTAGTTAAAAAGCGTTTTAAGGTGTTCATTTAGTATGTATATATGATATAAGTTTAATAGCTGTATGACAAATGATTTAGCCCGTAAAGCACCAACGCACACAGTCTAAATCATTTGTCATCTTTATTGTAAGAAAAGATTACGCTATTCGTATAACATATAAATTTCACTAAACCGATAACTGATAATTTAATCCTGTAAATATTTGTATTGTTTTGCAAATATATATATCTGTATATATTTTGTATTTAGTTCGACAATATTATGTACTGTGAGTGTATTGTCATCGAGAATACATAAATGCAAAAAGATTTTTAAAGATTTGGATCTATCTCAAACAAAAATCTATTGCAACTAGCATCTTCACAGACATAAAATTCTCGTTTAAACATCCCGAGGCTAGCACTTTTCGGCAACTGTACTTCTCTAAGAGGTGGTGCGCAGAAAGATAAGCAGTCATAACGTCTTCATTACACAAATAATCTGAATTCACTCCATTACTAAATATAAACATGTTTTTTCCTCTTTCCCTTCACTCCTTTTTGAAAAAATAAACACGTCATGACACATGCGCAAAAGCGAGTAGGGTTTTTGAATCCGAGAAATTCAAAATTATAAACAGAGTGCGTCTTAAGTCCATACAACATTCAAAAATTGTTCTCATTTTTCAATATTTTTTTCTGTCAGAAATTTCTAAAATAAAATACCCCTTTAAATGCTTTGTAATAATGCTGTTTAAAATTGTAAGTCAATTTATTCCTTTGATTCTATCAACACATAATGAACAAGTTGCTTTAAAAAAATTTTAATTAAAAAATTCATTGCATTAAAATAATTCCAGCTCCCAGGTCAACGACTGGCAGAATGAGTTATTGTTTCTGAACACGAAGTCCAAAGTCGTTCTTTTGTCTGAATGAAAACAGTTTTTAAAGAATTTCATTTCAGTGACCGTTACGGTCTGCTTTTGTTCCTCCAATCTGACCAAAGGACATTGTTCCCACGGAAAGATGACGTTCTTTTCCCGACCACAAGAATTTAGACAGGTTTTATTTCTGAATAATTTTTAAGATTTAAAGAGAACAAAAGAAGAAAATAATAGAACATCTTCCCTAAATCAATACAGTCACGACGAAAGTTCGAGATTCGATTTCAGAATTACGAATATGAGATTCAGAAATAAACCCGCTAAGTTTATAATTTGCTTCATCATAAGATGCAAACATAGTACAATAGTAAACAAATTATAAATACAATAGATGTATTAAAATCATATTCCCAATTAAGGTTCCATTTGACAGTTTGGTGTATCATGTTATCAGAAATTGCATACTTAATTCTAGGAATAGCGATGTATGTATTTTATTGAATAATATCTCATTACACTAATTTTGAGCATTTTTATTTATTACGCTTATTTTATTTGAGAATGATAAACAACTAATTATTTCTATATATAGTATTTTTAAAATTTACTCACTATATGTTTCATATTTAAAATGAGTATTCGTTATTATAATGACTTTAATTTTTATTACCTTTTTTTAAAAATTTGATTTGTTTTAATATTAGTGGGGGGAAGGGATTTTGCAATCGATTTTTCATTTTTTTTTTTTTTTTTTGATGCTCTGAAGTTATAGTATTCTGTACATTAAAAAATACTCGTTAGTAAAATGCTATTTTAAGAATATTCTTTTCCAAGTATTTTACAAGTTAATCGTTAAATACTTATGTCCCAGAAAATACATAAAACTAAATTAAATTTTAAACCATTTGATATGCGCAAACTGGTTGAGAAATTGGCAAATCAATCAATAAATGGATTCCATAACACTTATGAAAAGTAATAATGGAACATTTTAAAAACAAAATTCGAAAACATTAAAAATACAAAGATTTTTAACAGATACTGCTTTTATCAATGTATTATAAAATGGAATAAAAGATGCTTTTATTAAAAATATGAAAGACAAAATCTTAAAATAATGCTGTCAGAAAAGTAAACAATAAGGAATACTATGAGAAAAACCCAGTTCTTAATATTCGTCAATAAATCATACATTAAATATGAATAATTTTTCAACTTCAATCTTTACAGAGCACTTTAATCAATACACGTCATGCGTAAATTATACCTTTTCAAAAATTAACATATTAGCACAGAAAATTCTCATCGTTACTTTGGGAATCGACTTTTTTAAAACAATTCCAAAAATTTGAAGCGTTAATCTTATCTGAAGTCTAAATTTACACAACTTCGATTTTCCTCAATCAGCTTGCTAGTCGAGTTGCAAGCTGATAAAGAGTAAAAAAGCCTGACCTCATTCCTCGTGCCTATTCGAACATTTGATAATAGACAAACTGAATGAGCTTCGAAAGTCCCAAAATTTATGCATCTATTGTATCCTAACTGCATTTCCAAAAAAAAATTTTTTGTAAAATAATATGAGAGGCATGTACCTGGAAAATCAGATACCGCTTAAATTCAATTTTTATTTTTATGTTTGATGAATCTAGGTTGAGTGAAAACATTTTTTTCTCTAAAGTTATTTTGGCCTGTGAATGAAAAAAAGAGATTTCTTGATACATGCATCAACAATGAAACCTGTTCAGAACTAGTTTGGGCGTTTCTCGTTTTGTTATATTTTGACTCGAAAGAAAATTTAAGCACAGGCAGAAATTTGTCATAATTATAACTTCAGTCACGGTTAAAAATAGTTTTTAAAAAAAATAAAAAGGAGGTATTTTTTTAATATATTTATACAGAATTTTTCAACAATCTTTTTAAAGCCAAATCAAACAGATCAGAGTTTCAATACGTTAACAAGGATCGTTATGTATGCGTTGGTTTTTCAGTTCTAAGAAACACATATTTTAAATGTATCATGTTTTGTGGCTACTTTTTTGACAAAACCAGAAGAATTGTCTTCGCGAAAATTTCTCGCATACTCAAAATAAATGTGTTATCCCACATGTCTTGTATGGCGCTGGTGTACAATAGCTACAAAATATTAGTCTTTGGAGTTTAATTAGCATTTTTACTAAATCTATCGTGCGCTCTTTGACGTTCTCCTTGGCGTTGGAAAATTGATTTCTGACAGGCAGTAAACAGTATCCTATCAAATTTTCGTTTAAAACGCGCTTTTTTCAACTAACTGAAACCAAAATTTGACACACTAGAATTATGATCACAAAGCTACATACGAAATGTGATATATTTAAGTAACTTCATTTTTGAATTATTGCATTTATATGCTTCCGAAAGTACAAACCGGCAGTCAATCAATTGGAGTCAATCAAATCGTTGGATTTCGCTCAAAATATGGCAGGATACACTATAGTTGTTAAATATGTCAATCTAATTTCATGTTAACATACATCCGGACAGACAGACTTCCTCTAAACAAATTTTGCTAAAAATGAGATAGAAATCTACAAATTTGGTGCAAATATTATATACCAAATACCACTAAATGTTTATACCATCTGTCTCAAAGTAGTATTGAGTAAGCGTTGTTGCATAGGGATAAAATTTCTAAAAAGTTGTTTTCCTCAGTAATTGTTTTTTAAAACTCAGGTAGATAATATAAATGACAATTCGTCAAAATATCGAATTTGAACTTTAACAATAACAATTATTTTCTATACTTCATACACAAGTAATCATAAAAATCTTAGAACTTTGAAATTTTTAGATATAACCTGACCAGTATAAAGTAACCCGGAACCTGAAATGCCTTCAGATATATTTCCCATTCGATTAAATATTGTATATTTCTTTCACCTACAAATTGCCTACACCTATTCCATACATGTAGAAGCCCAATTGAGAAACAGAATCCACTCTAGTTCGCAGCGGATGATCGTGACAATCCAACCGCATTGCATCACATCCCTTGGCATTGACTTTCAACAACAATTTTGCATTCAACCTCATTTCCATGATTTACGACAAAAAAAAATTACCTTATAGGTGTTGGCTAACGCTATGTATGTCGTTTGGTGAAAGCTATTATGATTTTGAAAATATTTTCCTTTTCCGGGCATATTTCTTCGATTAGAAAATAATCAATTCCGATCTTTCGATATCGGTTTTTTTTCTTCCCCTAAATACAAAACTATCACCATGCTTTGAAAAATATAAAAGTCTGTTGGTTTATACACTCGCGTGCATGTGAGCCTGATGAATGAAATGCAGTTTCACAGACAATGAAAATTTTGCAAGTGATCTTCAAGTTAAAATGTCTAGCTTTCTCTCGTCTCTTAGTCTCAGGTTAAAATGTCAAGTCCAAATCTAGCTTTGGATTGGTCGAATGATAGAACCCCAAACGCATATACAGAAAGGGGGAAAAATCACTTTTTTTCATTCTAATGCAAGGCTCCAAACACGTCATATGATGATAGAATACAAAAAAATTAAAAAAAACTCATGCCCATTTTGTTTGTTGTTATAGTTATTATTGTAAAGCACACATTCCGACACACCAGCATGTAGAGTGTAAGATATTTCGCTAACTTCGATATTACATAACATCATGCTGATTATATAAAGGAAGAAGATAGCTTCCTATATTCGGCATAAGACATTACAATTTGAAATAATGCAACAATCGAACAGAACAATGAGCACAATCTGCCACGTTTCTGTCACTTAATGAAATTACACCTCATATTTCATCTTCTTCAGTTTGTGTGCACCTAATTTATATTTCCGTTAATGTTGTAAATATAAAAAAATACCAAAGGAATTCAATCAAAACAGAGCTACTTGTCACATACACGCACAAAGTAAGCATAGATCATTCCGCCATTGTTCTTGCTTTATGGCAAGAGATAAAATAAATATGAGCAACACCTGAAAATAAACAAAACCCATGTGGAAACTCTGGTTTCGAGACTGGAGAATACCGGTGAATGGTATGGATAATAAAACCAGTGGAAGTTGTATCCGCAAAACTTTCTTGCATACTCTTTAATAAACTAGTCACGCCAGAAAACGCTTTGCACGATGCTATGCGTACAATAATTAGGAAGTATAAACTTTTGGTGAGAATTTAGTGTTTTAACTGAATGTATCGTTCATCCTTGGCATGCGATTAATGACACCTGAAAATCCAATTTGGGTTTTAGGCAAGTTATTCTCAATCGACAGAAGCAAAAATTGTACAAAAAACTGCATATGTAGTCACAAAATCCCATACCTAATTCGATATATTAAAGTCACTTTGTTATAGAATTATCGCATTGACATGTTTCCAAAATTACAGACCGACTGAGAGTTAACCTAGTTGTGATTTTGTTTCAAACTTTGGCAAGGGTCTACACTATATATGCTGAATCTTATCTACCTCTCTTCGTTTTAACTATCTTGTTGACTTGTATTCGAACAGATGGACAGACGGACTTCCTCTGAACAAATGTTATTTAAAATTTGAAAGAAATGTACAAATTTAGTGTAGAAATCGTATATTAAATTTCAGCCGAAAAGCTCAAACAGGTATTTTCCAAAAAATGCGCCTAAATCGAAATAAGAAAGGTCTAAAATGAGGAGATTCGCTAAAATCTAGAGTTCAAATTTTGTGACAATTACTATACTTGCTCTATACTACGTATACGAGAAAGTAATGAACAAAGAATTCGATTGTTTATGTACAAGACACATGACTGTTTAATTAGGGAATCGAATTAATAGACGAAAGGATGAGGCCGATGACATTGTGACAAAATCAATGTTTCTGTCAATAAATTGAGAAAAATCTATTAGGTTTTAAAGTCTTTGGCCTTTATAATCATCCATTTGTTTACTACGCTTTCACTAATTATGGCACTGCAAGTGAAATGTGAATTCATAGTACCTCATGAATCTGAAAATGGAATCAATAAGATAGAAAATGGCGAAATTTATAAATGACTGATTTTGTTTAATGTTAGAAAAATTTGGGGGATGAATTGTATTAGCTTTTGTCCGTTAAGCAAATAAATAAATAAATAACATAGCTAAATCTTTATTTGTACAATAAGGAAAGAATAACACAGGATTTTCTCAAATAAATTCGATATGGTGGGGAATTCCAGGAACTGTGTTCCAGTACAATTTATTTTTATCAGAAAAAGATCCTCTGATCTCCCTCACTAGTTTTGTAACATAGAAGACAAATAATCCGAAGGAGACCTTCACACGTCATTAGGTCGACCAGGACACGATTTACTCATGGAAGTTGAAAGAACCTCAGATTACGCAGAGGATCAAATATGCCATCCTGACCTTTCGGCTGATATCCTTTTATCAATCAGCAACAAACACGTTACTACTATGAGCTGTGGCTACACTCACTCAGCAGAAACATGTAACAACTCATTATCCAGCTAATCAACTAATCACTCGATGAGCGCATTACTTATTGACACTTCACTTGCTGTCAGACGTTATTATCGGTCTATGTGTGGGAAACTCCTATCTGTGGAATGTACCAGAAATGATCCTGCTCACAAACAAGATCGTCCAAAGCTATCAGAGAACAATGATGGACTGGTTTTTATCTTTTTGACTGGAATGAGTAAGGATCACAGGAACAGGAATCAGTGACTTTTTTTCAGTTTTATGTGGGTCAAAAGTACTGAGCTGCACAAAACAAAATTCTATAACGTGGCATATTAATCCTATACAAGCAAAGGATTCTGTCTGACATGCATGCGAGTATATAGATCAACAAATATCTGTTTTTGTAAAAAAAATAACTACTACTTTGGATTTTGGGGGAAAAAACAACAACGTAAACAAGATTTTTTTTTTTTTTTTTTTTTTTTTGTAAATAGTAATTTGAGATACACTAAACGTTCATCTCAAATATAATAAATCTTATAAAGTGTCTTGGATCCTCTATATAGATTGAAATAATAGCAGAAATCCAAAGATTTTCCAAACTACATTCATTGAATGACATCCATTAAAATTTTTCTTAGCATTTAAAAAATTATTAGATGTGCTACTATAAACAAAGACGGTTTCTATTTCATGTTTAACTATCACATTATATTCTAATTTAAGTGAACAGATGCATCGATAATCTGTTTTAAGTAAATATATGCATCTATAGTTGCAACAGAAGAAATTTGTAAGGGATATTAATATCCTAGAACATCTTAAATTTTTCTGAATGCTTTTTTATTCACACTAATGGCAATTCTTATATATTTCGCGTTTTATTATAAATGTAAATTTAAAATTTTGAATTCATATATATAGAAAAAAGAAAAATTGCATTCGAAATTAGAAGATGCAAAACAGATGTTCTTTTAATGTAAAATCACATAATATTATCTGTGTAATTTTCAAACTTTTACACAGATACATAAATTTTTTTCCACTACGAATATGCCATTCTACTACGAATAAAAGTGAAAGATTTTTATAAGGTAGAAAATTACCAACTTGTTACGAATCAGAATCTTACTGAGTCATCAATTTTGGTTTAGAAAAGGACTTCACACTGAGACTCAACAGATTGTTGAGTCTGAGTGTGGAATCACACGGAATAAAATTTGAATTGCCCAAACTTTCAAAGAGTGTCATTTTCCGAAGATTGATTCTTCAGCATTCCTAAATAAATACAAAAAGTGATCATATTAACTTATTTTAATATGACTAACGACACTACATAAATAAATTTTATTCGAATAGTAATATTACAAGGTATTTTCTTTCATTTATAATATATTTCCAAAATCAACTTTCAATTTTGAATTTGAGACAATTCTTTTGCAAAAGTCAAAACATCATGAATTTAGAAAAAATAAAAATCCTCAAGGGAGTTTAATTCATTATTCAAGAGAAATTGAAAGATTCCCAAAGCGTTTAATTTTCAACAAAAAATAATACGTCAAATCATACAATCAAATAATGTAACTAATAAATTGAAAGCATCATTTAATGAGACCTTTCGGTGAAATTACGAAATCATGTTTTGCAGATGATAACCAAGCAAGAAAAAAACAGTTTCATAACAAAAATCTATTTATTTATTGAAAGAATCACGCATTAAGCAAATCTTTTTAAAACCATTCATTTTTCGTCTAGGCGCCGTCTCCAATAGATACAGATATACCGTGACATCACAAAATTTGAATACATACCGACAAAAACCCTCCTTTCAGCATAAGTTAAGAGAATTAAAATACAATTTCACATTTTATCTGGTAAATAGAGGCATGTTCTTAATAAGTTAGTTGCCCTAGATTCCAGATCCGATACGAAGTTAAAATGCATAAATGGTATTTGATACTATAACCACAAGAGGATGTGCATTGCACCAAATGACGTATCAAAGGAAGTACACCACAATGAATATTTACGGGGTCAGAGATTTTATTAAGACATTGATTTCAACTCAAATTTTTCAATATCGTATATTTTGTTTAAATAATTTAGGAAAAAGTATAATTGCTGGGGTTTTTTTTTAGTTTGTTGTTTTAAGCGCAAGTAGACTGAAAGAAAAAAATGTATATTTAGAAATTATTTATAATCATTATGGGATATTCACCATATAAACTATTTAAAAGAAGGTAGAGAGTAGAAAATAATTATTTAAACTGATTGGATATTAACTGAAAAATAGATTTTTTTTAATGGAAGAAAATTCAAATTAGCTTATAGTTGTGTGGTAATGATCACCAAAGGTGATTTCTAACATAGAACTTCAGGCAGTCTTTAATAGTGACGTCGCAACCATTTTCTTTCTTTTTTTTTCTCTCTATTCTTCCTTTCTTATTTTATAAGAATTTAATTGGATTCCAAAATCATAGAGGTTACAATTAACATGTATAGTTTAAACATAAAGTAATCGAAATAAGAATCAAATATAAGCATCACGTAATACCGTCCTACCCGAAAGTATGTATAAATAAAACAATTATTCGAAGTATTATCGCTTATGATACTTTGAATTTGTTGAATTTGTCAGTAGTGATTCATAAGAATCATGACATTTATGAAAGCAATTATAAGGAAAAAACGCAGTCACTCTAGCAAAACAAATCTATAAATTAATAAAAGAATTAAGAGGATCTTTGACAGACAGCTGGTGTAAGGATACTCGGCGCCTTTTACAAATACAATTTACCTATATGTACAAATACCGAGAATCAAAGCTCAATGTAAGCATATTCAATATAAAAAGGAATTGGTATTTTAAATTGCTGAAAAATTTAAATTTAGAGAAAAAGGTTAAAAAAAAACTCTAGCCCTTTTTTGCTGATTTACACTAAGACCTCAATACTTCCTTAATGTAAATAAATAATATATACTGTTACAGTTGAATATACATAGTTACATTACATGTTGAATATTTATCATGAGGGATGGAATCTAATAATCAGATGACAATTTTGTTTTACATACAAGGGTCTCTTACAGAGATGTGATTGAATAAAATGCCCCCCAAAAAAATCCAAAAATACAACGAAATAAAATAAAAGGGGAAAATATTTAAAAAAATAGGAATTAAATAATCAATGAACAGAAAAAAGGGCCAAAACTATATATTCATTTCAAAATATTTATAAAAGTAAGAAATCAATAGCACATGATTTTTCCAAAGATATTTCAATAAATATGTTGCCAAAACAAATTTAAATGTATGCAAGAGAAAAAATTTGAAGAGAAATTCAATACTTTAATGTAATTACACTTCACTAGTATAATTTAATATATATTTCTTTAAGAATTAAGGGATTTTTGCGACATATCTCAGATATTATTGTTAGATTATTTTACAGGTCTGTCATTGGCATAATTCAATTGGCGTTTCATCAGTTGCTTTTGGGTATCAATTGCATTAATATTCATTTTGTGTACTAGATTCAGACACGGAAGAAATTTTTGACATCAGAAGTCTCAATCTGATGAATATTGATCTACAACTTGACAGCTTTGTAAGAAGGCATGGAGAGATGTATAGCAAACAAAAATTTTTACTTTCAGTCCACGTAGAAAATCCCTACCCAGTGATAAAGAGCAGGTTTTTTTTTAATGGCTTTGATTTGTTAAAAAGGCGGAAAAATACGTGAATTAAAAAAAAAAGAGGGAAATGGTGGATTCCTGCTCCTAGTAATGAAGCCAATTGAAGAACATGTAATGGTATAAGCCGGATGGAAAATATGAGTGACGCACTGATAGTACTAACGACGGCATAAGCTGTCGCATCAGTGACGCTACAAGATGGTCTCAATCATACTTCACACAACACTAAACATAAATTCATGACTTTTTCCTTTCCTCCTCCTTTCACGACTGAGTTCAGTCATGACTTGGAGTCCATTTGAAATAAATCTCGCTCAAGGCAGGAATAAAACTGTCATGCAGACGGCCGAGCAGAGATAACTCAGAGAGTGCTATCGGAGACTGAGGCGTTGAGTCACGCATCCTATAAAAGGGATCAAGGTCGATGCGGGCAAGGCCGGTTGCAGGTGCATTTGGGGGGCACTTCCTAAACTGGACGGACGCCCCGAAAAGTCATCGAATGGAAGCGAGGACAAAATGGAATAACCTCCAAAATCTATGATATGAAAGGAACTAATCGCTTATAGAAAGAAAAATGAATGATATATTGAAATTTAAAACTACCTGCTATTCAGAAATTTTAAGTTTGCACATAAATTAATAGGCATAAAAGTGTATCGAATAATAATTAAATTTTTAAAAAAATTGTTTGAGCTACTAAAATTTAATTTTAATATTTGGTGGTTGTAAATTGCGAACAATTTTTAATCATCGATACAATACTAACATAAGAAAAGGATCATTATTAACAATGTCTATAAATATGTGGGAGAAAAAGTAACGATAAAAATAAAAGGATTTCGTTATTTATTGTAGCTGATTGAAGCCTACATATTTTACCAGCTATGATTGCATTACTAAAAATTTCGCACAGACCTGGTCAGAAAACCAATAAAAGGAAGAAAGTGAGAGAAAATCATAGATTACTCAATCTTCAAATGTCAACGATCTATTCTCGAATTTAAGTTGTAAGAATTAAATTGCCTCGAATTTAAGTTGGTCCTTCTCTTTTTGATTTTCCTGTTGCCAACTTTTATTTAGCTTGGTTTATTTAATAATTTCGAAGAAAAGATTTATATAAAAATAGATGTAATCAATGTTCTACTTAATTTCTTGAGGTTCCAGAAATTGAAAAGTTTTGATTAAAAAATTTAAATTTTATACAGAGAATAAGAAGAATTTTAAAATTAAAAAAACCCACCATTAATTAATTATTTTTAATTAAATTTAATTTTTTAATAATCCGAAATAATTTGCGCATCCAAATGAAAATAAACTCTCAGTGTGCATGGCAAACATTATTTTATTGTTATTATAACATAGTTTTTAGTTTGATTAATAATCAATTTTTTTTTCCATAGAAAAGATATAAAACAGCAGTGAGAAAAAAAAATATTCCAAAACAATTATAATAATGATAGTGTAAATTAAATACTAATGAGTATAAATAAATTAAAATAATTTTAAAAATTTACTTCTTAGCACAAGAAAAATTGTATGTTTATAAGATGCTTACAATTTTTTTAAAATTGAAATTAAAATAACAAATAATGTAATGTTAAAATTATATACTAATTTTACACAAGGAAAATAAAAATAACTATTAGGTTGTTCGGAAAGTAATTTCGTATTTTTTTGTCAAAATGAAAAGAAATTTTCGTTTAATGAATAAATTATTTATTAAATTATAAAATTGCCATTCTGGTCTAATACCTTTTGCCATATTTTTGGTAGTAACATGATTACACACTCATAAAAGTTTTGGTCTTTGCTGTAAAAAAAACTGATCGAGGTGGTTTTTGGCCTCCTCATTTGAAGGAAAAATTTTGCAAATCACTTCTGGTACTGATGTACTGTTAACACATCTTCTCCACACATATTGGCTAATTTATTTCTGGCTTGAACAGCATTTTTACCTTTTATATAGCAAAAAAGAAAAAAATGACGAAAATGCTGTTTATTGCTCTCCATATTTAAAAGGGCACCATCCAAAAACTACTGCGAAGAATCAGCTGCACTTTTTCACACTCAAGCCTTGCTATATCAGCTCTTAAAACATAAAATGATTTTGCGGTTTAAGTATGAAATTGGGTGCGAAAAATGCAATTAAATCCTTTGTCAGGAAAAAACGAAATTACTTTCCGAACGACCCAATATAAATAAACTATGTATTACAGTTTGCAATATAACATTATAATTATATATTAGCAGTAAATTATTATATTTAGATTTTTTTTTAAATATATCAGATAAAAAAAAAAATTCAGAATACAACTCTATGCAGTGTTAAAGACATTTTTGTAACATGAAATCTCAAATATTTATTTCAATATTTCAGAATTTTCCTAATGTTTGTGAAAGTGAAATATTGAAAGCAGTATTATTATTTTTAATCATATGCGACAGCGAGTTTTAAAATGACTAAATTAGGCGAAAATGTGCCGATTTCAAAATAATATTTTTTTAAAAGCACATAAATTCAAGGTAACAAATGAAATAAAGATTCACCATTTATTAACATTCCTTATAGATAGGAATTTTTATACCAGTTAAATTTAGCAACATACCGATTCTAATTTATAAACTTCAAAAATTAACATTTTTTCGTAGCAAAACTTCTCAGAGTTCCAACGACAAACGTTCATTCTTTTTTAAATAAAAAAAAAATGTATTTACTTAAAAAAATTACAAGGAAAAATACAATAATATAAATAAAGGTATTAAAGGGTAATGAATACACCCTTTCATTTATGACTAAACATAAAAATAAATTTTTCAAATGAACTCTTACATTTTTAGTGTATAAATATACTCGGCACCACACAATACTAAACTGACCAAGAATCTGTTCTTGCATTCACACGGAAACTCAATTTATTTTCTTCAGATATAACATTTAAGAAAATTCATTCAAAAAATTCTCAAAATATAGAAGGTATAAACGGGAAAACAATGTATAACTTTTTAAGTAAATGAATGATTAAAACAACCGAATTACCATAGTTCCTAAACTAAAAATTATTTTAATCACTTAGAACTTAATAAGATAGAAAAGTTTTAATTGAATTTTGTTTCATAAATAACTAATTAAAATACATATAAATATTAGAAAGATAATAAGTATCTTTAAAAGAGAGGAAGGAAAATTCTAGAACCATTCCGAACTTACACAGAATAGCAATTCTGGGAATTCTACGTCAAAAATAGTTTTTAAAATTGTTTGGATGATAAACACATTAGAGAGAGCTCTATGTATTTTAAGACTTTATTTAATACTTTTTGAGCGTGAGAATCAACTCAATATTGACAAAACAATCTTTTTTTTTTAATCCCAACATATAATTTAGCAAATGTATTATTACAACAGTGCTACTTTATTTCTATCAAAAATTATTTCTGAAATTCTGCTTTCGACACATCAAACTAATCTATTCCTTCATATTAAAAATAATTTCTGAGTTTTATTGGAATGAAAAAATATTTTCTCAGATAAATATGAACTCAAATAAACGAACCAGAAAATTACAGATATTCAAAAAATAAATCTGGTACTCAATTTGCAGATATATTTCAAAAACTTAACTTTTTTTTACTTTCTTCAAATGCAACTTCTAATTTTAATACGAAAAAAAAATCAAAATAAACTATTCTTTTAAAAATAAGATTAACTTTTAGATTTCATTCGGAAATAAACAAACGAAAAAAAAAAAAAAAACCCTTCTCAAAATACGAATACTTCAAACCAATGAAAATTCGTCAAGAGTAATGTAATATTTTAAGCGAATAAATCATATAAATATTCTTACCTTTTCTGCTCGGAGATTTGCTTCCCTGGCTGCTTGTTCAGCTTCTTCAGCTCTATCCACAGCATTTTCTTTCTCTAACTTCATAGCTTGCATTTTCTTCTTAATTGCCTCCATTTTTGTAAAACAAATTCAACTGCGATACAAGAATAATCAAACACGAAATCCGAAAACGAAACGCAGAATTAATTAATTTCGAAACAAGAATCACTGCTAGACACGGTCCCAGTTATGCGATATCAACTCAATTCAAAATATTCAAATGGGGCGAAAAATATCGTCTGCCTGTTCAAGCCGAGAGCCACGTTATGTATGTCAGTGGGAATGATAGAACAGCTGAGAAACAAGGGAGAAACATTTAAAACCGCACTCGCGTTTTCTATTGGTTGGAGGGAATACTTCCACACACATACATGTGCAAAATGAAAACACTCAAAAGCCAGGGTCAAATTTCAACTCTCCGCGTCGCATTCCTTATAAAAACGCGCGCGCCGGACTCTTCTAAAAAGCCGGACTGTCTACTCTTAGAAGTGGGTTAGCCAAATGCAGGGAGGTTTGATTTGTTGAGGTTTTTCCTACGAATGCGTTGGCATTCTTTTTTTTTTTTTTTCGTGGTCCAGTGAACTGATGAAAAAAGGTGAGGGGGGGATGTTTTCCCATCTGGGGGGAGGCAGAAGGGGAATGGAACAAAGCAGTGCTGTTCGCCTTTTCAGGACTGTTGAACTTGATGCATTGCTAACTTCTGAACGAAAGTAAATAAATTCTGAGCAGTTGCTACTGTTCGACGAATTTGCTTAGAGGTATAATTGAAAGTCATTATGGACATGGACATCATTACAAGCTATTAATATGTTTAATAGACCGATAAACAAGCCTTATTTTCATTTTTTTTTCAAAGTGCCGTTTTTTGTCTAATTAATTAATGTCATAAGAATTGAGATGTATTTTCTTTTGTATCTTTTTAAATTTTAATATCGATATATTCATACAAAATTAACATTTAACTCGAAATTTTTTAGATTTTTTTTTAGACGGAGTCGAACAATTTTTTCCCTGACATTTTTCCTAGTTTTGCTGATGAGGAATAGAGAATTAGCTAACATTGATATGTAATTTAAGATTATTTATTACAATATTTAACTGTAATTAAAATTATTATTGGAATTTTCATGTAGACAATTTTCGAATTCACTTAATGTCATTTTCACAGTAAAGTAAATAATTTTATTTTAAACTTCTTTGATTTTTGCTTTCTTGTATAAGAAGCAATTGTAAAATATTGTAAGCATCAACAGATTCGAAATCGAAATTTGTCGAATCTCCACTTTTTAGATTCCCCTGAATTCAAAAACTACATTTTTTGCCATTTTATCTGTTTGTGACAAAGATAACTAATAAGCTTTGAGCTAACCGGGAGAAATTTGTTGTACGATCTTCACCTCAAATTTGTAGATTTCCATCAAATTTTGTGCAAAATCTATTTTTAGGTCGATTTGCTGTGCTGTACGAATACAAACACGATAACTACAAAGCAAAGAGAATTAAATGAATTAAATTCGGTACATAGACTTAATATCTATATTTAACTAATTTAAACTAAACTTTTTGTATCAAATTTTGAGACAAATACAACAAAGGTTTTGAAATTCTGTCGGTCTTTACATTCAGAATAGATAAAATCAATTATTCAAAAATGCTAAGACTTAAATATATCAGATTTGAAATGTGATTTTATGATTATAATTGCAGTTCTCTATCAAATTTTTGTTTCAATCGATTAGGAAAAGCCCATTTAAAACCTTTATTTGTGTATTCGAGAAAGTTTTGAGGAGATCACTTCCTCTGAATTCGAACACATTTTGAGTTTTCTTCATTGTAGTGTAAAATAACATATGCAACCAATAAATAGTATGAAGGGTAGTTTAATAAATAATATACAGGAGAGGTGAACTCTTTAACAAAGTAGTAAAATAAATCAATTATAGCTTTATTGAATGACTACGTCTTTTAAAAAAAAAAACTCGCATTGAAAATCCCCTAAGTTCTGTGAATAAAACATTTTCATCTGCCCCTGGATTCTGTCATGTTTTTCAAAACTTTCCAATAAAAATAATCTATATTAATAAAAAATAGAATTTATAAGTGGTTTTTTCTTAGTAATATCGACTTTCAAAAATTTACATTTTCTTTGAATTTTGTTTTAAATTACTTGAAAGCAAAGGAACTTAAAAGAAAGTTTCTTAACAAACCATTAGATAGTTTGTCTTCTGTCAATTAAAAACTGTTTCCAAACACAGAAGTTATTTTATCTCAAATTCTGAATCAGACTATCTTTTATTGGAAGAAAAGATAATAGATTGAAAATATCTTTGACCTTCATTCTTTGACCTTTGAATATCTGCAATACTCAGTTTCAAATTGTTATTACTTTTGAAAAATTGTTAATGGCATATAGGGTATTACTATCAGTATTGCTTAAAAATTGCATTATTCAATCTTTACTTCATCGAAAAGGCAAGAAATAGTTCTACATTTAAATAATATATATATTTAAAAATTATGTTTATTTGACTGAATTGTGATATCCCATTAAATGCTAATACTTTTACTTCTGTGCATATGACCACTTTGGCATCAGTATCATACTGATACTTGATAATCGTAAGCTTTATAAGGTTATAAACATCACAAACTTTGCTCATTCTTTTGTCACAGAATATCTGCATAGTTCTTTTTCTTTACCTTTTTTTTTAAACTGTCAAAAGCATGTAGAAATTAACTTTTTGCGTTCCCATACCTTTTTGAGAAGTTAAAATTTTAAAAAATGTATTTTTAATGTAACTAATATCTCTATGCACTTATTAATTAATTAATCAAAAGCAAGATTTCCCATTAAGTGATAATTTTAAACATGCTTTTACTTTTCCGTTTATGATAGCTTTATCATTAGTATCATTTTGATAATTGCTGAAATGCTTATTATGACAGTATGCTTGATTATGTAATAAATATTACAGACTTTTATCGTACATACAGAAGCGTTAATGTAATTATGTAATTAATAATGTAATTGTGTTACAAGAGCGGCAACAAGATCATAATAAAATCTACTGATTAACTTCATTGAGGTATCCGACTAAGTTAAAAGAAAAAAATTTAAAAAAAGGATTTTTTTATAAACAATCAAAAATTGTGGTTTTTAGATGTATTGTCGATTAAAATATATAATAATACAAGCACAACAAAATTATTTGAAAATATAATATAATTTGAGAAATAGGAAGTATATTTTAATGAAATTTAATCAAAAAGGTTAACACTCTACGCAAAATTGTAATGTAATCATCCTATTTTTCTTTCTACATAAGATACAGAATAAAATGATGAATGAATTTAACCAACATCTTCAAATGCAAAGAAATTATGGGTAAAAATATACGTCCATATGCATTTTTAATATAAATTTACAACTTAATTTTTTTTAAACCAACTATAAGTTAAAAAATAATTCACCAATAACAAAACTTTTGGTTCATTTCATTGCCCATATTATTTAAAATACACGCTGAAATTGTTACTTAAATACCTCTATTAGTTTTTGAGATACCATGTTAAAGGAGGAGAATTTTTATGAAAATGGAAGTTAAAGATAAATTTTAGCTCAAAAATATGTGGCCCTGGATGTATAAGTAAGACCTTCCTTTACCTAAAAAAAAGATAAACTGTTTTGGAAAGTGGAAAGTCTAAACAAGAAGAAATAAGAATTTAAAAAATATTTGCCAATGTGGCCGATAACCAGTGTTTTTAACGTAGTCGGATACCCTAAGTTGACTCTAAGTAAATTAATCGTTATTTTGTTTCCTATCTATTTTCATAATATCTGTCTTCCCCCCCCCCCCCTTCTTTCTTTTTTTTTCTTCCCCGCATTGAAAAGTGTTTATGATTGGAAAACTACTGAAGAAGCCTTTTAAAAGAATAAGACTACTATTGTTTTCTTTTTAAGCATTGCAATGACCGATCGAATCCCTGTAAATGGACAAAGGGAGAGAGTGTTAAGGTCAAGAAACGGCTGCTGGAGAGGTCCATTGAGGGCAAGCGTGAATTGATACGCGATCGCCTTCACTCCTTCTCTTCCGACAAGGTCATCTTAATTGGGGCCACGTGCAGAGTGATTTGCTGCCGGTCTGTTTTCGGCGATGATCGGGCGTATTTCCGCAGAAAGATGGGGCAACGTCGGAACGGGCGTCCGGGCCTTTTACGGGCAGCAGGAACCGAAGTAATTAATTATTAAGGGGAGGGATGTGGTTAAAATTTAGAACCAAAGAGACTGGTCTCCATAAAATTTTCTCGCATATTCTCTCATGAAGATTTAATCCCAGAGAATGCCTCGCATAACATTCTTGTACTGTAGTTAAGGGATATTAACCTTTGGCTTGAAATCAGCATTTTGCTGAATCTATCGTGTCATCTTTGGCGAATTATTTGGCGATTAATTCCTGACATGTAATTGATAGCATCCGTAAATCGAATTGATTCTTTAGATGAATTTCTTCCAATTAACTGAAAATCTAATAATCAATTATACTGACAAAATCAAATATGCTGATTTTGAAATATATAAGTCATAGCATTTAGTCAAGCTGTATACATGCTTCTGAAAATATAGGCCCATAAATGATCAATCCCTATTCAAATTTATAACGTGTCTACAATATAGTTATTAAATCAGAATATGGAAATTTATCCATCTATTTTCCTTCCTTTGTGGTTATGGTCTTAATTTATATTCGAACAGTCGGACAGACTTCCTCTGAATAGATTTCGCTCAAAATGTGATAGAAATTCTCCCAAATTTGATATAAGAATCGTACACCAAATTTTATCCGTTTACCTCAAAAATGTTTTGGGATTATCTTTGTCAGAAGTAATACCGAAAATGCTTTTTTCGAACACGTATGAATCATGGGTAATAGTCAAAATCTTGAGATCATTTTTTTTTTTGCAATATTTGTTAATAATAATTTTTTGCGATACACTGTTGCAATATTTTCTGTAAACTTTCTGTGTGAGAAATCAAAATTCCAACTGGAATCTTTTCTCCCTGCTTTTCTAACACAATATAACATTTTTATTCTTCATAACGCAGCTAGCAGAAAACCTTTATGGAAAAACCACATATGGAATTTGGTTTGTCGAAGTCAATACATTTTCGTAATATCGCGTTCTAATAATCGCAGGTATAATGATCGTTCTGCACTTTGACCGGATGGATTCAAAATTTGACATAGACCTATAATTCTAATTATTCGAAAAACATATTTTTGGCATTATATCTGCCCTTTTGTTCATCTCTCTATGACAGAAATGACTCAAAATGGTCTTGAGCTGGAAACCTGAAATTTGGTATATGGTCTTTATAACAAATTTATGGATTTTTCTCAAATTTTAACACAATCTGTGTGGAAAATGTCTGTCTGACTGGCTGTTCCACAGTTAATTAACATGGTAACTGCAAAATAAAAATCGATAGATGGATAAAATTCGGTATGCACATTTTATATTCGCAGCATAGATGGCACATACCAAATTTTGAGACAAATTCAATTAGATGTTGATCATCTGTCAGTCTGTTTTTTCAGAAATATGCAAACGTAATAAATTTCAAACTCAGTGACTTCAGTATATCAAATTTCGTGTAACATTCTGTGACCACAAGTGTGGTTAGGTGTCTAATTTTTGTTTCAATCGGCTGGGAAAATGTATGTGAAGCACAAATTTGATTTTCGGATCCTATTAAACGCATGCCAGGGATTAATCGTTACAACATTCACCAAGGATTACACGATGGATTCAGTAAAAATGCAAAATTCACGCCAAAAGTTAATATTCCGTAACCATTACACGCGAGTGTCACGCAACATGTTCTCTGGGACAGTATCTTTGTTTGAGAGTAACTCCCTCTGGATGAAATATCATGTTCACACGCACATGGAAAAATTACTGACTTCTTACTGATGGATAGGTTGTATGACTCTTTCGTACGAGTCATTTGCGTACGAGTCATAAAACTGTCAATCAATGGTCCCGTTTACAATGGGATTGTGTTACTGTAAAGGATGAGTTTTTGAAGAGGCTGCAACATTTTAAACGTTATCTAAAAGTGTCAGATTTGGCGAGAGTTAACATACTTAACAAAATTTCGAATACTTAATGTTGTTTAATACCATTTCATGCGATATTTTCCTCTTGGTTTTTTATGAAGCATGAATTGCTTTTCAAGGAGTTTATTCTAAAAATAGGATAAAAATTAATGACCAATGATATTTTTTTCATATAAATACTATATCGACTTTGGAACAATAATCTAGATTTTGGTAAATGAATTATTTTACATGAATATAACGATTTGCATTAAACAAAAGAATTTTGGTTTCATTAGTTTTTATTTTATTTCTTCTTGATTCGTTTGTTTAATTTAGTAAGTTTGAACACTGAAATGTATGTTACTTAAATATAGGAACTTTAAAAAAATTATTGTTTCTTAAGTATGGAGTACAATTAAATGGTGTTAAAAGCATTGAAATTATTTGTAAGATGGGAATAGTTATAAAAAAAAATCTTGAAATGACGTAAGCAGTAAGAAAAGATTCCAACTACGAATGTTAATTTTCCGTGCTATATATTTCTTTTACAAATTTAAACTTTTCTGTTTATCATTGTAGATTTAATTTCAATGCTGTTACATTTAAATGAAAAATCTGCTCAGATAAAGATAAATTATTTGTTCATTATACGACTTTGAATTTTATTTATGAAATATTGTTATTACACGGTGCATAAAATAAATAGCTTACTAAATCAGAAGTATATTAATATTTTGCCAACTGATCCTTTTTATCTGCGAAAATTTGTAGGTGATATTAGCTGAATTCAAATTTAATTTTCTTCTAGTGACACTATTTATTAAACCCTAATTACAAATCTATTGATAAAATATAAAAAAGAATTAAAAAAATATTTACATTAATGTACGTAGTAATAAATTTACATTAATATATGCAGTATATGTTCTTCAGAAACTTTAATTTTTTTTATAGATCGTTCCTGTATGTAAAATAAGCCATTAACAATAGTATTAAATGAAGCTCTGGTAATTTACCCTTGAACAATATAAACCTACACCATTATTGAAATTTTTACTGATTTTCTATGCGTTTTTTAACCATATTTTAAGCAGTGTAATTATTTCTAATTTCAGAAGAATTCATGGCCATTTTAAACCTTCCAGGGGTCCTGTGATAATGCAGATCTCGAAACAACCTTTTCCCTCCAAATTTTTTTACTATGTATTATGTATTTGATTCCCAGAAGTTCAAAAGCTTTGAACAGATTTAATTTCAAATAGTAGGAAAGTTATCAATTGTTAAATTCTTTATTGACTTATGTACTATTAATCGTTTGAAATGTACATTTAAATGATCAGCTTCTCTTAAAACAATTAGAATCGTTTGTGATGGTAATAATTGAGTTTAGGCGTAATTTTTTAGAATGGAAATTCTGTTTTACATTTTCTTTTAAAATTTATTGATTTTTATTTGAGAACTATATTTAGCATACTTAGACTGTGAATGAATAATTAAGAGAATTCAAGCGTAGTAATGCAAGCGTTCTTGATGTATTTCGTCGTACACTTTAAATTTACCACCTTTGTCGTCCAGTTATCTATCTGTCTGTCCGTCTTTATATATATATATATATATATATATATATATATAT
>JAPMOQ010040473.1:461346-480045 GCA_026543055.1 Argiope trifasciata
ATATAATACCATTTCTTACACAAACTAAAATATGTTTTCCGCTAATTCTGTAATATAATTGCAGTTCAAACTATATATTCTCACGTTTGACAGTTGACTGATTTAAACTATATTAATTCTTCGATAAATATTTGTATTAAATAATTTTTCAACGAGTTTGAAGTTTTGATAAAAACAGTTGGACCAAAACTCGCTTCACGATCAACAAATTTCAAGTTTTCAAGCGATAGTACATTTACATTTAAACATGAACTTTTGAATAGTGTGATACATACCAATAAAAGTTATCATTAAATACGCTTTTACTAGTTTACGAATTGCTTTCTCGTACCTAAATGTAATATATAATAAATTAATATTTTTGACGCAATGCGAATTGAATTAGTTATTAACCGATATTACCAAATGGATTTAAAAAAAACGAAATAAAAATATAATAATCTAATTCGTGGCATCGGGCAAAATATTCATTTCAAAACAGTATTAAATGCAAATTCATGTTTCATTTTCAAATCCAGCTTCAGTTTTGAGACATGAAACCGTAGTACATTGAATAAAGTGAAGAAATAATCAGTTGCCTAATATTTGAAGTACACAGAAGATTTTCGGATTCCAAGGAATCGGTTTTCCGGATGCCAAATTAATGTCCTTCAAAAATTACGATAGAATTATGCCTTCTCTCACTTACAAATCAAAAGTCTATTATTCATTGAGTATTCTCGTTGTAAATCTTTTATGTACCAAAGACTGCAAATGTTTAAAGATGTTCAAAGAAAATCCTTTTAAAAGGTAAAGAAATGAAAATTATTTCCTTACACAAATTTGCAAGAAAAATCTGAAAATGCTTTTTTTTAGCTTCATTTGGAAAACAAAGTTTTCAATATTGCTTAAGTTATGGAAAAGATGCTGGAAAAAATATTTAAAAATATTTGTATCAATATATAGAAAATGCTTTAAAGAGAAAGTACTTACTAGTATTGAAAAGGAAACTGCAAATATTCCAGCTTACATCCATGGAAATTTCTTTTGATTTAGCCAGAGCTAACAAAAATTTCGGTTCACAACTCTTCAAAATTGAGATGAAATGGCGTTTCTTGAAGATGAATCTGATAACAATGGTTTTTGATATTGCAGAAATAATGTAAAATGCATTGTTAGAAAGTGAAATTTAGAATAATTAGGAAACATAACGGTTGTTATGTATTGTTATAAAATATCGGTATATTCTTATGATGTAAAATGTTTTGTTAAACGAAAGAAACAAATCCAGAACAATTAAATAATAATACTTACTCTATTATAGCACATTCTTGTGCTGAACTTCCGACTATCTTTTATATACAATCATTTGGCTTCTTTTGAGGTTGGCAATTTTTCATTGGCGCTTTTGCTATTACTGTCGTTTGCGCTACATTCGGCCATTTCACTGAAATTTGGCGATAACTTTTTAATGGGGAAAATGACTGTATATTAAAGTTGTTGCCTCGACCATAATTTTCGCTTATTCCAGAAAGGACAATTGATCCTAGAGTTTAATTTAGCAAAACTGAAGCAATATATTAAGTTATATATATAATGAAAGACAAAAAACAAATTAAAAATGGTTGAATATACGCGTGAATCTGGGAAAGTAAGCAGATTCTAGCGTTTCCAGAAACCATAATATATGTATAATAAATTTCCCGATTCCTCAAGCAGGAATGCGGAAGTTATGTCATTATAATTACAAACAGGGATGATTTTTGAAACTTTATATCACACCTCTCTCAGTTTTGCCCCTGGTGTCAAGTATGTTATATTTAGCCGCTCAACTAGTTTAATTTAGTTTTGTGTGGCAACAGTGTTTATAATTCAAGTTAGATTTTATAAAAAATTAAATTTGTTTAGAATAAGTAAATGAATGGACAAAATGGAAACATTTACTATCGCATCTAACATATGGTGTCCACAGGAAGTGATTAAAATATTTAAAAGGTCAGTACTTAAAATGTAAAACTGTCAATACTGTAAAAATACTTTATTGAATATTAAATAGTTTTTTTTTACAATGGAATATCTTGTCAAGAAGCGATCTTCATTACGATCATATTTTACTAAGACATATAAAGTTTTAATGTCACTGTTTGAGGAAGAAAATATCGAAATAAATTAAATTAAGATTAAATTAGCCACTTTAAAACGTATTAGTGCTGATTTAATGCCCATTGATAATGAAATTTTTTAAATGTCACTAAGTGCTGACGATAAAGGTGAAAGTTATTCAACGAATTTGCAGCTATAAAATATAAAGTCAAATATGATGAATCCCTGGTTTGCGTCAATTCTTTTATAGAAAGTAAATCCCAGCCAAGCATATATACATTAAGTAATGAAAAATCTAAAATAAAACTTTCCAAAACTGAGTTAATGGAATTTAGATGTGAAGTTAAAGAATGGTTGTCTTTTTGGTGTCAGTTTAAAAGAATTCATGAACATAAACAGATGGAATAAGAAGACAAATTCCAATATTTAATACAGTGTATATCGCCAGATACAAAAGCGAAAGAGATCATAGATAGTCATCCACCTACAGCAGTGAATTATACAGAAGTGATAGAAAGCTTCAAAGCAAGATTTGATAGTGAGGAACTGCTAGTGGAATATTATATTCGTGAACTATTAACTTTAGTTGTTCAAAATGCCACAAAATCGAAATTAAGCGTCACTCAATTATATGATAAACTTGAATCCCGCATCAGATCAGGAGAGTCAATAGGAAGAACTTCCGATGAATTTTCTGCGATGTTCTTCCCACTTGTAAAATCATGTATTCCAGAAGGCATTTTAAGAATTTGGCTGAGGAATGCTGCAAATGAAGAAAACTCCTATAGTGCAAGACCGACCCAGCTTTTGCAAAAACAGGTATGAACTCTTGCAAAGACAGGTATGAACTCTTGCAAAGACAGGTATGAACTCTTGCAAAGACAGGTATGAAAAAATGCCCTTCCTTCGAAAAAATTCATAAAGATGAGGAAAATCTTATTACACCTACTGCTAACAACTTGTTTTCAGGAGCAAAAGAGAGTAATAGCAACAACGTAATAAAATGTATATTTTGTGAAAATTCCCAATAAAGTAAAGATTGCTATAAAGCACGAAATTTAAGACAGGATAAAAAATTGAAAATTATAAAACAGAAAAATTGTTGTTTTACGTGTTTGAAAACAAACCATTGAGTAAAAAATTGTAAAAGTAAAGTTCAATGCATGTTTTCTGGTAGGAAACATTACATTGTTTGTTGTTCAGAATTTAAATAAAAATCGAAAATTACTGTCGAGTGTAAACAGGAAAATTGCGAAAGTAACTCTCTTTTATCAATAGGTACTTCAGGAAGGGTTTTGCTTCAAACTTTAGTGGTTGCCATTCAACATGACATCATCTACGAGCTTTGATCGATACTGGGTCTGAATACTCCTGTATTTCAAAATCAACAGTAGAATCGTTAGAACTGAAATCAGAAGCTCATAGAAAATTAACACACTTTTACTTTTGGGGGAAGAACATCTGATAAGAGTCATAAATGTTATAAAATCAATGTTGAGAATGTACATACCGGTTATAGTTGCAAAATTTATGTTTTAGATCAGCCTATAATTTGTGGATTTATTTCTAGTCTACAGAAAGGACCTTGGATGTCAGAATTAGTTAAAATGGGAATTCGTATCACAGATGTTGATTGTGACAACCCGCAGATTGATCTTTTGGTGGGCTCAGACTTTCCGGAAATATTTATCCTGGAAAAATACAGACATTAAGAACAAGCAGTTTTGCTATGGAAACATTGCTAGGATGGGTTTTGATGAGAAAATAGAAAACACTTGCTGGTGAAGATTCTATTGCTGCTGCAGTTACTTCCCTCTTGAGATACAATCAAGAAATCAGAAATATATGGGAATTACAAGCCATTGGAATTAGAGATCAATTTGAATGGAAATCTATAAATGAAATTGATAAGGTCGTAAATGATCATTTTATTACAATTTTAAGAAAAAAAGACGAAGGAAGATATGAAATGAAATTACCATGGGTACATGATAAAATTCTCTCTGAGTATAGAGACATAACTGATAGAAGACTAGAAAGAACAACAATTAAGTTAAAATTGGAAGGGAAATATGATGCATGTAATATGCACTTTCCTTCAAGATCCTTCTATGTGCTACTTGCCACATAGAGGAATTTTTAAGGAAAATTCAACAACTAAGGTCAGACCAGTTTTCGACGCATCAACTAGGAAAAACGGTTTTCCTTCACTCAGTGATTGCCTTGAAAAAGGACCTAACACCTTTGAATTGATACCATCATTGTTAGTAAGATTTAGAGAAAAAAAGAATTGGTATTATATCTGACATAAAAAGAGCCTTTTTACAGATAAGCCCTGTCAATGAAGATCGGGATTATTTTCGATTCCTGTGGTGGAACGATAGTAAAAGTAAAGAAGTTCAAATTTTTAGACACCGCAGAATAGTTTTCGGAGTTATTTGCAGTCCGTTTATTCTTAGAGCAGTCATTCGTCATCATCTGGAGAACACATGTATAGAACATAAAGAAATCGCAGAAAAAATATTGAGATCGTTTTATGTTGATAACTGCCTCTCTTCATTGGACACATAAAGTGAAATTCAGCATTTTATAGAAGTTTCTACACAGCTCATAGCAAATGCTAATTTAGGTATTAAAAAAAATTAAGTTGTAAATTTATGAAAAAGTGTGTATATACATGTATTTTTACCTGTAACTTATCTGAATCTCAAACGTTTTCTTAGACTTTGGTCATTTCCTTTATCGCTAATTCTATAACCTGTATACAAAAAAAAAATAGAATTGCCGCATTACAATTTTGTGTAGAGTGTTAACCATTTTGATTAAATTTCATTAAAATTCACAGAAAAGTTATTGCAGGTGAATTCAATACAAATTTTCCCATTTGTCAAAATATATTAGATTTTTAAATAATTTTGTTCTATTTATAGTTTTTGTATTATATAAGTGACAATACATCTAAAAACAAAAGTTTTAAATAGTTTTTAAAAAATTCAATTTTTCAATATTTTTTCTTCTAACGTAGTTGAATACCTTAAATTGTGAAAAATGCATAGGTTCAAAAAATGTTTTAAAATGTTTGCAACATTATATACGAAATGTTTTATAAAGAGAGGACTAACCTGTATTGAAAATAGGATGGACCACATTTAGCTAATTTCGATGGAATTTTCTGCTGAATTAATCTAAGCTGACAAGAATTTCTGCTAACAACCATTCAGAATGCAGGTGAATTGACGCTTTTCGATGAATCTCGGTAATAAAGATTTTTGATGTTGCTGAAACAATGTAAAATGCATTGTTAGTAAATGAAATTTGGAATAATTAGGGTTTTCACTTGACTGCTGTTATATATGTATATTGTTATAGGATATCAAGATATTCTTATGATATAAAATGCATTGTTAAAAAAAGCTAAATTAAATTTTGAACTGTAGTATTTTATGGGTAACAAAGATACATTCGATTCAATTGCAATGTTACATTCAACAATATTTTTCACTTAACCCTGAAATTACAGAACTCAATTCAGTAAAATTGAAGCAATTTGGTAAATTGTACATGTATTGAAAAATGAAATAAATAAAAAATCATTGAGTATATGGATGAGAATTATTGAATATACGGAAAGTAAACGGAATTTCGCTTTCCCTATAACCATTATATATACTTGGCGCAATATCAATAAGGGTGGATTTATTAAAGCTAACTCAAAGAAAATAAACCAAATCTTGGAGTGTGATGAATGTATTAAAACGTCGACTTTTCTCAATTTCAATAGTGAACTGTTTACTCCTTTACTTTACTTACACTTTTATGCCTCTCTTAGAAGAAAATATTCCTTAGAACTCTTCTTCTTGTGTACAGCCGACCACCCCGCCACCATTGAACGCAACAATATCGACAGGGTTCCTTAGAACAGTAAGTGCCATTCGATTTTAACGGCGATCAAAAAGTGTTATATAAAAGTTTGTCCAAATTATAAAAACTTACTCAAGTGCATTATTACTTTGAAGGGAAAAAATTTGAACGTCGAATAACATTTATATGGGTTTAATGATTGCAATCACAAAATTGGCAAAGTTTTTTCTTGGCCCTTTTTGGTAGCGGTTACAACCAACAAGTACCAAACTCCATCTTCAGTTTCCAGTTAATGCTAATTCGTCTAACATTCAGATTTCTTTTGGTGGTCTTGACACTGGTTAGTTAGTTCAATTTAGGCGATTGAGATTCCTGTCTAAGATGAAAGTTAAAGTAACAACCCTTTTTTCAAACTTGATTTTATTTCTTATTTTTCCATCCTGCTTCTCAAATTCAGGCCCTCGATTTAGCAGTGTTTATTTCTTTAATTTTATATTTAATTATGAGGTTGATGACAAACAAGAGTGAATACTTATGTCGGAGGATCATAAAAAAAAGACCATGATTGATCATGAAAAAGGTACTCAATAATAATAATAAAAACAAACAAATAAGGACATTAGGAGAAGATAAGTCGACGTATTTAGAACACAGTGCCCTTAGTAGTAAATGTACTGCTGTTTGATTTCCAAGACGTCGATTGAAACGATCTGATGTCGCCTTTATATGAAGCACAAAGAAATCGCTTCAAATATACAGTTAAAAAAGAATCTTATCAAATGTTCTTTGTGTAATGCTAAATTTAATATTAAGGATATTTGCCTAGATTCATAAATGTAAAAAAAGAATGAAAAAGGCCATATGTGCATATACAAATAATACAGAAAGGTTTTATTATTCGTAAAGTCGACACAATCAAACATGCTCCAAATGTGCCAAATACTGCATCATACATAACAAAACCACGATTCTTATCAATTTAAATTGGTGTTGATAGGAGAGATTTTCATAATTCAAAATTAATTAGTTTGAAATGTATTCATTTTGCACTTCAATTTAAGATTGATTCAAAACGCTTTGGATGTATTTAGAAATACAGCAGTGATTCTCAACCTGTGGGGCGCGCCCCCCTAGGGGGGCGCGAGCATATCCAAGAGAAAATGTTATTTAAAAAAATTGATTAAGTTACTGAAAGGAAAGAACACACACACACATATATAAAACAAAATACATTTCGACATATTTAATAATTAACTTATTAAATTAAAACAACTTACTAAATTAAAAACAAATTTAATAATTATTAGTGACTTCCTTGGGCCTGTTTTATAGAGCAAAGTTTTTCGAAGGAGGGTTTCATATTAGAAATAGACACTCTCAGTTCTTTTTCTATAATTAGCTGAGATCTATATTTTGTCTTCAAAGAAGCCACAGCAGAAAATCCAGTTTCGCAAAGGTAAGATGTTGAAAATGGTAGTAGAATACGAAATGCCCTTGTTTTTAGTGCAGAAAATTCATCATCCACTCCTGCCCAAAATTCAAAGAGTGATTTATTACTAAATTGTCTTTTGGTTTCGCCGCTTGCTGCGAAGTCTATGAAGGTTTCTTCCTCTTCAATTGAGAGTCCTTTTGGAGTATTTTGAAATGGATCCCTCACCCACTTGTAACTTGATATCAGTTTGTCGTCAGCAAGAAAGTACTTTCTAAAATTCTTTGCTAGCATTGCTAAATGATTTTCAATGGTTACAAAAATAACATATGTTGTTCTTGAGCCTTGTAAGTTTTAATACAATCATTCAAATTTGCAAACATTGTTAAGTTTTCTTGCTTTAAATTTCTGCTCCACAATTCCAATTTTCTACAAAAAGCATTAACTTTATCACTCGTATCCAATATATGTGTATTTGCTCCTTGCAGTTGAAGATTCAAGTTATTTAATTTCTCGAATTTGTCGACCATGTAGCTCAATTTCATCACAAATAAACTGTCGCGAAAATTCTCAGCTTCTGGTCTGTTTTCCTCTTCTAGGAAAATGGCGATTTCTTCTCTTAATTCATAAACACGTAGCAAAAATTTCCCTCGTGATAACTATCTTGCCTCGCAATAAAGTAATAACTCTGAATGTACTGCGCCCATGTCTTGACAAAGTGCGGAAAAGATTCTTGATTTCAGGGGTCTCATTTTTATATAATTTACTACGGTTACAACCGTAGTTAACACAATATTCAAAGCAAGACTCATTTCTTTGGAAGCCAAAGCTTCTCTGTGGATCATGCAATGTGTCCAGACGCACTGTGGTGACTTTTGTTTCACAAGTGCTTGAATACTTTGGAATCTTCCGGACATAGAACGAGCACCATCGGTGCATATTCCGACACAATTTTTTCATTCTATGTTTGCCTCGTTCATAAAATCATTTAAGATAGCAAATAATGAGAGTGCTGTTGCTTTGAGTTCTATTGGTTTGCAGAAAAGTAATTCTTCTACTACTGACAAATCATCACAAAATCTAACATAGGCAATGAAATGAGCATCTTTATTACTATCTGTTGCCTCATCGAGTTGTATTGAAAACAATTTGCCACGTAACTTCGACAAAAGCTGACACTCTATATTTTCAGCTATATCAGCAATTCGATGGGCAACAGTATCATTTGAAAGAGGTATAGACTGCAATTGTTTTGCAAAATTATCTCCAAACATAATTTCTACAATCTCAATTGCGGCTGGCAAAATAAGCTCTTCACCAATGGTGTGAGGATTTTTACATCTGGCTATTTTATATGAAACTTTGTAAGAGGCAATTAAAGCTTTTTCCTTCACAGACAAAGTTTTTTTAAACAATGATTTTTGCTTTTCATATGATTTTAATTTTAATTCGACGAATTCTCTGGGTTTGTTTACGTACTCACTATGAAACGTTTCCAAATGTCGTTTAAGTTTATTAGGTTTCATGCTGTCTGCCGCCAACATTTTTGAGCAAATGATACACAGGGGCCTTTCTTCTTCATTTACTTCAGTACTAGTGAACCCAAAATTTAAGTATTCTTGAGAATATTTTCTTGATTTTATTTTCGGAACCACGCTCGTCTGTTTACTTGTTGATGCTTGTCTATCGTCTAATGCTCGCTCACGTCCGCTTAAAAATCTATCCATGATTCTGCATAAGTCTGCTACCGGTAATATTTAATATGATGAATTGCCATTACAGTAAAAGCTCCTTATCCGCGGTTTCACTATTCGCGGATTAAAAAAATACGACCCAATTCCTCTAGCCGCGGATCTAATGAGTACATACACAATAATAAAAGGATTCCAATAAGTACCTAACTCAATATCCTTGGTAAATACCGTCAAATGGACTAGTAAAAAAAAGTAAAATAGATCTTATTACACTTTTGTATAATGCTGCAACGATTAAAAACTTGAGCTAATTATACGAATACAGAATCGATGACTCAATTGAATACAATAATCCACCGGAAACATGAATAAGCAAAATGAATAGACAGGCAATAATAATAATGATGAAAAACTAAAGTCAGTTTTTTTGCTTCTTCATTGGCGCCACTCCCGTCTGGCCAGATGAATCAAAAATATTTTTTAATGTTGCTGTTCCGCTCTACGCTAAAAGCCGCTTTGCGTGTTTTATTTTTTCGTTTTTCACGTTCATTACAAAAATTGTGATCGAGTAACAAGTCTCTTCCGCTCTTTTTCGAATTTATAATGTCAACTAAAAAAATGAGAAACGAGTTTCGACACGAAAAAAAATCCGTGTTACCGCTTAAAGTGAAAACAGAAATGCTTGATCGTTTACGCCTTGGAGAGTCATGTGCATCCATATCACGCTCATTCAATGTCAACGAATCGACTGTACGATCGATAAAAAAATCCGAAGATAAAATAAAGTCGTCTGTAGCTTCAACTTCACTGTCAGGGAAAATTGTTCGTGATCCAGCAATAGAAAAAATGGAAATGGCGTTGTCATTATGAATCGAAAACCGCAACCAAAAAAGGGTACCCATGAGTGGTCCAATGGTCCGGGAGAAGGCAAAGCGTCTTTACGCTCATTTTAATGAATCTGATGGTATCTGCAGTGGTGAATGTACAGATGGAGGATTTCAAGCATCGGAAGGTTGGTTCAATAAATTCAAGGTAAGACAATCATTGTATAACATTAAAATCGTTGGAGAAGCAGCGCCTGCAGACACTGCTGCAGCAGAACGATATCCAGAAGAATTTGCAAAGCTAGTAGCTGATGGGGGATACAAATCTGAGCAAATATTTAATGCAGACGAAACTGCACTGTTTTGGAAGAGAATGCCAAACAAAACATTCATTTCTAAAAGCGAAAAGCCTGTTCCTGGATTTAAGGCAGCAAAGGATAGAGTTATACTGCTGCTATGTTCTAAAGCATCTGGAGATTGTGACATTAAGCCACTGATGCTTTACAGATCGCTTAATCCTCGGGCTTTAAAAAATCTAAACAAGGACAACCTGACAGTGTTTTGACGCCCTAATAAGAAAGCGTGGGTTACAAGCGCTATTTTTTGTGACTGGTTCCGGATTTGTTTTGCTTCTGAAGTTGACATTTATTTAAAAAAAAACAGAATTTAGACTTTAGAGCACTTCTAGTTTCGGACAATGCACCAGGTCATCCTCGTGAACTTGAAACTATGCATCCAAATATAAAAGTGACATTTTTACCACCCAACACGACGGCTTTACTTCAACCTATGGACCAGGGAATAATCCAGGCCTTTAAGCTCTATTACATTAGACGAACCTTCAAAATCATATTGGATAATATGGAATGTAATCCTGATATGAATTTTATGGAATACTGGAAGAAATTTGACACAGCAAAATGCATCGTAAACATAAAAGAATCATTGGAAGAACTGAAGCCACACATATTGAAGTCATGCTGGAAAAAACTGTGGCGAAAAATGAATCTGTGCAAATTCAAACTTTGACTGCAAACATAGCCGAAATCGCGAATGGAATAGGACGAGATGGGTTTGAACAGATAGAATGAAGTGACATTTAGGAATTGCTTGAATAGCAAAATGAAGATTTGACTGAAACCGACTTGGAGGAAATGTTAAGTTGACATCCCATTGAAGAAGAGGCTTCCACAAGCACTGGAAAAGTGACATTTTATTTGAAAAATCTTAGTGAATGTTTAAGACTGGCAAATGAGCTTTGCGATTTCTTTATGAACATTGATTCGTCTATGGAACGAAGTTTTATTTATAAGAGGCCAATTGCTTATGCGACTGCTGCATATCAGTCTGAATGGAAGGAGCTTTTAAAAACTACCAAGCAAGAGAAAATTACAAAATTATCAAATCATTGCCTAAGCCTTAAGATAATGAATCAAAATGTTCAAAAACTTCAATTAAGTTGATTTTTATATATATTTGTTTTTTTTTTTTTTATTTTGTCACCTAGGAACGTATCCCCTATAATCCGGTGTAAATTACCATTCCGTATTCACGGTTTCTGTATTCGCGGCATATTTATGGAACATATACCCCGCGAATAAGGAGCGTTTACTATACACGAAAATATATATAACATACACATTCAGAATAAATTCAATAGCAATGGAAGGATCGACTCGAATAAGATTATCTGGAATTGAAATTGGTGTCATAGAACTTCTCTTCCTTTGAGAAAACGTTTGTTCACATCTGCGAACGTTCCTAACTTAACGTTTAAGCTGACCAAATTCCAGACAGATCGAAACTTCTCGCGAAACCGTGCGAAATCCCGACATGGCTGGAAGCAAGAGCAATAAAAAGGCATAGGATTCTTGTTTTCTCAATGCTGAGGATCGGTGTTGCAAAATGTCAATAAATGTCCGTATTCTTGGTAATTTCTAAAGTTTAAAATTAAGGTTGCAGAGTAGGTTTAGCTGCAAAACACTCAAAATACATTATTATAGTATACATTTTATTGTATGCTGTGGGGAGGGGGGGGGGCGTGATGAAAATTATGATTGAAAATTGGGCCGTGAATACTAAAAGGTTGAGAAACACTGAAATACAGGAAAAGTTATATTTTCGGTCATAAAATTATTGGACTGAAATTCATTGCAATACCTTCAAATCTGAACTTTACAAACTCTATTGGTTTTTCTTTGTGTTATACGAAGGAACAGAGAAAGTATTGAGAATAAAAAATTAGAACTCTAAGATTTTAACGAATCTTCATGTTTTACAGATCCGTATGTCTGAAAATGAAATTCAGACCTCTATATCTTTGTTTCAAAGATTCTCTAAAACATGCTGAGCAAGACAGATAAAAAAATTAGTATATGAACTTTGCACCGAATTTAACATGGACTTTACATCAAGTTCATTTAATTTGATAGAAAATGTATGAACTTTATCAAATTGAGCAAACTCCGTTCAGAGGATGTCTGCACGACAAGTCAATATAAGTTAACTAGAAATTACAAAACAAAGAGACCTAGATAAATAAAATTCTTTACAGTGATTTAATATCTATAATGTTCACAGCAAATAAAAATTTGAGCTAAATCGAGTAAGAGGTTAGTTATATGCCTGTTTGTACTTTTGGAATCATGTAAATGCGATAGCAAAAAAACACAGTTACTTAAATATAGCAAATTTCGGTACTTTTCTGTTATACAGGCGCAACGAAAAAAATCGTTAAAAAAGGCAAAATTAAGTCAAATTTCTCGTAGTTACACTTGGCGATTTTGTTTGCGGTTTGTCATTCGCTTCGCTTGATTCGTGTTTGGCTTACATGAGCAACATCTTGCGCTCGTATAGCGGAAATGTACCCAGATTTTATTTATGTAATGAAGAATGTAGTTTTGTGGCAAATTTTTATTTCAATCTGTTGGGAAAACGCTTGTTTAATTCAAGAATTCGATTTTTAAGTAATATTAATCCCATACTAGGGATTATTCACTAAAACAACTTGACAAGAATCGCACCCTGGATTCAGTAAAAGTGCTAAATTCCCGCCGCAGGTTAATATTTCCCAATAATTGTTCGATAATGTCACGCAATTCGTTCTCTGATATATTATCTTTCTTATAATTTACGAGAGGAACTTCTAAAAGAACCACTTCAATTAGTTTAAAATATGATTTTATTTCTGGTTTTCCTAATATGCTTCACAAGTTAATTCGTTGAGATTTAGTTAGGTTTTGGTCTGCAATTTTGATTTTAAATGCATCATTGTGAAAAACCACAAAAATATTTTTTAAATGCTAAATTTATGATAATAATTTAAAGGTGTAAAGGAATTTTTGTATGACTGATTTTTACTTTTTCTTACACAGAAAAAAAAAGAGTATTATTGTAATCGTTGAGAGTCTAAGTTTTTGACCTTCCTTTTTGGAACAATGCACTTTTGAAATCACGTCTGTCAGTCTATCTTTAAATATAAAAACTCAAGAGTGCTTTCATATAAACAGTTCAAATTCAGTGCATGGAATTAAGATGAAATTTCAAAATTTCTATCGAGTTTTGAGCGAATGCATTCATAAGAAATACGGATGTCGGAACAGATAGGAACTTATTTTGAGGAATGTACTGACAAAATTTAGGCCCCAGATTAAGCATCGATGTTTAGATCGGCTTGTAACTTAGAACCAAATCCTTAACCACAAATGTTTTATTTTCTTTACAATCTAATTAGATGACACCTTGCATTTTGGGAATATTTTCTTATTTTGATTCAACTGGAAATCCATTTAATACTTGACTTATCCATGTATTCGAAGTAATTTTAATGTTGAATTATAATTGTTATGAATGGTTTATTTTTTACTTACAACTATCGAAATTCGATAAATCGATACACTTGGAAAAAACAGTTAAGCTCTTAAAGAGGTTGATCTTTTGTCAGCCTGTGCTTCCGAATCCATGGTTAAGCTACAATTCAATAACAAATTAACTCTGATAAATGAAATATGAAACATCGCCTTCAAATCCAAAGCGAACTGTACTTTCTATTGGCCAGAAAATTTTGTTAAATAGTATAGAGAAACATAAATATTGACTCAGAACTAATTAATACCATTTTTAAAGTGCATTTGTTTTAACATTTATATTTGAATTCAGTTTAAATATAAAAAAAAGAAAATTATATAATACAAATAAAATTTGTTATAGATGTACTTGCAATATAAAATGGAAAAAATTGAGTTTCCGTGTAGCTGGAGTAATTAAACTCATACCAAATGCGCCAAATACCTTATATTACGTGGCGAAAATACGTTTCTCAGATTAAGTTATTATTAAATTGATGTTTATGAGAGATATTCTCTCATTTGAAATCTACTAATTTAATCTACGTTTATTTTTCGCTTTATGTATTGTGAAATTTTTAGATTTATTTCAGAAATGCAGGTAGAATCTAAGTCTTTATTATAAAAAGGTTGGACTAAAAATAATATTTTTGTCAATAAAATAGCGTTTTTCAAACGATAGTGATTTTACTAAGTAAACATAAATGTTACTAAGTTAACATTATGAATACTTGAATAATAGGATAATAGTTTTTTATCAAATGTGTTTTCATCATTCAGCAAATTTTTTTAGAATTGTGATTAAATGCAATACTTTATAACAAATATTTTTGACGTACTATTAAATAATTTTTCAATAACTAAATTTAAACGAAATAAAATTTTGAAAAAAAAAAGGATGATAAAATCATATTTATCTAATTGGCATTATGCAAAATATTCATTTCACATCAACTTCAGCTGCATTAAAATCCTAATTCTTATTAAATTTTTCAATTCAGCTTGAATTTTGAAATAAGAAAATGTAAAATTTTCTATTAAGACTAAAATAGCGTTAGAAGCCTAATAATTGCAGCTGACGGAAATCTTCGGTTTCCAAGAAAATAAAGATTCTTCAAAAATTATTGCTTTTTAACAAACTCATTAGGAGATTATTCATTCCAAACATGTTACTTTACCAGAAGACTGCACATTTTTAAAGATATTCAAAGAAAAATAATTTTTAAATTCTTAAGAAATGAAAATAATTTATTCTTGAAAATTTGCAAGATATATGTGTAAACAATATTACTTAGCCTCATTTGTGAATAAAAATTTTAGACATTGATTAAATTGTGGAAAATGCTTTGATTAAAACAATATTTAAAAGGTTTCTATCATAAAAAATAGTTACATAAAATTTATACAAAATATTTTATACAGAAAGAACTAACCTCTATTGAGAATAAGATGGTCATCAATTCAGCTTATTTCGATAGGATTTTCTTTGAACTTATAAGAGCTTAAAAAAGACCAACCTTTGCTAACTATTGATGTTATGTAAACAGAAGTATTGATATATACGTGATGAAAACATTTAGATTGTCTTCATACATTAAAAAAATATTTACATTTGGATGAATTACTGTACACCACCGAAGATGTATTTGAAAATCCATGAAACCTATCATTTATCACTGGTAATTAATTTCAAATATCCCTTTCAATTAAACATGAGCTTGAAAATAAGCCGTAAATCTGTTTCAAAAAAATTCTACAATCATTCAGAGCAAGGCAATTCTCATGCTATTAAGCATGGAAAATTTAATTATGCGAATATCAAATCGTTTCAATCATGGAAAAATAATAAGCATGGTGTTTATATCCATTTAACCTTTAGACTGCGGCTACCCAAACTCAGAAAAGTTCCTTTGAATACGGCGTTTAGTGTTAGAAACTACAAGATGCTTTCCCCTTCTTTTAAGGGTGGTTGTTGAAGATAAGCTCTTCGATTTCAACCACCCGTAGAGTTAATTGGTCATCTGTCCGTTCCGTAGTAAGCGGGTTGCCTTTTTTGCGGTTTGTCTCTGCCGAACTCTAGAGTAGGCTTTTAATCGCAGTTTTATTTTTTCCAACTCAAAATTATTTCATCAGTTCTGTAGTAAAAAATATTGCATTAAATATTATGACAGTATACAAATTGCAAATACGATATATGCTGAATAGTTTAGTACATTGAACAAAAATTTTTCAATTGTACTTAAAATTAAATCCATTTATCAAGCTTTACTGAAACTGCGAATTAAACTGACATTGCTTGAACACAGCATAGTGAATTTTACTTTATTTTTATAATTTTAACTCATCAATTTTAATAAAATGTAACGATTTGTGCATATTATATATGTATAAAGATCCTAATTGTTCATATTTTTTTTTAAGTATTCACATATCTTCGGGCATTACACGGATAACAATTCTCTATTGCTCTGCAAATTAAAAATATCTACAATTGTTTTTTTATAATAATATATTATTCCCATAGTAATCGAATATAATTTTTATTCCCGACATAGTTCACACCGTTTGTAATGTAAATTACTAGTAGCGTTTTTCAATTATATTGCCGATGCTTAAAATTTAAATTGAAAACATTTTTTGCTGAGAATTTCAATTTCTGATTGCAGAGTAGTATTTTTTTTAAAAAAATATGTTCAGTTTTGTAGACATTCAGTAGCTTAATTATATATAAAAAAATTTCTACACAAAATTTAATCAGCAGATTTAAGGCAATCAATATAACCAGCAATAAAGTAAGACTTGAAATGAATTCGATACATAAGATATGATTCATAAATTAAAAAGTTTATAAATTAAATTAAATTATTAAGTTATATTATTTCATATTAAAAGTTTTTAACTTTATTTTTGAAGCTCTTTTTCTGTATAACATTTTCGATTATCAGCATTCATTATTCAATACTAGTATTTTTACTAAAAAATGATTTAGATTATCTTTGAGAAATAGAATTAAATATAGAATTCCTGACTTTTTAATGCAGTTTTGTTTTATTTCAAAGCAAATATTTCCGGAATAATTTGAGATTTTAATTATTTTTCAGTGGACTGAAATAAAGCTATAAGATTTTAATATTTCTTTTCTGTTACTTGAACGCATGGAGAAACTAATTATTATTTTGATAGATTTTATGAATCTCCTTCAATATTTTAAAACTTTCTAACGTTTACAGAATTATGAAATATTAAATCAATCATTTTCATAAATAATTACAAATAATGATGAAGCCATAAGTTTAATTAAACATCATAACCAAAATATATTTCTAGCAGAAATGTATAGAATTCAAGTATGAAAATTTTAAACTGAAAAAAAAAATGTAGGTATCATTTCGTCTTGCGCACCGATTACCTTCATTAGACCATAGCATGATACGAAACATCAAATAATTCTTGATTCAAATATTTATCATTCAATTAGATGGACTCAACTATAAACATATATTAATATAAAGTTGTAAATTTTTTGAATAAAATTTTTTAGTTGTGAAGCTTTGTTTTGTTTAGTGACAAAGGAAGTCTTTTTAACCAATTCTTGTTTGAGATAAAAAAAAATATTTCATTTTTAACAGTTAAAAGAAAGAATTGTTTTATTTCCCCAAACATAATTTTTGCTGTAATTGCAATTAATAATTCATGAATTTTTTAGGATTAAAGTTGCTTTAACTTTCTAAACTTTTTTTTATCAAAAAATATTTTTTGACAAATATTTTTCTCCAAGGAGTGTCTTCAGTTTCTTCATTTCATTTTTATTTTGAAGGAATGAAGTAATGATTTTTAAATGAAGGAACGAAGGAAAAGAACAATGTTTTCAATCAAGTACTAGTCAAAAATGAAATTATGCTATCTCATTCTGTACTCACTCCCCTAGGAAGTTTAAAAAGGAATGTCGCCAAAACACGGTCAAAAGTTTCATTGTCGCCAACGGTGATTACAATAGTGATTCCCGACCCTAAGGGGCGCGACACAATACGGAGGGAGTTTTATCAGGCAATTACGGCTCAGCTGGAAAGCTGATGTGGGAAAAGGAAATCCAAACTCGTTCCTGGTACAGCAGTTGTACCGAGCCGTACGGAAAGGTAAAAAAAAAATCCTGGTACAACTGTTGTACCAGCCGTAAGCTAAAGGTTAAGGATATCAGAAATGAAATTTATTCGGAGTGTTGAATACCTCATGTTTATTTATGCATAAACATGTTACGGAAAAGCATGTTTATATATATATATATATATATATATATATATATCCCGTTGCCCATCCTGCCAGAACTATTTGAGGGAGGTCTGTTCCAAGAACACGCATCATTGTGTAATGGACTTTCCCTACCCTTATGAATAACTGAGTTCTTGTATGAGAGCTTCCATTGGATAGATCGTATCTATCGTGTTAAGGATTTGAATCACACCCTTTTTGAAAAGTATTGATCACTGGTATTTGTGACTTTCTGATATTGGTTAGGCAATAACCTCCCTGAAAATATTCGTCATCCCTATTAAAACCTAATATTAAGCGCACGTGATAGCTAGAAAGATAGATAGCAAATAAGAATTAAGATCCCTGCGAGTGGTATAGACGTTTTGGCTTATGTGTTGGCGGAATTGTGCCAACACGTAGGTTGAATTCCGCCAAGGATCGAACCTGCGATGTTCGGGTTTGAAATCCAGTAACTTATCCACTATACAAAAATGGCCACCAATGTTTAGTGGTAGTTACTGGCTTATTAAGATGTCACCACAACGTTATTACATTTTGGTTATTAGTCTTCTCCTCATAAAACAGGTTATTTAAATTCAGTAAGTTATTTCATTCCTTAATTTATTATATTTACAAATATTTAACATGCATTTACTTAAAACTACAAAACTTAAGAGTAATATAACGTCAAAAAAATCATTATGAAGGGGATG
>JAPMOQ010040473.1:480055-491772 GCA_026543055.1 Argiope trifasciata
CCTTCGCTGTTATTAGGATGATTAAATGGCTTCGATGAATACACATTTTATGTTCCATTTTCAAGATTTTTTTTATGTGATGTTTTATATTGTTGGAAGTAATGGAATGAAAATTTTAAATTAATTTTGTTTAGTTTCAAAAAAATTTTACTGTTATAAATTTTTTTACGTGTGTATAAATTTTATGAAGTAAATATTTGTCAAAATTTTTTTAATATAAATTATTTGTTGATTATTACTGCCATTTGGATATTTGTGATAAAACGTGTGCATGCATAAACATATGCATTTATAACACATTTTTAATGAAAAATGTAAATCAAATAGTTCAAAGTACACATGTCCTTTTAAAAAAATACTGAATATTGATTTATTGCAAAAAAGGTTTATATTTGTCACATTACTTTGCATATGAGTAATAATTTTATTAATATTATATTTGTTTTTGTTGGAGAAGTTTTAATAGCAATACGTATTTTGTTATAATAAAATATAGTTATAATATTATCACATTAACAATAACTGGTATATTTTTCCTTTTAGTATACTGAATGACTCTTTCTATAAAGATGCCATGGAGCATGCAGCCAGCTACAATACCCGTTTATGTTTGGAAAGAAAAATGCGATTACCATTTTTAGATCAACAGACAGGTGTTGCACAAAGTGATTGTGCTCTTTGGATGCAGAAATGGCAACGAATGCCAGGAAAGACTGAAGGTCAGCTCTATACTTACCCGGCCAGACGGTGGAAAAAGAAGAGGCGCCAGTATTTGATGAACAATTTTTACCTCACTCGCCGTATGAAGGAAGTTGAAAATAATGATTCAGGTCAGTGATATACACTAGTCATCGCAACTTCTTCACTCATCATCATCATCACTTTTCATCTTTGTTCTCTTAATTTTTAAACTCATATTAAATTGTTTTTATGAAAACAAAGAAATTTCATTTTGTTTGTTATTTACAAGAATGTCTTTTTTTTTTTTTTGCTGTTAATTAAATTTATAACAATATTTGCCATCAAACGACTGCGTATTGTGCATAACAAATCACTTACTTGCCAAATGCTATTTGTAAATTATTTTAACTTTTTATGATAATAAAATGTTAAAAAAACTTGATAGTGAAGTTGTCTTTTTTCCTAAGATCTGGAACATATTTTCTAAACTTCAGCATTATATTTTAAATTGGAACTTATTCATTTTTGAATAATATATTTAATATAAACATATTTTATTGCATTTGATATTTTTACTTTAATTATTTTTTGTTTTAATATTTCCAGTTTGTTTATTGAACTTTATATTTTGTAAAAGAACAAAATGTATATTGAACTTTATATTTTGGTATTATTTATACCATGAAGATATTTTAAAATGCTATTTGGATTTAATTTATTCAGAAATTCCAACAATAATTTTAAAGCATTATGTCTATAAATGGGATCATTATGAAGGGAAATCATGATATCTAAATCAATATTTATATTCTTAGGGATAAACTTAATATTCTGAAATGGAAATTCGAACTATATTCATAACTTCTCAAGGCTTTATAAATTTTTATAGTTATGAAGATATGAAATTACAGAGTTTTCATTTTCACGAACTTGCTCAAATTTTATTAACATTATGGTTTTGAGATATACACAAAAGAAAATCCTAGTATTGCCATAAGGATATAAACTTATATTCCCATGCAGATTAGAATATAAGTTCTTGCAGATATATAAATGAAAATTTATTATTAAAAATAATATTTAGTGGCTATTTATGAAAATTTTATAAATTGGTGCATAATATTTCTGTAAAGGGAATTTTCTTATATAAGAAATTTATTATAAACTTGCAATTACAATATAGTAACTGCATTTTATTCTACTTTGAATTAAAAGAAGGTAGTGTAGCATTCTGTAAAAAGAAGTTGTCCTTCACACTTGCTTGAAATTAGTTATAATTAAATTTATTAAAGCAAAGATACTTGCCTTGTCTTATTTTTATATTATACAGTGGAAACTGTAACCCATTGATTCATTTCATGGTTTGTTTTGAAAACATAATGATATGTTGAAGCACTTAACTAAAATATCTATGGAAAGTAGTTTTTGTTATGAAATTTTTTTCTCCCAATTGTTTAAGCTATATTATAAAAAAAGGGGGGAAGTCATTAAAACATTGTTTTATTAACATTTATTTTTTATTGACAAAGTGAGGTCTGTTCTGAAGGATTTTAAAAGAATAATAGAAATTGGCTAAATTAGAGAAATGCAGCATTTTCCTATGTTAACTACTCTGAAAAATTCACTGTTTATTATTATCTTTATAGTGATATTGAATAGTGTTTCCTAACTTAAAGATCATAGTCACAAGTGGAGTATCCTAAACATTTTTTGATATTTGTACAATTCTGACACAGCCATCATCTATATTTCTATTATATAAAATTTGTCCAAAAATAATATTAATTTTAAAGATTTTCTGGAATTTAATGTTTTTAAATTGGTCCTTTTTCAAACAAATATCAATGCTTTATTTATTTATTCTCTAATTTTGGCATCAGAAAATTTCTGAAAAATCCAAAAAGGATTACAATTTCAAGAAATTAAAATAATGTTAGTGTGAAGGATTCACATGACTTGAAGTTGATAGCATTTTAATCTTAATATCTTATGATAGACTGGTACTCTTTTATGATGGTTATTCTATGCACATTATACAGCAGATAATTTTTGCTTTGATAATTATTATAATTTTAAAAATTATACCATCTGTCCTATCTTTATATTAGTAATATAATATTGTCTCCCATTATATTTTAAATCTTTGACAAATGTATTCATGGCTAATTAGATTTAATTTATTGCATGAATACAGTCATTAAAATTAAAAATGAATTTCTCTGTAGTTTCATTTCTTTCTTTAAAAATCATTGGATTTTTACATTTTCTAAAAACACATTTGCATTCTATATTTGTAATTTACATATATAATTTTCTCCAAGTAATATTTTATTATTAGCTATATTATTATTTTATAATTTATTTTTTTAGAGAATCATCAATCTACAAATGAGAATTCCATGTCAGGAGTTCAGGAAAATGACAACAGTACAGACAAAATTGCTGAAGATTCAAAGGATTCCTGGTATAAAGATTTTGAGGAAACACCTGAACAATTTGACATGGGAGTGGAAGTTGAAGATCCTGATACGGATGTGGAGGATTATGAAGAAACTTACGTTCGTAAAAAGAAGAAGAAAATAAGAGTGAGTTTTTCTCTTTTGTGATTTGTTTAGGAAAAAAATGTGCTTGTCCTCCTTTGCCGTATATATATGTGCGTGTGTGTGTCTTGCTTAAAAGTTTAACATACTCAAATACAACACACATTTCTTACTACCTTTTTAAGGTTATGTGGTTAAAATAAGTTCTAATGTTTGTGCATATAAAAGAATATTTAATCTTACTGCTATTTAGGATATTTAATAAACTTCTTAACCTTTATAAAAATAGAATTTGCATATAGAGCATATTAATTTTTGTATTATGCTGAGAGTCACAAATTGTGGATTTGTAACTAGCAACATAATACAAGCCTTGAACTTTTCTCACTCATATTCAATTTTAGTCCAAAAAATTTTTGTTGCAGACAGTAATAAAATTAAAAATTGATGTATTAATTTAAATGCTATAGATTAGGAAATTTGTTTTTACATAATTATTTGATAGATTTCAATGAAAATATTGATTAAAAAGACTTTATTGGATTAAAAAGATTTTCACAATCATTTTGTTTAAAATTTGTAGGAAATTAAAAAAAAAATTTAATTTATTATTAAAGGAATCATAAAAAATTACAATTCTTTTAATCTTTAGTATACAGATTTATTTTTTGAATGAAATGTTGTCTTCATGTTTAATTTTTGTTTTGTTTTGTTTTAATTTTAATGCTTTATTTAGTATAAAAACAATTTTGCTTTAAAAAGCTCCAAATATACATGATCTTAATATGTATGTATGAAAAAGAGGTTTAGTATCAATAGTAATAATACCAAAAAAGAAATCTATTCATATAATTTTAGGATAATTATAAAGTTTTGTGCTGCATTAGAGATAAAGTATTTCTAGTGAGGTAGCTTGAGAATAGTTTTATATTGAGAAAGAAGAATATTGAAATTCACTGAATTTTTTCCCTGTTTTTACAGTCTGTGACAGCATGTCTGTGTATTTCATGAGGTCTTTTTTTCTAATTTTGATGTTATGCTAGGGATTTATTGGAATTTCAGAGATCTAAATAGTTATTTGATATATTTATTCTTGAAATTTAAGTAATGAGCATACTTTTCAGGAAATGAAATGCCTTGGTGTCCTTTTTACATTTAAGCAGGGTTGTCTGAGCTTCAGGAAAACTGGTAAAATACAGGGAATTTAAAAATCCTCACACACACACAACCCTTAGGAAAATGCAAGAAAATGCGAAAATTTAACAAAATATAACAACTTAAAACTGCCTGTGTTTTTGCAATTTTTGTGTAAATTTTTGATATATATATATATATATATATATATATATATATATTTTCATCTAAAAAATGTCAATATTTAAATATAAAAAAGTAAAGAATTACATAACCATAGTTTCAAAAATGGAACAACATAATTTGTGACTGTGCAATCATGAAATTTCTCTTTTTTCTTCTTCTGTATATGAAAAGATCAGTTCAATATCAATTTTAGATGCTATTATTCTATTTTCTTTTTACGAGATTTCTCTATTGCAGCTAATGAAGTTACACAAGACTGCTATATTTATATAAGAGTTGCAATGCAGTTTTTTGCTGGGTATTGCAACCAGCATTCAATTTTCAGAAACATTGTGATGGAGCTTTGTCACTCACACATAATTTTATCGAATAGCTTGTTTATTATATGAGAAATTGTGGATTTATTCAGAGTAGATCAGTGAATTAAAAAAAATGAGCTGCTAAAAATCTATATTTAGCATGGATTGGGCAGATAAAAATATAAATTCTGATTTTGTTGAATGAGTAGAAAAGTTCTGAAAAAACCATTTGCTGTTTCAAGAGAAAATACAAAAAATTCAAAATAAATGCAAGAAAAGAAGGCACATTAGGTCCAAAAATAAGCTGATTTCAAGTTTTCTAGTTCTAGAATAATAATTTAAAACCCTCTTTTATTGACATTAAAATTTATTGAATCACATGATTAGGCTTAGAATTGCATTTCAGCAAACTGCCATATGTATCATAATTGTAAGATATTTGTATGGATCAACCAATAGATTTCTGCAAGGTATTGGAAGCTATTGGAAACAACCACAAAGTATTCCAATTGGTAATTTTAAGGCCTACCATTACTTAAGAACTGTTTGAAAATTTTAAGGATGTTATATCTTTAGGTTTGGACATTCAGCTATTTTTACAAATTAGTATGGACAAATGAATTGTAAATTTAAAATGCTTAAAAAATATGAAAGAAGTAAAAATAGCTGTAAAATTTTACATCTAGATACTTGTGGTCTACACATAATCCATAGGACATTTAAGTATGGTTATAAATCTACTAAATGTAAAGTAGATGTTTCTGTAATTGCAATGTATAAAATATTTAAAGATAGTTCAGATATACGTGCAGATTCCGTGGAAGCTATAGGTTCTGAATTTCCATTAAAGTTTAATTCTATCTTCTGGGTAAAATAAGACAGTGTTTTGTAAACATGCTATGAAAGTTTTTGCAATATGAAACATTGCAAAGATTTTAGTAAAAATCTTTTCCTGGATCTGCCGCAAATGAAATATTTTTTTATTATTGCTTGTCAAGATAAATAGATTCTAGCTAAAGCTTGGTTCTTCCCTTATTTTGTAACATCATTCAGCCATTTCTTTAAAAATTTCAGATGTTTGCTTTTTATTCATATGCAAATATTTGCATTATTATTAAACAGTTAATAAAAAGTGTGCTAAAAGAGCATAAACAAAAATATTAGACTGGATACTTAAATATCCAGTCTAATATTTTTGATAGATGGATGATCCTAAAAGTCTAAGATTGAAAAAACATTGATTTTAGAGTGATTACAAGCTACTTGTTTCCTAATGGAGATATTGAAGCTAGTGGGGGGAGGGACTTTTAACAGAACTTTTTATATTTGCAAAGAGTTCTATATATACAGAAGAAAAAGGAAATTGATCGCACGTCTAAAAATTGTGCTGTGTCTGAAACTGTATCTTGTTTAAACTCACATTTATTGAAGAACAGTGCATTGTTATGGGGAAAATGAATGGTTGATTTGCTTCAACTTCTGCATTCCAAGACACAAATTTCTCCATCACATTCAGAATATGGGAATACCAAATTTGAAATTTTCCTTGAAAAAGTACATTACAAAGATGATCTTGATTCATGTGACTACAAAAATTCATGTAGATGATTTCTATTCTGATATTTTGAAGTCCAGAGAATTTCCCAACTTTTGGGAAGATGTAAAAACAATTCTTGGGGCACCAAATAACATTGCATTTGTAGCAAGGAGATTTAAGATTAATAAGTTTGTTGGAAATTCAAAAAATTATTTAATTGATCTAAAAATTATGTATGGTCTTAGGCTTTTATGGATGTATTTTGAATGTACCAATTTCAAAAGGTGGCTTCTGGTCTGTAAGTTAGTTATTATGAATTTAATAAGTAGAAGCTATAGAAGAACAGAAAACGTTCAAGAAAAAGAAAATGAATCCAACAAATTCAAAATAAAATAAAAAATTAAACTGATGACTGGAAAATTTATTGAACTTGCAAAAATTGATTTTATATACAAATATGGAAAAGTAAATAATCTTGCTTCATAATGTTATTTTATTTAGTAATCATTAAATAGTTTGTATCAGGATTGTAAAAATGTTATTTTGTGTTTTATTTCTTCAAAGTCTTTAAGAGTCCTTTGTCTACATCTTCAGAGTCTTTGAGGGACTTGTAATTAAAGAGTATGAGAGGTGATCTGTATCCCACCTTCTTAATATATAAATATTGTCATGCTAGATTCTGGACAATTAATAAAGAGAAGTTTTTGTCTATTTATAATTACAAACATTCTTTTAATATACTATTATTTGGAGCAAAATGAGAGTAAAATATTTAAATTGTTGCTTACTTTTCTTGCTTTTACCATTCATTAAAATATGGAGAATAATTATTCCTTTATAATTGGTACTTGAATGCTACATTTCCTATTATATTACAAGGGAAAAAAATAAATTTTTTCCCAAATTTGAATGTTTTGAATGTCAACGTTTTATTATAACAATTTAAATTGTATTGAAAAGCAGAAAATGATGTTTACAATTATACAATAAGAATGTTCATTAGATGAAATAAATTCCTGATTTTTTTTCCCCTCTTTTCAGACAAAAATGTTATAATCAAAATAATTAAAAAAATCAAAGTTAAATAAACCAAAGAATCATTATAGCTTTCTTTTTTTTTTTTTAAAAAAAAAAAAAAGAATTATTAATGGAAAAATGGAGTTTCTAATGTTTGGTTATTCCAAAAAAAAAAAAAAAAATTCAAGTTAAAAAAAATTAAAAGATATTTGAGAATTTATCTTAATCTGAATAAATTTTTCTGAACATAATTTGTGTCGAACCTTTGTATTATCAAATATTTTCAATCTCAGTAACATTTCTTGATTTATCAGACTGCTGTAAACTCTACATCTTGGAATCTAATGTATGGTACAAATACTGGTATAAAATATGAAATATGGTCTCATTTATCTCATATAATTCTTGATGAAAATCAAAGAAACAATAATAGCTTATAATGTCCTGTATTAGATATAAATTTTATAATTATTGCAGATTTCAATTTTCATTACTATTTATGCATTAAAAATCGTCAACATTGATGCTAAGTAACATCTTCCTTATATTTTAAAGTTAAGAGATTTTATTTATTTATTTTTATTTCTTCTTCTTAATGCCCTAATTTCATATTTCTACTCTTAGATTTGAAATCTAGAGTGTAACACTAATCAGTCATATTTTATTTAAAAAGAATAGTTAGTACCTTCTTTCTTGCCAATTGTTAATTGCAAATTCTTTCAACTTAAGCTATGCACGAAATAATTATTTATTCTTTTTTTCAATGAAAAGGTAGCTATTTAGGAATGGATTTTGTTTGTTTATTTGGGGCTAAAATTTAAAGTTCAATATTAATTGCCCTGAAAGAAATAATTCATATAGTAATTTCCAATTGGTTGTTTCAGCAGTACATTGATTTCACTGGAAGCTGATATATGAGCAGTTCTTTTAATATAAAGCATTGTTTTATTAAAGAAGCTTTTTTTTTTTTTGACAGGGTTCAACAATAGTAGGTTCTACATTCTTATTCAATGAAGAATATATCTTTTTATTATGATACATGTGAGAGCCAGTTATGGAGTAAAATAGTTTACAAAATTTGTTTCAGAGCAGTAGAGGAAGAAAGAGAGCTGACCGTTATGACTACACTGATCTTGAAAAGCCTTATGTTTGTGAAAGTAAGAATTTTTCTTTTTGATTAATAGAATAAGTGCATGCTGATGTGTCATGTATGTACTCAAATTATTAATTTTATTTCTTAATTTTTAAAGATTTTGTATATGCTTGCATGCTATTATAATATCTGTGAAATATATGATATAGAATTTGATTCAGAAAAAAATAATTGAAACAATTTTTAAAATTTATTTCCTTTTGATGTTTGATTTCATATTTCCCTCCTTAGGCTTTGTAATTATAGATTCTTTGAAAATTGTATAAAACTCTGTATTTTTTTGGAATTTATTATATTGTATATTATCTTTCATACTTCCTTTTCTTAAATTAGTTTGGCCTATTGCTCAAATTCATATTGTATATTATTAATAAGAATTTAAAATCCTTATGCACTATGTTCTAGTTATGACTTAATCAGAACATACCTAGCCAATAGGTTTATCATTACGTTCTGCAAATTAGAAGAATTCTTATAGTTTCTATTAATCAAAGTGGCTTTGGTATATAATTTACAAGATAGAAGTCCAACTTTAGGAGATAGTAGGTTATTGTCTTGATGTGATCTCTTGAAAAGGCTCCAGAATCCTTTTTATATTTTCTTAAATGAGGAATTAAATTAGATTACAGATTAGCAAATGCATCATTATAAAAGTAATCTTAAGTGCAGTTAATTGGAAGGTAAAGGCTTTTCATTATAAAATAATATAATAATTGAAAGAAATAAAATTTAAATTATTAAATATCATTGTTTATTTCAAATACTTGATATTCAATTATTGCTTGATTCAAATATTAAATTATTCCTGAATTCAAATACTTATACAAAAACAATAAATTCTTAATAGTTTTTTCCATACAATGCCATTAGTGTTTCTCTGTTCACAAGAATAATCAAAATGAAAGTTTTTAAAAGTACATGGTAGAATTTGCAGAAATTGATGAAGGTAGATATTTTGAAAGTGAAAATATATACTTTGTAAGTATTGATATTACTGAAAAAATAATTTTTTAGTTTTAAGATAATGTAAATTCTTTTATATTGTTATATTTTTTAAAAGTTACTGCAGAACAATGATAAAGTCTTACTTTAATTAATTAAATGAAATTAAGTTATATCATAAATATAATGAATTAAATTTTATAAAAAGTAAAATAATGAAGAATTTTCATTATCAATTGACTACCATGCCGTGATGTATATATACACTGATGGAAAAAAAATCCCAACACTAGGAAGGAGCTGTGCTAGATAAACGAAATTTGGTAGGCGTGTTTATACATCTGAAAGATGACGTCGATTCAAATTTCAAGCTACGCGCGTAAATGTGGCGCTAGTAGTGACACTATGAACATGCAAATGAGGTTTGCTTTAAATAAGCGCAGTAAGGTTCGTTATTGTTATATACAGTTGAGATTTGACATAGTGGGTTAATGTTAGTCAAGGATGCCTCTGAGAAGACGAAGAAGCCATTATCAACAGCTCATCGAGTTTGAACAAGGTCGTGTTGTAGAGCTACGAGAAGGTGCATTTTCTTTCCGCGATAATGCTGAAAGACTTGGCAGGAATGTATCCACTGTACATGAGTATTGGCGGCAGTGGTGAAGAGAAGGTACTGCCTCAAGAAGACCAGGTTCCGGGCGGCCATGGTACTACTGAGAGGGAAGACCGTCGTATTTGGCGTATGGCTGTGGCTAATCGTACTGCGTCTGCAGCTGAAATTCGAGCTGCAGTTGACACCACAGTGACACAACAAACTGTTTCATATCGGTTACTTCAAGGACAACTCTGAGCCAGACGCCCTGTACAGTGCATTCTACTGACTCCAAACCACTGCCGTTTGCGACGTGAGTGGTGTCAAGTTAGAGCTCATTGGAGGACAGAGTGGAGATCTGTTGTGTTTTCTGATGAAAGACGGCTCTGCCTTGGTCGCAGTGATAGCCGTTTGTTGGTTAGAAATAGGCCAGGACACACAGGGCCTACTCCTGGAGTTATGGTTTGGGGAGCAATTTCGTATGACAGCAGGAGCACTCTCGTGTTATCCCACGCACCCTGACTGCAAATTTGTACGTCATTGTAGTGGTACAACCTGTTGTGCTGCCATTCATGAACAGCATTCAAGGGGGTGTTTTCCAACAGGATAATGCTCGCCCTCATACCGCTGTTGTAACCCAACATGCTCTACAGAGTGTCGACATGTTGCCTTGGCCTGCTAGATCACCAGATCTTTCTCCAATGGAGCACGTATGGGACATCATTGGACGACAACTGTAGCGTCATCCACAACCAGCATTAAGCGTCCTTGCATTGACCACCCAAGTGTAACAGGCATGGAACTCCACCCCACAAGCTGATTTCCAACACCTGTACAACACAATGCATGCACGTTTGCATACTTGCATTCAAAATTCTGGCGGTTACACCAGTTACTAATGTTCCAACATTTCACATTTGAAATGGCTCTACTTGTGATCTTGAAACTTTAATCAATTAAATATGTTACCTAGACAAATGTATTCCTAAAATTTCATTACTGTACAATAATTTTTTCTTGGTGTTGGGATTTTTTTTTTCCATCAGTGCATAAGATATTGTATTGCCAATAAAATCAAAGGTAAAATATTTTGTCTAATAGTTTACTTTCTGCTATAGCAGAATATTCATAGAATGTGTAGTGCCATTAAAAGTCCTTAAAACATGCTTATTTTTGCTTTTTCTTATATAAGATCCTTAAAAATGCTTATTAATCCTAGCACTCCCTCTTTCTATAAGGGAGAAGGGAAAGTAAAAAAAATGTGTCAGAATTCTATGTCTCTGTTTTCTTTACATTGTATAATCTTTCAATGTTTTATTGATTTCAATGAATCCATTAGTCAGTGGAAAAAGTTTTTATCACAATTTAGGGAAATAATATGGGAGAAATATATGCAGTCATCTACTACAAATTCTGTCAATATTACTTCATTCAGTGATAGTCAGCTGTAAGAAGTAGCAAAATAGGAAGTGGGAAAAAATATCTTTCATTTATTTGACATTTCTTTTATCGTCTTTAGCTGGTTTATATGGGGAAACAATTTGACAGAGTTTAGAAAAATCTCTAAAATGAAAAAAACTTTTACTGACATATTTAATGAAATTAGCATGCTTTTTATATTCTAAATTTAATTATA
>JAPMOQ010040473.1:491782-537344 GCA_026543055.1 Argiope trifasciata
ATATTTAATGAAATTAGCATGCTTTTTATATTCTAAATTTAATTATATTCTTAACCCTTTTTTGTTATTGTTGAGAAATTTGGTTTAATTAAGGAGTAGTTTCATCCAACAAAATATATATAAAAAAAATTTTAATAACTTAGTTCCATTGTTTATGGAAAGTATTCATTAATTACTGGTGTTTTTTTTAAATATTTGTATAAAATTGAACATTTACTTAATGAATGCTTAATTGACTTTATTTCAATAACATCACAGTTCTGTTATCAAATATATCTATAATCAATACTGCATCAAGTTTGATCCTTATTTTTCCTCCAAAAGGGCTTAAAAAATAGAAGTACTTAAAAAAAAAAATGTCTATTCGCCCTCATACTCTACTTTCTCAAACATTTATGATTATTTATGACATTTCAAGGGCGAAATATATTAGCTAGTTTTATGAAAGACTAAACACTTTTGGTAACTAACTTATTTGTTTGGAATATTGCCTTCCTGGCTGTTGAATTGCTAATCTGGAATGCATTTATTTTAAATTTCCTTGTTCTATGAAAAGACTAAAAAAATTAATTTAATGAATATTAAATTATTTACAAAAGCAGATAAGAAAAATTTCAAAATATACTTGGTAAATTATTTTTATTTGCAAATACCTTAGCTCTAACTCCCATCTCCTACTACGAATAATTGGAAGATTTTATGTTAAATTAGTTAGCAAGTTGAATTTGATTTTTACAATGTGACAACTGATGAGTGTAGTAATGCTTAGTTCTGTTGTTGTGATCTATGTACAATATATAAAATAAATGATTAAAATTAACACTTAAATAGTTTATTAAGGACATCCTTTTTTTTCTATAGCCTATCGAGTAATATTGTATTTGTTTCACATTTATGATTATTTATATGTTTCTTATTCTTTTATAGAAAAGTGCAGAAATTTGATATCTTGTAAATTCCCCTCACCCTCTAGCAGTTACAAAATTTGTGTAGTTATTATGGATATTTGATAAAAAAAAATGGAATTTTAGATCTATAATGAAAAACTACAATAAATTGCAACATGTATGCATGCAATTTTATGGGAAAATGGCTATATATGTGAAAAATTACAAAATACACTTAAATATCCTTTTCTCAACTCTTTGCTCACAACAATGCAAATAATAGAAGTGTTTTTAACATGGTTGAAAGAAAGAACGAGGGAAGGATACAAACACAATGTTCTTCCAACTTGAATACAAAAACACTAAAATCACTCTTCATAGGGAAGAAAAAGAAGAAAAAAACGTTGAAAAGACTTTTAATGATTTACTTATCTTTAAAAACTTTGTTTATATACTTAATATAAATTAATCAATTATTATCAGAAAACAAGATTTAAAGTTGATAGATAATGTAAAAATGTATATTCCAAATTTTGTATGAAGAATGAATACTAATGTTTAGATATAATATAACTGTAAAATTTGGTCTTAATGTTTCTTTTTTCTGAAGTTCATTAGTAGTGCTAATTAGCCAACATTTTATTGATTTGATTTTTAAAAGCTGCATGAAAATATGTGATTAAATGCTTTCATAAAAGAATAAAAATGATATCACAATATATGGTTATAATTGTTAGTAGAAAAAAGCATCTGAATAATCTATATGTTCAAAATACTTGCAAGTCAAAGAATTTATCCGTCAGCCTTACTCATTTCAACAAGTTTGATTTCCTCTGATAACTTATAGCCTCCATATATGATGCCATCAGGAGTTGCCTTCTCCTTCTCCATTTCATCCATTATCCTCAATTTTCTTCAGATACCACAAACAGTAAATTGCTGTTACAGTATTCCTAACCTCAAGAATAGGATATATTTCATTATATCATAGGCATTGCTAATCATTTGATATATTTACTGTGCAAATATCATTTAAATACTTTCTTTTGTTGTGATAAGGTGTGATTCATTAAAATTTATTGAAATATCTGGATAAATTCTTTTAATATGAAAAGTGAGCAGTCAGTCATCAGAGGAGGTTACTAAGTGCATATATATGTTATTGAAAATTGTTAGTTTGAAAGCAAGTTGATAAATTGCATTGAAAAAAATATACAAACAAGCAATGAAGATTTTTAAATTTTAATTGAAACAAAATTTTATCAATTTAACTCCAGCTATTAAAAAGATAGCATTAAAAATCTGTAACCTATGAACTGAGTCAGTTAGGAATTAAAAGTGCTAAAATATGAGGTAAGATAAGCCACTTAATATAAATAACAAAAATTAAAAATTGTTTGTAAAATTAATTATGTAAAATTAGACAAAAAATTGTATGAAAATAAAATTAATGCAAATAGGAAGCATTTAAAAAAATAGATAAAAAGAATTTAATATATTGTTTTTAGAATGTAAAGTGGGAAAGTACAGAAAATTTTTAATGAGCTGATATTTGAATTAACTGTTGCACTTTGAAAAGTTAACCTTGGTCATTAAAGCACACATGTAACCATTTTTCCCCCCTTCCAAAAATGGACAAAAACTGCAGATTTTCAGTAGGTACTACAAAATACTTTCTTTATATGGATAAATAGCAACCTTTTTGCTTTTAAGAAGCATGTGATAATTTCAGAAAGTTAATACTGCTAAGTAAACAGGGTAATCTGGAATAGTAATCACATTACAGCCAGAAACTGACTACAATTGCTGTTTAATATGCAGAAGTATAAGGATGTTTTTATATACCAACTCCACATGCTTTGTTAGAATTTTACTTTGATCATCTTATCAAACTCTTTATAAATTTTATGACAAAATTTCCTTGAGTTTCAACAAAAATTCAGTGTTAAGTCCTTCATTCATCTGTTCCTTAATCTCTATTATTGACTTGAGGGGAAAAAATGTGGTATCTTTGTGAAACTTTTAACTATATACTTATCTAAATAGACTGATAATTATTGTTGCTTGGTTGGATTATTTTCTTTTGAAGCAGACAATGCTAGAATACAAATGTCATCCTTAGATTGTTTGTTTCATGTATTAGGTTGCTCGGGAAGTAATTTCGTTTTTTCCTGACAAAGGATTTAATTGCATTTTTCGCACCCAATTTCATACTTAAACCGCAAAATCATTTTATGTTTTAAGAGCTGATATAGCAAGGCTTGAGTGTGAAAAAGTGCAGCTGATTCTTCGCAGTAGTTTTTGGATGGTGCCCTTTTAAATATGGAGAGCAATAAATAGCATTTTCGTCATTTTTTTCTTTTTTGCTATAAAAGGCAAAAATGCTGTTCAAGCCAGAAATAAATTAGCCAATATGTGTGGAGAAGATGTGTTAACATTACATCAGTACCAGAACTGATTTGCAAAATTTTTCCTTCAAATGAGGAGGCCAAAAACCACCTCGATCAGTTTTTTTTACAGCAAAGACCAAAACTTTTGTGAGTGTGTAATCATGTTACTACCAAAAATATGGCAAAAGGTATTAGACCAGAATGGCAATTTTATAATTTAATAAATAATTTATTCATTAAACGAAAATTTCTTTTCATTTTGACAAAAAAATACGAAATGACTTTCCGAACAACTCAATATTTATTTGGTTCAACTATGTATGTGCTGTTACAAATTTCTTTTACTGTCATCAAATCAGAATTTTATTACACGTTAGCCATCTTTTGCACAACCAGTTGGTTTTCTGGAATTAACAGTGACTAAAATTTTTATTTAATTGTAGTGCTAACACACATGTGTATAGAATGCTGTGTATATGTGCTAACACATATTCATATTCATCTTTGCTATAAGTTTTTGCATTTTGTAAATCAAGTTTGTAGGTAAATATTAAGAGTTTTGTGTATTTTTATTTTGAGTTAATCAGCTTTTTTTATAATACACAGTTTAACCAAGCTATATATTATTATAGTTTTGTTAATAATCATTTTAAAGTAATTGCCTATTGAATAACAATATTACATATTTGATATGAAATTGTAATTTACCTATGAAAGAGATTTTTTTTATTGAAATCTGTGGATCCTGAAGTGTTCCTGAATTAAAAAGAAAAAAGAGACAGAGAGAGAAAGAAAGATTCAAGTATCTTGTTCCATAATATTGTAACATAATAGTTTTTTTTTTTTTTTTTTTTTTTTTTTTTAGGTTTGATGATATCACCTGTTGCATTCTGTGCATTATAAATTTGTATCATATATTTTAGAGATAAATCGTTTACCTAAAAAGTAATTTTTTTAAATTTTCATTAAAATTAGAGCAAAAAAGTATGGAAATTTTATTAATATTTTTTTTTTCCAGTCTAAGGGAAAGTTTTTTATTTAAAATTTTTTACAAAAACTTTTTTGTTCTTTAATATGTTTCAAAATTATTGACAAAAGCTTTAAAATTTTGAAAAATTCTTTCTTAGTCCAATTACTACTAAAGAGTACCTTCATTTATTACCACATTCTGAATTTGGTGCCTCTCAGAGCCATAATATGCCTTGTAGAACATTGTATTTAGTCAGTATTCCACCAAGCAATTTACAAAATGATGTTAACCTCTAAACTTTTCAGTATGGAAAAAAAAGGAGAAATTAAATCTTTTACATTTATATTATGTAGAAATTGTACTTATTTAAAATAACTGGTTTTGCTACTATTGGATTTAATTATTAAATACATTTATGATAATACTTTGAATTAAAAAAATGTATTAATACAGTTCAAGCTGAGCTTAGTTAATAGATGTTGACTAACTTCTTTTTATTAAACTGAGTAGTAAAATTTTTCAGTTTAAATAAAAAGTTAAAACTACTTTAAGAAATTATATATATCCAAATACCATTTCTAATTCTTTATATGATTGTATTTAACTCATTTTCTAACAATTCTTTTGAATATAATTTATTTTATAACAGTTTAGAATTTTTTTTATCACAAAATTTAGATCAATAACTTTTAGTTTGAAAATCTAAAAAGTGCATCCATTTTCTTTCCCAATAGGCAATCAAGTAAAGAAAACATTAAAAATCCTTATCTCATATCTGTGATTGAGAAAGATTAATAATTTTTATTGCATCATTTGTAATTTAAATTTTTAATAATTTGATTTATTTCTAGTCTGTGGAGCCCGTTACAAGACCAGGCCTGGTTTATCTTACCATTATAGCCATGGTCATAACAATGACTCGACAGATAACACAGAAGAAGAAACCAATTATACTCCCCCAAAACCGTCAGCAGCTCCACCTCCTCCAGCTCCTGTCCCTCCTCCTTGTAACCCACCTCCTCAGGTCATGCAGCCATCCATGTCTTCATGGCCAGGGCCTTCCAATGAAGATGGTCCTTTAAGTATGTATTATTTTTCATGTTTTCTTTTCCCTCAGAAATGGTCTGAATTCAGATTCAGGAGTTTTTGAAGTTGCTTCTGAAATTGTCCCTTCTTGTTTAACAAATCTCATGCCTTTTCCATTTTATAATGATTTGATTAAACTTTAAAAATTATATAATCTGTAGCTGTTATATTTTTTCTTCACTATTCTTCCTACTAAAAATCTTATACTACTATTACTATTTAACTGTTTATTTTCATACCAGATTAAACCTGAAGTGGAAATTTCAGTCTTTCCTCTGCTATTAAAATTTTTCACATTATCCCTTTCTTTTCCTCCCTAAAATTTTGCTCCAATATCCAATTTTTTAATATATGTATTCTTCCAAAATAGAAAATTCAGTATAGTATGTCTGAAAAAAGTTTTATAATTTATAAATTTTAATAATCATTCCATATATTATTGAATCAATCTGTCTTTTTGCACTCTTATAAATTTTACTGTTGATCTCATATATATATATATATATAAAACAAATACATTTTAGCTAAAAGGGAGAATCCTAACTTTTCTACTTTTGAGTGTTAGTAAAGCAATGCTTGAATTCAGAAAGTATTGAATTCACTATGTTCAAACTAGATTTTGAATTTCATGAAATTCTGTCTTTTAATAAAATTTGCTGAAATATTGAATATAAATGATATCACGCATTTGTGTATAGATGTATCAATTCAACAATTAATCTGTATAGGGGTCAATTATAAGAATCTATAATCTATATAATAATAATAACAAATTATTTTTAATTATAAAAAGAAGCTTTTGTATCTCAGACTTCAAATAGCAAAAAGTACAGAAGGAAACTGCAAAACTGACATTTTAGTTAGAAAACAAATCTTTATCTTGATTTGTTTATTCAAATCAGAATTTTCATAGAAATTTTTTTATCAAAAGGCTCGCTATAAATTCTCACTGAAATGATTTCCCTTAGATTCAAAGTAATTGAGTTAGTGAAATCTGTTTACATAAAAATTCTGAATACTCATCAAGATGAAAAAATTGGTCCAAGATGTATCTTTTTTTTTAACATTCTAGACATATGTTCTTGCTACTTATAATGAAATAACTTTCAAGATTGACAAAATTTTCACATTTTGAGTAATGTAATTGCCTGTTTTTATTCCAATGTAAGAATAGTACATAATAAGACTTGGTGCTTTTGACATGGGACCATTAGTTTTTAATTTCTCGAATTCTATTTTATCTATAATTTTTGTTTGATATTTTGTCTTCAAAATGTTGTTGAAGGTCTTTGCATTTTAATATCTTTAACATATTTTATTATAAAACTATATCAAAATAGTAATATTTATAAATTTATTTAAAAATATAACATCTTAAAAAGTGATACTAATGAAATTTACTTTTCTGTTGATTGCAGTCCTTCTAGATTCAGACGTTGGTATTTTTAAGAGAATAATTTTTAATTTATTTTGAAGCAAAGATAAATATTTTTTATAAAAAATTCTTCAACTGAATTATATATCAGCTTTGATACTTTAAAAGTATTGAATTGTGTGTGAGAGAGATTTCAAATCAATATTATTAGATCACTTTCATAATGAGGTCATGATTCTCAATGAAATATGAATTTTTTTGTCAATTATATATTAATTGAATAAAAATTGATTTTAGATTGCATGTGTAAGGTTTATTACAAACCCTTGCTCTCTTTGTAATTTAATCCATATTTGTTAAATATATAAATAGTTTTAAAATGTAGAGAGTTATATGAAAATTACTTCCACAAATTTACATTATCTAAATATTCTTTAAAAATTATAAATATATTGCACAGTTGACTATTTATTTCATGTTTATTCTTCTTAATAGACTTTCATTTTTTTTTAAATCAAAAATACTGCCACTTTTTTGCTGAAACATTTAAAAGGATAGATAGAAAGATGCCTTCCCATTGTGTTATGGGAAAATGTTATATTTATTTATTTTGTGTGCATGTAGTGAGCCCATGATTTATGTGAATCTATTCTGCATGCACTCTTCATGTAATTGTAAGAAAAATTTAAGTTCAATTTAATTACAGTCCTTCCACAATATAAAATTTTCATTTCTTATAGATCATAATTCTGAGAAAAACTTTGTGATAATTAGTATTTTCAAAATAATAATTTTTTTGGTAATAAATATACCTAAAAGTAGATTTGAGATTTTGTTCACAAAATTCAATTTCAGAAAATAATCAATCATTATTTATTCTGTAATAAATGTCATTGGTAATTATGAAAATAATTTTGCAAAACTTTTTTCTCCTTTTTATTTATATATTAAGCATACATTAATTTTACTATTGCTTCTGTGTTTTTTCATCTTAATTGCATAAAATGTGTATTTAGATTTTTGTTTTGTGTGTCTGTGTGTTTTTCTAAGAAAGTTGTTGAGTTCTAGCTATGGGCAATTAAAATTCTTTAAATATATGATTATTATTTTTTATTAATGGGATATGATATTTATTGCAATGAAATTTTACTGATTTTTTTCCTTTTTGTAATCTTTTAGAGCTATTGATTGTAAAAATAATGTATAAATTACTGAATTATAAAGTAACAATTCTGTTTTGAAAATTATATTGCACATAGCTAGTATCTACGCATGCTAACTGAAAATAAGTTTATTTCTTTCTAAACTATAGTTCACATTTCTCCTTTGTATTTAAAGCTTGCATTTTCAGGAGCCTAAGCTCTTTCTCTTCTACAGGTGGGTTGTGCATGTCACACAGCTTTTATCCCTCTACTCCATCCTTTCCCATGCTGTCTGTATTAGTGCTATTCAGGGAATAAGCATCAAACTATTTTGCATTTGTTATTGTTAAATTGGTGATATTTGTAGAAATTAGAGAAAATGGCTTATCAAAGCAGTTTTCGTAGATTTTTTTTCTTAATTATTTTCATCTCTAATTTTTTTAGATATGCTCACTTATTCATTTGCATGAGTTAAGCATAGCTTTATATATACATGCAAATTTAGCAGCTTTTTTATTTCCTGACTTTCACAAGAAGGTGGCTGAGAAATTAAATGTCTTAAGATATTAGATGAATCTTTTTCATAAATTAGAAGTCATCTATACAGTTGTACTTCTTCTTATCTTATTATTGCTTTTCATCTTTCTTTCTGTTTGATTGTCTCGCTCATAGTAAGCACACTTGTTAATGTGGGATCAAAGTTTTGCCACCAACTTGTCAGAGTTTAGGAATAGTTTTTAGTGTTATGTAGTTCAGCATTGTACATAATGGTGTAGTTAGAATGCTTTGCTGAAAATGAAGCTATTTTTTTTTAATCATAATGCATGAAACTATTTTAGAATTTAGTTAATTTGTAATATTATCTTTTCTAGCTTATGTCTAGTTTCCTGAAATATATATTAATATACCAACTATTGTTTAAGGAAGGTTTCATAGGCCACTTGATTGATAGAGGGGGTACACTCTTTAAGTATTAGGAACATCTTTATTTAAAAAAATGTATTCCATGAAAAGTAAGACATTTTTATATTTAGAAGACTTGATAAAGAAATATACAAGAAAAGTTAATTTAAGGAAAGTGTGATTGCACATAGATAATGCTCCATACATTGAGCAATCAGGAATTTTCTTAACTTAGTCAGTTACTTCACTATTCAACAAATTAAGGATAGCATTCTAATTTATTATGCTTGTTATTCTCTAGATTTAAATTGAAATCATAAGTTAATGTTAATTTGAAAAGTTTCGTTTAAAATTGAAGAATAAAGTTTCTAATATATGTTTTTGCATAAGGGAAACCAGAGGAATTTTAGAATTTTTTTTCTTTTTTAATCTTCTGGATTACCATACCTATTTGATAAGATTTTTATTCACATTTCCTATTACTGCATTTATTTACCTATGCATTGCCATGGACATCCAAAGGAATTTTGTCCACTGAAAATTTTAATATTTACACAAAGATTTACATTAGATTTTTTACACATTAGATTTCTTTATTTAATATTTTGCCAATTTTGAATTAATATGGTATTCTCATCCCTCCTTTATTATTACTACTAACTACATCCCCCCTTCAGCTTCATTATACAAATTTTCTATTGTTAATGTAAAATCAGAAATTTACTTTTTGTAGTGACATCTAATAAAAAGCACAGTTTGGTTTTTACTAGATATCTTTACAAAAAGTAAATTTATGATTACAGATTAATAATCAAAAATTAAATGGCATGTAATAAAAAGTACAGTTTGGATTTTATACATTGTAATTAAATTTTTATTTTTAGCATTATGTACACTATAGATTTTAATAAAGATCTATAATAAGTTTCAAATATGCAAGGAAGTTGAGGGAAGAAGTTGTTTTGATTTTTTTTCAATAAAATTATAACTATTTTTCTAACTAAATTTCAGAATTTTATTTTTGTTTAAACAAAAACTGTGAATAAAAATTCTTTGAGGTGTACTGCATTACTACAAGGATAATGTGAAAAATATATTTTTCAATATGATATGTCTAAGTTTCAAATCAATGCTTTACATTTATCATAATATATAACTTTTGAATTTTTCACATAAATTTTAAGAGCACTAAATTCTTATACTTTTGTTAACTTTAGGATTACATTTTCTTTTATTTTAATACCCAATTACTATGTAAACTAATTTTTTACTTTGTATAATCAGTCATTATCTTGAGCAAATTATTATTTATTGCTTACAATTATTTTTGCAGTTATGTAAAATATACCAAAAGTATACATTAGTTTACTTCTACCATACCTTTCGACAGAATTTCTATAGCTGCTATACAAATTAGATAAAAAACTACAGTTATGCATATATGGGGAAAAATTATTGGAAATTACAAAAAAAAAAAAAAAAAAAAAAAAACCTTAAAGTACCCTTTTTCTGAATCATCACTCATATCATTGCTAGTGGTTTGGGGAAAATATTTTTTAGCATGGGCTGAAATGAAAAATGGGGATTTGTTGAGGTTTGTTATGATGTTAAATTGAGATATGATAAATTTTTTTAAGTGCAAGTCCTTGCTATTTAATAAAAGAAAAAAAAACTTGTAAATGTATGAAAAGTAGTTTTTATTTGTTTTATCAACAAGATCATATTGTGTGATATTTTTTAAATAACATTAATTCGCTTGCAGTCAGTAATAAATATCTGTTAAATAATTTTGAGTGACTTAGTTAATTAAAATTATTTAGAAATATCTTTTCTTCAATAATTTATGGATATTCCTAATACATGATATACCTGTACCTTAATATACCTTGATAACTAATGTTCAACTGCCATTAAGCTGGCCAACTTTCAAGATTGTACTTAAGTAATAGCTAGAATTGCAAAAAGTTAAACAACTAATTTTATGCAAATGTTGCAATTGTTTTCTTTTCTGTAAAAATTCAGAAATATTCTTACAAAGCCTTTTAATAACTGTGCATGGAATAGTCCATTTCTTTTTGTTAAGAAATTAAGTACCTTTGATCGATCAACAGTCTCTTCAACTTTCTTTTTCTGCATGGCATTTTGTTTAATGTTGGCAATCTTTGAAGCTATTTATGTGTAGAGCATGACTTTTTTTAAAGGTTTCTTTTATTACATATTTATTTTTTGAAGAAATAAATTGTAGAGCTTCTCTTTAAAGAAATCTAGTTAGTAATTTTTAAAATGCTAGAATTATTTTTGTTTTTCTTACCAGCACCAAGACCTACCTCAGAAAAAGGAAATACACTGCCAAGTACATACTGTGACTTTTGTTTAGGCGATAGTATTGAAAACAAAAAAACAAGGATGCCTGAAGAATTGGTTTCTTGTTCAGATTGTGGCCGTTCAGGTAAATGAGAATGTAAATTTTCTAATAGTTGTGATGTACATGATTTCATCAAACATTTATAATTTTTTTCTCATTTTTAATATTTTAAATTTCTCTGTATTCTTTGATTTTAAATTTTAAGCAATTTCATGCAGGGTAAAATGCATTTGATATGAACTGTTAACTAAAATAAATAATTTCAAAAAATACAGACTTTCCTTTTTTAATATTATGTTTTTATTTTGTAAATTCTATAAATAAACTTAAGGTATGCATTTGTAAAGTATATCCAACAAGATATTTACTGTCTGTCAGTTTATACTTTCAGGAGCATGTAAATGTGATTACTCAGAAATGAATGATATCCATTATATCTAATTAAGTATATGATTTTGTAGCTACAATTATAGTTCTTTGTCAAAGTTTGGTTTCAGTTAGTTGAGAAAAAGATATTTAAAATACAAATGGGAGTTTTGGATATTATTGATTGTATTTAGGGAATTAAATGCCCGCCCCCCACCAAAATAATACCTCTTTTAAGATCATTTTATAGGTTCAGTAAAAATGTTAAATTCATGCCAAAGGTTAATGGTTTGTCCTCCATGTGTATCTATGCAATGCATTCTGTCCTTCTCCTAAAGTCCACGATTTTTTGTGAGGAGATAACTTAAATGAAGTTGGGTGATAACATGCATATTAAAAAATATGCAAGAATGTTTTGAGAGACCACTCTTATTAGGATGATTTATTATTAATTTTGCTTATATATAAATGAATCGCCAAATATTTTTGTTAAGGCATAAGGAAGGTTCTTATGGAAAGAAAAAAATAACATCTTTCTTTTCTCATAGAAACAGCAGAGTAAATTAAAACATCTATCCCCAGATGTCAAACATTTAACATTAGCCCAAACAAAACAGTCGCTGTGTGTTAGGATTGTCTTTGGAATGAATTTAAATTCATTAGGCTGTATAGGTATTAATCTATGCCTGCTAAAAATTAAAGGAGGAGGGGGCATTGCGTGTCATCAAATAAAATAATATTACTGACTACATATGTGTCATGAAAATTTACAGGGATCATGAAATGACTTCCTGTGTGGGTCCTTTTCTTGGTTGTTTATAATTTTTTTCTCTAAAAAACTGATTGTGTGTTTACGTTTAGAGCTATGACACTTATAAGAAGTGGGGGGAGCAATTTGGGTCGAAATATACGAAAGCTACAAACCAGTCTAAATTTCTATTTAATCCCTCTGCACAGCAAAGTGAAGAGCAAAATGAAATTGAAGGATTAGGATATTACAATCACATGCAATGCAGCAGTGTTTTTAAGATACTTTCAGTGTTTCATAAGAGGCTTTTCAGATACTATGTTTCATTTGACTACAGTTCCATCCAGTGTGTTGCTAATGGATCTATAAACTCAGTTTGCCCACATTGTAAGGCATTGAAATAAAAAAAAAAATGAAGCAAATGGATGTGTTGCGTAAATGACAAAATGAAATTAATGCCATTGGCTCCACCACCAGAACCATTGTGCGCAATGGTTTCAGGAATTGGAACGGATTCCATACATCTCCTTACAAATATACAAAAATATAATGCTTCCAAATTACTTCATTTTAGGCAAATACTACACAGAACAATTCAATGCCAACTTTTATGCCAATTGACATAAAAATCAGTTGATTGCAGAATCAAGATGATGCTGTTAACTATCCACCAGAATTCTTGAACTTTCTGGATTTGCCAGGATTGCCGCCTTCTTCTCAATCTTCAATTAAAATTAGGATTGATGATCATAATGTCGTGAAATATCAATCAACCCCATCTATGTAAGGGCACATGACTAGCTGTAAAAGTTACTGAACGATATGATTGAAGTAACCATTCGCAAGGAAAAATATAAGGGAGAAGATGTTTTAATACCCTGCATGCCAATGGTACCAATTGACGTACCATTTGAATTTAAATGACTGCAATTTCCAGTGCAGCTTGCTGTTGCTAGAACCCTAAATAAATCCCAGGGTCAATCATTGAGTGTTTGCAACATCAGTCTGGAAAATCCATGTTTCTTTCAAGGACAATTGTATTTTGCCGGTTCCCGCATTGGAAAACCATTAGCTTTATTTGTTTACAGCTCAGGTAATCAAAAAATATCATGTACCATAAAACATTCAATAAAAAAATAAAAATATCACATTATTACTGAAATTTACAAAAGAGAAAACTTATTTTTGTAATTAATCGTCGTTCGTAATTTAGACATTAAATCAATAAATCAAAGTGGTCACTCTGAAATTTGTTTTATTTATTTTTCTAATGGACTGCACATGGCCAATAACTTTTGACAGAATGAAGTATGTCAGGGCAACTAGTATATATATATATATATATATACTATCCCGGGAGGATGAAATAAAACCAAGTTAAAAATTCATGTACGGGTGTATGTGTTTGTCATGTATGTCAAATGTGTTTATATATGTATTTGTCATTTATTCATTTCCGTTTTCTTTTTTAAAAAATTAGCCACTTCTAATTAATCAAATTAGAAAGAAGCCTTTTGGTTCTAGAAATGAATACATAAATTGTATAATATAATAGCTTGCGTATACCTTTGTACTGCTTTTTGTTTGTATGTGTACTGATATGTATGTTAAGCATGTCTTCTTGCAATAAGAAATTTTCATGAAACATTCATTGTTTTCAGTAATTAATACAATTTTAAAAATGATTTAAATTCTACTTTTATCATTAGTTCATAATATACTGTTGTATATTTACGATTTTTCTCAATTTTGTGGTCAGACTTGCTAATATATCTTACTTAACAGCCCATCCAACTTGTTTGCAATTTACGCCAAATATGACTGCTTCTGTTAAGAAGTACCGTTGGCAATGTATTGAATGCAAATCTTGTGGTATATGTGGAACTTCTGATAATGATGTAAGTATAAAAAGAAAACTTACTAATTTATTGAAAAAAGGTCTAGAAGTCAGTGATGTATTTACTTAACATAGCTTAAATATATTAAGGTTACATAGTGCATTTTGTATTTTTCTCTGAAGATGTTATTATTAAAATAAAATCTTAAAAGAAATTAAGAACTTTTTCTGAATATATATTATCAAATTAATTCTGGTAAAAATAGTTCAGCTTGCATCAGTATTAAAGAAATTTTTTTTTTAAATTGTAAAAATTCTGGGATTTTTTTTAAAAGCTTTATAACATATTTTTGATTTTCAATATTTTAAAATGTTTCTTTCAATTTGTATTTTTTGTAAGAATGGAAACAAAAGCTGGTATGAAATGAAAATGTCTAAATTTTAATTATTATTTTGTTGGTAAACCTGAAAAAACATTAAATTGTAAAAAAATATGAGTTTTGACATTATTTTATTGATTTTTTTAACTATTATATTTTTTTGCACAGTATCAATAATGATTAAAATAACAACTGATAATTCAATTTATTTTAAATATTTTCCCTTGTAAATTTTTAACACATTACATTTACATAAATTAATAAGCTTAGCTTTATTTTTGTTTACTTTTTGTAATTTAATTTCAAATTAAATTTTAATTGCTATTCTGTCATGAATAATTTTGATTTTTTGAAATAATTTAATTTTTGACCATTTTGGAAATAGATTTTAATTATTTAATGCTTTTATGGTTGATTACATAAATTAATAGCTATAATAATACATATTAAAATAAAAAAATGTCTTTTTTCTAATATCTTTTAATTTCTTAATAAAATTTAACAATTGTGATTTTTAGTTGTATGACATTTTCATAAATTTTATTTTATTTTGAAAAAATTTCTCTGATAATAATATTAGCTTTTTTTTTACATGGTACATTGTATGAAGGCAAATTGTATTGTAAAAAGTTTCTAGTGTTTTTAAAATCATACTCTGAAATTATGCAATTTAAAACATACATAACAGTAAATAATGCTGCACAGTAAAATTGTAAACAGGCTCCTAAATATTCAATGTGCTTAATATTAGTATAATTTGATTCAACAAAGATGTCATCAATTTTTTCTATAATACTTATATTCAAATTGGCTTAAGGCAGATTCTTAAAATTGTTTTCATTCATCAGACATCTTGACTAAATATCATATCTGTCGAAAAAGTTTTGGTCATAGCATTTTTTTCAGCAAAAAGACTGAATAAAAGGCAATAAAATATTAAATAAATAAAATTAAGAAAACCTGTATAAAACAAATAAACCTAGCAGTGGTTCCTTAAAAGTCATTTTTATGAAAGTGGAAAAGTGTTAATGAGGGAACTCCAAAGGATTTAGGACATAAAAGAAGAACATATTTATCTTTTTGAAGTTGATAATCATTATACCTAATACTGTGAGTGATTAATTAAGAGCAGAAAATAATTTAAAAGGAAGATATTAATTTTGCACTCTCATCTATCAAATTTTGAAACTGGCTACATATAAAATGTCTTTAAAACTGTTAAGAAACCTACTCTAAAATTTGTGGCCAAACTTCCAAACCATATGAGCATCAGAAAACGCTACCACCCATTCCTGATATTTTTGTTGTTTTTATGATATATAGCTTTAAAAAGAAAAATGCAGTTTTCATTTTTATCTTTATTATTGAAACCTTGTCTTAATATTATTAGAAGCTTTATTTTGATGTCAAATTGATTAATTAATGTAAAATATATAGTAAAATCTTTCCTATTTATGAGAAAAATTTAACATGTGTAAAAGATTTATTGCAATGAAACTTTGAAAATATGAAGAAACATTTTTAAGAATATGTTAATATTCCTTTATGAAAAATTATTTTTATCAACATCACTAATTTACAACTTGTGTAACTTGCCCAGTTCATGCTTAATTCAAATTTGTTGGTAATTTAAATGTTTCTCTGTCCTCTTAAATTTTCTATTAATTTAATTTTAACATATTGTTTGTTAGAATTTATTTTAGTTAATTTAGGACTAAAACAAAATTTGTGCAAATATTTTTGATTATATATATATATATTTGAATCCTTTATTTAAGTTATTTTGTTAAAAATATAATTATTAAAAAGATCAACACAGATTCAAATGAGTGTACAAGTTTTTTTGAATATAGATTTAATTATTGAATCTAAGAACAGTATTATATTAGTCTCTCCTCTTTGTTTTAAGTATGTTTGAATAGTTATAAGAGAGCTGGGTCTGTCATAACTTGATACTAGATAAACTCAATTTGTGAGTTTCTGACCAGTTCTATTTTTCTTGTTATCAATTTAACTATAATGTGATGCTATGAGCATGTAAACTGATTAATTTCTTTATCGTCCATGATATGTCTAGCATATTTAAGTGAAATTTCTATAGGGAGGTTGCTGTAATATGCTTTAATCATTCTTCCACATTTAAAAAAATGTAACATTTTGTAAATATTTACTTTGAGTTTTTTTTTTTTTTTTTTTTTTTTTTGGTTTGTTGTTTTTGTTTTAATGTGTGAGTGATAGAAATTTTCACAGACAGAAGAGGTTGATGAAAGGTTTAATGAAAGTAGCTCCTTATTTTAATCTGAATGACAATATTTTAATACTATTGGAACAAGAAGAAAATTACACATTTTGTAAGTATAAATTTATCAGAAATAAGTAAAAGAGAAAACCATTTCAAACAAGTCTTGCCCTTTTATAATAAATTCTGCAATTTTAATTAAATGATTAATTGATAAAATTTCAATTTATTGATTGTAGCATATAAAGTAGTATTCAAACATTAATTTTTATTTTTTATTTTTAAAGGATCAATTGTTGTTCTGTGATGACTGTGATCGTGGCTATCATATGTATTGCTTGACACCACCTCTTTCTGAACCCCCTGAAGGTATAATTATATTTTATTATTCTTTTTTTGTTAAATTCTTGCATTGTATATTTGTATTAATTCTAAAATCATCAAAAAAAGGTTAAACATTTGGGTTTTCAATGCCTTAAGAAAAGGCCTTTTCCTGTTTCAAGACCTTAATTGTATATATTACGCTTAATTATTTTCAAAGCAAAGTCTTTACAGTTTCTATGGTATGATCTATCGGTAAGAATTTGCATTGGCAGTTACTAAAGTATTTAAAAGAAAAACCTATAAGATTATTAATGTGAAATTCATGTATTAAGAGGGAGTTTTAATTGATGCATTTAATTGAATTTGGGTTAATAAACAAACAATTCACTTATGATGTCTTTAGCATCTGACAATTTCTAAAACTGAGTTGTATACAAAAAACAAAAAATGCAAAGGAAAATTTTGTAAATTTTGAAAAAATATTGAAATATAATATGATAAAGTGTTAAGAAATAATTCAATTGTTGAGAAATAATTTCACCAAATTATAAAAATTTACTCAAGTGAATGAACATATATAATAAACAAGTGCATAAATATAGATCAAATCAGATGTGAATCATATGCTATCTAGTTTGATTGAAGTTAAACTGGCAAATATATATATATGTATATATATTTGTGCTTTTTTAGCACCATTACAATTAACAAGTACCTGATATTTTTATATTTATTTTATCAATATGAATACAAGTATTTATACTTTTTCAATGAAAATAAAATATGAAATATCTTGAAAGAATCAAAAAATTGTTTTAATAAAATTGCCTACAGCTGTTAAAAAATGAAATTTCAAACTTTTCTTATAATTATCTGTAGAACATCATGAATTTTAATTGCCATAATTAAATTAAACACTGAAAAAATGATTTTATATATTTCAACTGCAATTTGAATATATAATATTAACTTGCTTTTACCCACAAATACGTTCGAGGGCAAATTTTTATGTGAATGTATGAGAACTGGCTGTCTGATAAACAGTCGGCAGTGTCTGTCTAAAACACCTGCGAGCAAAATGATTACTCCTCCCATTACCACCTGGTTGCCGCATATGTCCTGTAGGCTGTGATTTAATGCCTCTAGTGCATGCTTGTGTGACATTGTGTACTCGTCCCATACTATTAACTTGCACTGCTGCAAAGGGACTCCCAGGCCGCTGTTTTTGGTGATGTTGCATGTTGTTGTGAGGGCTTCACTTGAAAGATAAAGCGGCAATTTGAAAACGGAATGTTCAGTCCGGCCACCATTAAATAAAATTTTGGCTATGCCCAAGGAAGCTTCAGTCAGAGTTATTTTGCGGCTTTGGATTTGCAGAAGATTCAGCACAAATGTCTTACCCATACCCCCTGCCGTGTCTAGAAAGAATATTCCCTTCTCTCCATTATTTACTTGACACAGAATCATTTTGTAGACTTGACGCTGTTCGGGAAGAAATTCTGGTGTCAATTCATTGACTTGCACTTCTAAAACTGCTGGGGTAGTTTAGAAGTTTAGCTCCTTCACAACTTTACTTAATAATTCCTCCCTTCGTGGGCCGAAATCAGCGAGATATTTTCAAAATATGGAAATCATTTTATCCTCAATCAATACCAAAGCTTCGTAAATGATTGGGTCATTGTGAGTGAAGTCCGCTAGTGCTCACTAAAATTGCAAACGGGTCTAACTACTTTCACAACCTGAGCTTTATTACTCCTTTTCGAAAGATTGGATTTGCGTTTTCTTGGCATATCAAAAAACCATAAAATAATAATAAATTTTAAAAAATTAAAAATAACCATAAATTGGATGCTCTTGGAACTATAAGCTTATACGAAAAATATATAACTAATAACATAAATACAATTTGCTAAAAAACACACAACTAACATAAAAACAATTTATTTACATTATATACCTGAAATAAAACAAAGCAGCAAATAAAGTTCATGTTTCTTTAAAATCAATTTATCAATCGAGATTGATTTAGCTACAACAGTTTAATACGCATAATTTTTAAACTTTTAATTAAAATAAAAACACAAATGTGAACAATCAGAAAACACTGCGCATGCATGAATTTTCAGCGCCTGTTGGGACAAACACCAAAATTTGGCAACTGCATGAATTTTTTATGCCATTATGTGACACATTGCAGATTAGAAATTTTTAATCTATTATTCTGTTTTACTTTAATTTAAAAGTACTCAAAATGAATATGAAAGATGGATTAATTAACAATGCCAATTTTGAATGTATCAAACACTTTGAAAATAAATAGAATCGTTTGAAATAATAAGTCGATAGATGCTGAGCCTAACCACATTAGCGTGGGAGAAAAAAAGCTGAAGCCTTACACACCTTTGGCCAGATTTGACCTCAGATTTTCGAAGGTTAAGTTAGTTTTTAATTAATAAAAAATTAACCACTCAATTAACTGGTATAAATAACAGCCTATGTCCTATTCCTAACTACAATCTATATCTATGTTAAATTTCATCTAATTCCGTTTAGCTTTTCTGACGTGATTGACAGATAAACATCCAAACTTTCACATTTATAATAGTGGTATGGATATAGTTCAAGAAAAATTAGTTATTTTTAATTATGTAGCGGGAAATTAATCAATTTTAGCTATGTTCATTATTCAAATTAAATTAATTGAAAAAATTATCTTTCATTTTATTGAGTTTGGAAATATGTCAGACATTTATATCTTTTCCTGTCTGAAATCCTAATGAATTACTTTGAAAGATTTTAATTTATTATTATTATAGATCTTCCTTTATAATTTTTAATTTTATTACTTTTTTGCTTTTCACTACACATTTAGATATAAACACATTCCGTATTAATATATAAATATGTAGTAAACAATATTTTTTGTTTTAAATGTGCATTGTTTATTAATATTATACATATATATACATATTGTCTATTATTTGTAGAAACATTAAAATATACTGTGCTTGGAGAAGGAGGAAAAAATCTAATAATTTTGTATGATCATCGTATAACACAATAACTTTTATGTCTGTTTAGAAAATATTTACTAATCTTACAAATTATAATTTACAGGTATAAAATTTATAATTTCAAATTTATTTATTATCAAGCTGATATTAGTACAAATATATAATTTTTATATCAATCTAAGTAAAAATGTTTATGTGATATAAAATATTTATTTTAAAAAAAAATGTTTCTCTTTTTTAATTTAGTATATTTCCTATTCTATTCTATTTATAACCATTCTATTTTGTTCTATTTATAATTAAATATTATTTTATTACTTTTGATTTTTTATAAAAACAATATATAACTTAAATTATATTTTAATAAATTTTTGCCAGGTTTTTTTTTTCAGCACTTCATTGCTATTTTGTGACAAATTCTTTGTTTCAATTCTAGGTTCATGGAGTTGCCATTTATGCATTGAAGAATATGGACGCAAATAGTTTCTTTTTATTAGACATTTGTAGAGATTTTCATCTACCTTCTTTTTATATATTTTTGTTTTAGAAACTCGGTGGCAGCTTTAGAATTTTCTTTAAAGAAATTTTCTTTTTTATTGTGAAATAAAAAGAAAATTCTCTTATATCTTTGTATAACCTTGTCATTTAACATATCCTGCATTTTGCTGGTGTGGGTGATTTGATATTTGATGTTTTTTCTGAAATTTTTTGAGTTGTTAAGTGATTTTTTTTTAATTTATTAAATGCTGCAAAATTATAACAAATGTAAAATCAGCTTAAAATTTTAATAGTTTTGTTAAAAGTTTGTTCCAAGTTATACAAACTCTTTATATAACCCAATTTCTTCACCAATTAAAATAAAAATATGTATATAATAAAGTATTATTATTTTTTTTGTTTTGAAAATTTTAATTGCTTGTATTTAAAAAAGCAAATTTTGCACTTTTCTTCCTTTTTTTTTTTTTTCTTCTTTTTTTTAAAAGAAAATATCATATCACCCAAAAAATCATTCCCCCTCTTTATTTTAAAGATTTTATTACCATTGTTTAAAATGTGTTCAGAATCAGTCTTTAAAAGGCTTCTTTCTTAATTAAGATAAGAAAAACAGTACCTACAGAAGTTAATCTAAAAGTTAAATTGTGTCTTTCTGTTATGTATAAAATATTCTTAAAATTTATATGATTTGAATTTTGTTTATTATGTTAGAAAAAATATCATAGTATTCATTGTGAAAGTTCTGGTTGTATTTTATTTAACTACACAATCATAAAATGCATTAAGAAATTCAAATATATTTTGAACACTTTGTTGTTTGTGTGCAAAAGCTTTCAAAAATTTTATGGGTTTTTTTTCATGGTTTCTTATAATTGTGCATCTAGTTATAATGATTAAGCTCCTATAATACTTTAAATTAAAACTATCGAATAAAATGGTACTTGCCACCATTAAAAAATGATTCTAATGTATGATAAGAAAACCTATCATATTGTTTTAAATGTTAAAGTGAGCCTTCATATTAAGTTAAATGTTTTTAGCTTCATCCATAGTGATTCAACTCCCAATTAAATTCAGATGATACCACTTCTCTTAGCATTCGATATTTCTATTAAATAAACTGAAAGACTGTGACGGGTTCCTGTGTGCTGGAATCCTTATTTGAATTTCAGCTCCAACTACTACCTCATTCTTTTTATATGCAAGTAATTTTGTAACCATAGTGTGCTCATTTTAGATGATATATTCATGTAATGTGTGCTAAGAATGTCAAAATAAAAGTAGCTTGATCATATTCTACATTTATGAAACTGTATTAGAATTAACAAAGATTTTACACTAAAAGGAAAGGAGTGTGAGGATGCAAATTTTTGTAAAACTTTCACATATTACTTACAATGTATGGAATGTAAAATGTGTTCTTTTAACTCCCCTCTATTCATATTGGAGTTTAAAAATATGAAATAAACTTAAAAAATAGTTTATATAAATGACATTTTGTTTTTCATCCCACTTGATTAAAAAAAAAAAATCTTTGAATGTTTCATATGACTTGTATAAAAACCCCTCAGACTTTAACAATTGGGAAAGTTGGTAATTTCAAATAGCATCATTTGGAAATTTTGATTTCACCGCCTAGTTAAATCTACGGCTGTCGATCTCATAGAACTTTTAATTTGTATTTGAAATTTATTTATTAGAAACATTTTTGTTATTGAACAGAAATCAAATATTGTAAAATTATTTTCCTCTTTTTAATGTTGTTCTTCTCTATTATATAATTTTGGCTATACATATTTTAGAAAATCCTTGACATAATTATTCATCCAATAATATATATATTGTTACATATATAATTGTATGGACGAATTGTATTTTTCTAAAATATTGTTTCTTAGATTTATCAAAATCTGTTGAAGTGATGCTGATAATGTTAATTAGTATTCTTTTGCAAATTCTAGATAAGATAAATGTTTTCAAAAACTAAATAAAAATTATTGAAATTTTTTTAAAACTGATTTTAATAATTTTGTTTTATATTATCTTTTAATGTCACTGTTTTCTCCACTTATATAACAGATTAATTTTTATTCAAAAGACAGAAATCCTCACACACTTTCCTATAAACATGTTAAATGCAGGTCATTGTCTGTAAAAATAAAAACATTTTGATGAATGTTCCAACAAATGAGAGCATTTGATATGGCTGGGATAGATTTTTATACCTATAAAGACTAGTATTTTGTGTATACTGATGACCTAAAAATATACGTAAGAATTATGTTTTCTGAACTGATTGTGAAAATAATTTCCTTATTGTATGGTAGGAAGGAGTTTGAAGTTTTTAAATATTAGAGTATTACTTTGAGTTTTTAAAATTTTCTATTGAGACAATATTGCATCATCATTATTTCATATCTTTTTAATAAATCTTATTTATTTACTATACATTTTATGGAATAAAAATAAAATCTTTTTTTTCTTAATTTATTTTGTCATGCTTCTATAGCTTATATAAGTTAGGAAAATTTATTATACCTCTTAACATTTTTGTTTTTGTATTTTGCTACAAAAAAAATGAAATTTTCAGAACTTTGATTTTTTTTTTTTTTTTTTTTTTACACATATAACATAAAAAGATGTACATAATAATAGTATTTAGTGATAAAAGTACTTAATAAAAAAGGCTTGTTTTACTTTAAAGGAATATATCTTTTTATTCAGTTATTAGTGGATTTGTCACATACTTGAGTATCTGTGTTTTTATCTTAAGTGATTGCATTCAAGTGTCTTAGTTAATAATTTCATTAATTACTTATATATATATTCTGTAACAACTATAATTGAACATATATGTATGCACATGCACTCTAGCAGTGACTTGATTGTTAATTTTTAAACTATTATATATATGCATCTACTTTTAAATGAAAATCTGTTTTAATTACTTTAAAAATTATATTTAACCTCTTGTTATGGTTTAAATCACCAAATATATGGTTTGAAAAAAAAATGAATTCTAAATTTTTATACAATTATCTAAGCATACTAATATTTTAAACAAAAAAAAATCTTTTCTTAATTAAAAGTGATTGAAATATACCGTGGAAGATCATCCAACTATCAGACACTTATTTACTTAAGATGGCTGATGATTGGTCTAAAAATAATGAAATTCAACACCTCATGATTTGGTATTATGAACTGAAAGTAAATATCTATCTCTAATAGTTTAAAAACTAACTTTTGAGATACTATTAGAGTGAACAGCCTGTATAATGCTACTTTTTCTTCATTTTATAAAATGAACATAAAATATATGTTTGATGCAATATTATTCTTATATTTATATATATATATACATATTTTATGTAAAAAATTTCAATTTCTAGCAAATGTAACAAGTTTTCATATATTTTGAATATCTCTTATCATAAAACTGATTTCATGTTTGTTTTGATACTTTTAATTCTTCTATTATTATTTACCGTAGCTGAAAGTGCTTTATAACTACAATAATCTTATTACATAAGATACCTCAGAAATGAAAACATCAGAATAAAATGTGTTTCACTTTCATGGTTCCTCTTTATTTTCATTTATAAACAACATATCTGATATATAATTAAAAAATGACAGTTGTAAAATGAGTGTCAGCATTATTTAGTTTCATAAATTTTTGATACTAACAATTTAAAATCACATTTATTGATGAATATATATGCATTCTATTATACATTTTAGAATAATGCATATTTTATAATCACATTTTAGATTTCACATTATTGGTCCTTTTATCTTCTGATTTATATATATATCTTGGTATAATAAATTGATTTTTTTTTTTGTTTGGTTTAAGGAGCAAAAAAATTTTCTGTTAATTTTTTTCATTAATAGTGTCAAATATAATATTAATCATTTTTTACCTTTACTTCAGGCCACTTGATTAAATTAGAATTCTACACATATACAGTTAACAGTGCAAAAATATTCATACATGAGTTTTATTTTTCTAAATTTCTTATTTTGAAATTATGATTTAATTGTTTGGAGTTTTCTTGTGCCAACTTCCAAAGCTATTGCACAAAAATTATTTTTATGTCATTTAAAAATGTTTGACATTTTTATGACATTTAAAATTCAAAATTTTATTTTTAAAATTGTATTAAATTGGTTTTCTATAAAAAAAATTTAAGTTCAGATTTAGCTAATTTTTAAAAATGTTTGTATATTTTACAGAAGTATTTTCTTTGTAAATGAAACACAAATTGTTCGCATTGTTGCTTCTTATATTTCATTTTATTGAATTATTGTTTACAAAAGTTTGGTGTATTTTTTATATCGAATAAGTTTCTGGCTAAAATAGACTTTTAATAAATTTTACTTATTGGGGACAAGTATAGCAAATTTTAGCTTAAGTTAGCAGCAATAAAAGTTTTTAATTAAATATCCTTTCATGGAATTTTGTACATATATAAATTTCTGGCTTCTGTAACTGTCTTTTACTTGCATCTGTTTTATATGTAGATAGGAAAAAGTAAAACAAATATTTTCAAACTCAAACTGCAAGACCCTCAACCTTATTAAATACTTATTTAAATATTTCAGATAAACAAGTTTGTAATCTAGAATTTGATGCATTTATATAAAGACTGCTTACAGCACTTATAGGAGAAGGTAAACTATAAGCTTAAAAAAAAATCTCGGATAACAATCCCTTTATTTAATTTATGCAATAAAACACCAGCCACCCTAACATTAATTGCTACTAAAAACTGATCTCCAAGAAATTCGTGTTTAAAGTGAAAAAAGGCCTGAATTCTAGATATTTCTAAGTTAAAGATAGTCCAAATATTTTAGGTTAGAAAATAAAAAAATGTTCGTCGAAACATTTTAAAATGCATAAGTTTAATATTTTAAATTGTACAGATATTTTCTTTTATTTCATCCTCTGCTGTTTCGAAATATATATATATATATTTCTTTTTCGAAATCGTTTTTCAAGAAAATATTCTGAAAATTTCAAAATTATCGGGCATTCGCTAAGTGCTATCGCTTTTGTTTCGCCTGAACATGAGTTAAATTCCGTTCTTAAATTTGAGATTTCAGCTTTGATTTTACCGACTAAATTAAAAACCCAATCGAAAAAAATTAGTTTTATTTGAAATAGTTTATTAATAGCTAATTTTGTACAATATTGTAAACCATTCTATTAAACATAAAATAAATGTCATTTCTTTATTAAATCCAATAGACATTTAGCTTAGGAACCGTTATAATATTATTATTTGCTTCAACAAATTCCTCTAGAGGATTGCAAGTTTATTCAAACTGTATATATATTGCTTTAATCATATATATTTTTTGCTTCCCAACGAGTGTTGCATAATGGTTGAGAAATATTTAAAGACTTTTGTAGATTTCCCCATTTTTTTGTAAATGCAGAAAATAAGCAATACTATCACTGAAATAATCCCCCCAAGAATGAAATATACATTGCAGGCTGCAACATCGCAAATCAATAAATTAAAAGAGTGTAATAAGCCAGGCACACAAAAAAATTCATGAGAACGATAGAGTAATTTTTTCTTAATTTTACACTTTCATATTTCTCTTTCGTGTTTCTACTGTTGTCTTATCCCTGCCCACTACAATCCATAACATCTAAATAAAGCTCACATAATAGATTACCGAATAGATCTTTTATTAGTCCTTCTCCAGTCACACCAGTTACTTCATTAAACTCTATAAATGACTCATTTATACTTAATCTTTTCTCTTCAAAATTTATATCTCTGATAAAGACTGAAATTTGTTTTTTTATGAGAAATATCAGAAATAGAATCCGTTTAAATATTGTAATACGTAGCTGGATTTGCATTATCTTTAATTTTGGCAAGAACTTCATTTTCTAAGGTAGGAATGATCTGGTAACATAAGAACTTAATCATTGACAATTTAGGTTGTGAATTTTTTTAATTCCGTTTATGTGATCCATAAGCACAGAATCGTATTTATTTAATAAATCGATTACACTTTAAAAAATTCCATTATTAGGCGTTCCTATTATTTCGGTGGTTCCACGAATTGGAAAATTATTATACTCTAAAAATAGAATCATATCTACTATGCTTTGAAATAATTGAAATTATGCCGTTTCCTTACTTATATTAACTTGGATCTGTTTTATCGACAGTCGAACATAAATTTAGTCGTTATAGTAATTCCTTCCAAAGTGTGCTTTGTTAGGAGTTGATAGCTCATTTTACTTTTGGTTTGAACAACCTACAGGTACTGATACTGATGATTACAACAATCGATACTTATGAGTTTTGTTCTGCACTTTTAATAGTATGCTCCTTTCTGTTTCTGCAACTCTTTTTATAGTATCTTTTGTTGAACTCAACATATGGACAACATCAGATTCTATTTCTTAAATGTTAAGAAGGTGTGGCAATTGAATTGTGCCAGTAATGAACTCAATATATTTGGGTCCGTTATCAACCTGACTACTAGACAAAAGTAATCAACAATGTCTTGTGGCTGTAATTCGCTGATTAAGATATCACCACAGTGATATCTTAATAAGAGAGTAATATCTTTTTTATAACCACCACAGTGGTATAAAAAAAAACTTCAATGTATATCCGAGTCAAGTTTGGGAGCCAAAAGTTCGCGATAGTTCAAAAGCTCATACTTGGGCAAATGAAATTTTGTTTACAAATTTAGAATTAAAAGTGCAGATTTGCATGAGACTTAAAATCAAATCTGTCAAACCTATCTGTTTATCCGCATTTGCATGCATGCAAATGCACCAACTCAAAAACGTAGTGACTTTAATAAATGAAATTTTGGAATATGATTTTGAGAATACAGTTATAGGTTCTTGTCAAATTTTGCTTTCAATCGACCCTAGAAAAATCACCAAAAATACATATATTTGATTTTCTAGTATTAACTACATGCTAGCGATTAATTGCCAAGAAAGAATTCGTCAAAGAAATGCATACGGTATTCAATAAAAAGGCTAACTTCACCTCAAAATTGATGTTTTGTTACTTTTGTTTGCGAGTGCCAAGCAATTAATTAACAGGTATCAGTTTGTAGCATTCACGATCTTGCCGCAGGGACACTATTTCATACTGGGAAAGGGGTAACATTTTTATTAGAGGGCATGCAAAAATGTTTTGGCCGGATTTTCCAGTTGGTTCAATTATTGGCAAGACGGCAAAGTAGTAATAAACAATAAAAAAATAGGATTCAATTTTAAAATGTATTAATATCAGGTATATTTATGATGTATTTAATTTCTTGCACTTTAAGTCAAAATTTTAAAAAGAGATAATTAGTTTTCTTTTCTTTTGTTCTAAAATGCTTTTTAAACAAACATGCGAGGTTTGAACAGACTTTTTGCTTTTTTTGGAACAGTGCGGATGAAAGCAGCAGCAGCAACAGCAATTCTGCCGCCTTTTCGTTTTGAATTCAAAAACTTCTGTCGTGTTATTGTTTAGGAGTGTAGGTGCTTTCACCATATGAGCTTAGCAGACTTTTTTTGATATCGGTGGATTTGGTTATTCGTAATTTTCTGTTTTAAATTTTCTTTTTAGTGTGCATGCTCAAAAATGGGAGAAACGAAGGAATTCTTTCATTTCCACGGAAACCAGAATGTATGATTTATATTTTATTACATTACTTTATAGTGCTGTCATAACTTTTTTAGAACTTTTTGTGTGTTTGTATAAATTGAAAGATATATTAGGACATTTGGTGAAAATATATTTAAGGGTGCCCCTTTGGTGATTTTTGTTTGTCGCCATGCTTGTTCGCTCGGTGGAATAGCGGCTAAAACAGTTAAATTTGTTTGACCGCGATTACAACTTGGCGGGAATCAAGGGGCACTCTCAATTATAGGCTAACGGGATATTTAAATTTTAATTTTTTTAAATGTGGAAATGGGCAGTGAGGATTAATAAAAACGATAAAAACTAACCCTTTAAAGTAAGGCATTAGAGTAATAAAAATCAGGCAAATACAATAATTAAACTTCACTTCAATCTGTTAATTTGTTTTTGAATGTTGTCATGGATATGGTATGAAGTTTTATATTAAGTGATTAGTACTGTTGATGCAGTTTGAAGGAAAAAGGAGTTTTAAGAACCTATCATGTTTCTGACATCATTTATTTTGCATGAAATCAAAAAGAAAATCCATTTGACATGTATATAAATAAAACTTTTATGTGACTTTTGTATATTTATATACTACTGAATTTATCAGGAAAATGGTTCGTATATTTTTGATACCATAACAAATTTATCATTTTAAGAATATCGGTTTTAATGAGATTTGTAATTTTTAGCCATAATTTAATAAAAGTATGAAAATATCTTTTTTAAATTTAACCCATTGATTTTTATGATTTTTTTATATTTTTTATGAACATTTGTCAATTTTTGTGCAATTCTTTCCAAGGGCTAATTTTAGATCCTGCCTAGATAACTCTTTTTTTAACTTCACGATATGTCTTAAACCTCATAAATATAATTGCTAGTATTTACATATTAACTGTATACCAATTACTTACATCTGATTTCTAATAAACTCTTTCATAATAAAAATTGCCTATATTATCCAATGACGTGGTTAATGTTAAAATTCATAAATGGCTTGCACTTAATGCATAATTTTTTTAAGTGCAATTTCAATCATTCCTTATATTTTCTTGATAAAAGAATAATTGTCTAATGAATTTTAATATAGAGTTCATTATTTTTAGTTAATTCTTTAGATTACATTTTTTTTTTTCCAAATAATTACTCTTTGAAAAAACTTTTTATATTAAATAAATGTTATACATCCACATCAAATTCTGTGCTTAAAATTGTTTCATTTTTTTCATTAAACATTATTTATTATCTTTATTCATAATGAAGGAAAACATTGTTATATTTTCTGCAGGATATATTATTTGGTCCAGACTTCCTAAATTTCATTGAAATGCAATTTGCAAAATAGGGATATGTGCATCTGAGTTTTAAATTTTGATTTATTAGAAATCCAGCAGTTTTTAAAAATCCAGTTACTTTTAAAATTTTAAGTTTACAAATATAATTTTTATATTATTTTTAAATTCAAAATTGATCCCTTAAAGTAATATTAATTTGCCATTTAATTTTTTTCCTTAATTTTGAGAATTTAAAAAATATATATTTAATTATGGTTTGGAATATGTAATCAATGATAATTTGAATATGTAATCAATGATATGAAAGTCAAACCTATCAGTTGTTTCATTTAATCTTTAAAATACAAATTTTTTCTTCTTTTTTTTAAAAAAAATCTTTATATGGATACTTACCAACCATGAAAAGATCAAATGTTTTTTACAATTTATGAATTTTTAATTTTTTTCTTTTTTATCCAGATGTTAGGTGTTAAATTATTTCCGATTTTAGATTCAATTTCTCTTTTTATGCTTTGACAAATCATACTTACTCTTTTAAAAACTATTGAACTTTAATTGGATCAGATTTTTTTCCTTCTCTTTTTTTTTCTGATTTTAAGCATTAGAGTAGTTATAACTTTATATTCAATTTGACTTGTTATGAATGTCGTATAAGAATGATTTAATTTGCTGTCATAATTTCTAAAGCTATAGGCATATTTGATTGATAATTTTGTGGAAAAATATTTTTAAGGATAAATTAATTGCTATAAAATTTAATTTTTATGGAATGTACAGAGCAAAAGAAAATCAAGTTGTGAAACTGTGAAAAAATGTTACAAAATACTTTGTTCCAAGGAAAAGCTCATACTGTTTGAAAAGTGTGCTTTAAATCAAAAGTTGAGTTGTCTATTCTGAGTATTGAATAAGCATTTTTTAATAATGTTGATGATGAAATATAGTGGTATGTTTTACACTTTGAAAGTGGACTTCAGATAAATATAAAAAAAATTCATAATAATCAAAAAGAACTCGATTTCCTTATACATTGATTGCAACATATATTTAGTGATTTATATTTCATAAGAAAATAACAATTTTGCTTATTTATAAGGTAAAATTAATAACAATTGATCTCTTAATCATTTTTATGTTGTATTTAGCTTAAATATATGCTTTATATTGTAAAACAAATGCAATTTAAATTAGAATCATGCTTTTCCAAAATAAAATATAAATAACGTTCATTGACTTTCATATTTTTAGATTGTTGTTCTATCTTAAAATGTGCATTGGTTTAATGTAAGGATTATTACGTTAAAACATTCAGTAAATTTTATTCTAGTTATTATCTAAATTTAACTTGAATATTATATTTTCTATGTATTGTTTTCCTTTTTTTTCCCTATTGAATTCTTGATATTTTGTTGGAATCAATTTTTTCATCATACTAAAAATATATTTTGTAATTAATTTGATCAATGTGTTAATACTGTTAATAGAGGATGGAATATGCCAAATCAAAATCTGGAAATAAAAAATTTTCTGAAACAAAAAAGAATAATTACATAATAATAAGGTAAATGTTTTATTTGTGCATTCTTTTGACTAGACTGCTTATGTGGTTAATTGATCCATTTTGTTGCAACACTGAGAAAATTTTATGTAAATCAAGCATATATTCTATAATTAATCTATTTTACTCGATGTTAATAAAATTATACATCACCTGTTCTAGGTTTCCATGTTAAATTTTATAACATAAAAATATTTAAAAACCAATTCTTCATTTTAATTTTGTGTATTGTCATAATTTTAGATGCAACAATGGTTGAAAGAAGTATTTCATAAGGAAAATATTCCATCCTTTGATGAAACTCCTGAATTTATTGAAGCTTTAAAGAAAATTATGAATGAAAATGAGGTTGCAGAAAATGATGCAAAGACAATAATTAAAGCTAAAGAAAACATGCGAGATTTCTACAATGCAAAAAGTAATATATATTTTACTTACTTTTATTTAACCAATCTTGTTCCTTCCATAATATTACCTCATCTAATAACATAATATGACATAAATATGACATCAGAGTAAGAACAATGAAATTTGTGAAAGTTTTGATTTCAGTTGTTCTAAAAACAGCTGCAATAGAAGTGTGTCATATTCTGCTGTAAAAAATTAGAGTTTTTCTTCTAACATGAATCAATGAAATACATGCTTTCTAGTTTGTTCATGCTTCACCAATGTTCTTGCTCTATATCTACCATTCTTTTTTACACTCTTTGACTCCAATATTCTGCCGGATTTTGCAGATTGAACAATTCTATCATAGGTTTAAAAATATAATTGAGCAGGGGAAGTTCTTGCTTAGTATAATTTTAATTGGTAAACATATTTACCATATAAATCCATAACTAACAGATCCAATCCATAGCTTGACTTTAAAATTATATTTTGAAATTATTATATTTCATTAAAAAATTATCATAAATATTTTTTAAATTAAAAAAAATAATTTAGCTTTATAAAGTTTTGAAATAAATTCGTTTCAATAATTGTTGACAAAATGTTTTCTCCTGTTTTCCAAGTGGATTTCATTTTTGGTATTAATTTAAAATCGATATCCATCTTTACTTTACTGGAAGAAATTTTTCTAATATTCTATAAAATGTCTTGAAATAAATAATGTATATAAAATATTTTTGGTTGTAAATATTTAAATAAAAGTAATTTTTTTTCTAATAGATGAGAAGTTGTAAATATATTTATATCATAATTTTAATTATCATTATTTTAATATATCATAATTTTAAAAAATGTGAAAATTGTTATTTTTCTATATCCATATGCATGTTATTTTTTTCTATCATTTTCAACTATACAAATGTTTTTAATATCCATATTTGTTAGTAAATCTAGTATATTTTTGAAACTAAAATTTCACAGGGCTTTGTGGTGATGACTTTGAATTTCTTTCGGTGTTTAGAAAATAAAGAATGTTTAGAGCCAGGCATTTGCATGCTGGGGTTTCAATATGTGCTTCCGTTGTCTGTGGTTCTTGTATGCTTTAGGAGACTCTTTCTCTTTCCTCTCTAATCTGTTTAGGCTCTTTTCTACCCTGATGGATATGCTATGTTGAGGTAGGTTGTGCATTATCAACTGAAAGCAAATATATTATTTAATATTATCCTCAAAAATAAGACTTATTAAGGCTGTATACAAGGATAGACTTTAGCTACTTTCCAGCGGAATTTTAATTTTAGAGATGAATAAGGATTTCTTTTACTTGCAAACATTTTCCAACCACCTGGGCTATTGTTATATATCATATGACTAAAAATGTTATTGATGAAAATATTAAAAAATTATCTCATGCAAAATAAATTGTTTAAAAGCATCATTAGACAAGTGCTAGGCATTTGCATTCTGCTCAAAACCATCAAGAAATATATCTAGACATTCTTCTATTTTTTTAAGAGCCACATTTTCGAAATAATAATTTTTTTTGTATATTGCTAAATCTTGATTTGACAATAAATAATCTTTGGACTTGGTTATAACACACTCATGATTTGCATAAAAATTTCCATGACACATACAGACATACATTTATGCAAACACACAGATTTCAGTGTTTTTGGAATTGAATTTTACCATTCTAGTGGTTGAATAATTTTCTTCTGTAATAAAGAATATTTTTGATATATCAAATGTTGTTTGTATAAATTTATTTATTTTATTGTTGAATTAATCATTATCATTTTATTTTTCACTGCTTGTTTAGCACAACTCATTATTTTATAAAATTCAGCTTTTTTTTTTCTTTACAAGTTTAGGAGTTTCTTCCTTTAACATTACATTTTGGTATTTCATATTAATCAAATATATATTATTTTATCGTTTAAGGTTAAGTCCAATTTGCAGTAAAAATTATTAGAAAGCATGATGTATAAAGAGGTTTTTTCCTGAATGTTTTCAGTTCCTTTTGAATGCTTCTAAATATTGCTTTTAATGTTATCTTAAGAATTCCTTTTTACCAAGTCTTAGTTTTCAAAATTATAAGCTTTATATCTAAAATAAAATTTAAATATTTGTGACCCAGATCTTTTGAATGATTATTAGAGATATTAAAAACATTGGCTGTCAAAATCGAATCTCAAATTTGAGTTCACAAGTTGGAGGTCTCTTAGAGTACAAGGTCTAGGGTTTTGTGACAGTGTTAAATTTTAGATGTTTAAATTTTTCTTGCTTCAAATAAAATTTTTATGATTCGATTTTCAAAGTTAAATTTTCTGCAATGCATTTTGCTTTGTGTTAGGTCTTGGAAAATGGTATTAAAATTTAAAAAAAAATTTCAAAAAATTATTATTTGTTTCCAATTTATGTTTTGTTTTTAACTTGTTAAATCAAGGTTTGTTTTAAACATAAAAGAAAATATCTGTAGGGTAAATTGGTTAACTTAATCTGGGTGCAAGCACATGATACTGACCCAGCGACCAACTTTTATGGGAAAATTCCTGTTATGAGGAAGTTTGAAATGTAACTTCGAGATATTTCTACTTGGAATAATCCTGACACTTTAGTACATGCAAGACAGTTTTTCCCAAAATGTTAATACTAAAACTGCAAATCAAACTCTGATTTTATTTGTTACTGGCCATGATCCCTTTCCATACTGCCTTTTCAGATTCCGATTGTTAAATTCTTAGATTTGTTCTTGTGGGGAATTTGATGATGCAAATCATTTTATTTTTCCGTGTGATTTTATAAGGAATTTTAATCTTTTTACAATAACTGTTGCCCATAAGCCTACATGGTTAAAATATAGCTCCTAAAATTTTTTTTTGCTGATAAGTAAATTATCAAAAATCATGGAAATATTTTATTAAATTTGCAATTTTTAAAAAATTAGATGATTAAATTGTATTTGTTTATATATATATCGAGAAGTACTCTCCTATTTGATTTTGAAAATTTCTTCATTTATTTCATTTGTAATTTTTTTTTAAAAAAATGTGATTTGTAAACATTTTGGCTTGACTGTAAGGTCTCGGTTCGTGAGCCATTGGATTTCAGGCTTGAGACCCAATTCTACCGAAGAACCGTCGGGTAAAATAGTCTATTGCATGTTAAATCTGTCAATTCTTAATGTCCTCTTGCTGGTACAGTGTGGTATAGAGAGGGGAGTCCAGCTCAAATGTTGTCCTTGTCATTTGACAGTGGTTCAAAAATACGAGAGTCATTCCAAAATAGCCCTAGTGTTGCTTTAAAATATGATGTTATCACTACAAAACTAAAATGTAAAGATTTATTTTGCATTGTTTTGAAAGTTATAGAATTTTTACTTTTTCATATACAAACTGGAGATTTTGATGGAACTCCACAGTTTATAAAGTACATTTTTAACATTATGTCTTTCTGTGTATATGTTAACTCAAAAACACTCTGACCTATTTTTAAAAAATGAAGTTTGATATGTAAGAAATTAAACTTTAACTTGAAATTTGGTAACTGATCTTTAACCAAAATTTGTGTATTTCTTTCAAATTTTGAGCATAGTACATTCAAAGAAAGTTTATTGCCCAAAATTTATTTCAAAAATTTAAAGCCTACAAAATACATAATTTTTTGTACAGATGTATTAACCATCTGTCTGATTAATATTCAAGAAAAAATTTATTGAAGATTGTATGCTAAAAACCAACTATTCAGTAAAATATTAAATTCATATCAAAGATCAACATTTTGTTATTATTATGCACCAATGCCACACAATTATTACACTCATACTGGTTTCCATTAATATCTAGGGAATCTGTCATACGGGGAACTGAAAATAAATATCTGAACATTCAAAGCATTCATAGCTAGTTTATGCAAAGAAATTGGAAAAATTAATTTTATTAGAGTATCCGAGAAAATTTTACAGATGCTATTCTCCTTGGTTTTGAATATAACTGTAGTCTGTTGGGTCTCTTAAGGGCTGATATTAAAGATAATTTATTACATTAACTGTTTTGCATTTCTTTACAGTCGAGGAATTGCAGCTGGTTACTGATTTTATTCAATTAAATTCTGAAACGTATGGAAGAGTTCAAAGATTAGCTTCTATGGCTGAAAAAATGAAACTGAAAGAACCTAGCATTTCTAAGTATGTTTGCTGTTTTCTGATTGCTCTGTATTAGATGATAAGTGCTAGTAATTTTTATCTTCCTTGTAAATGCAGATTTAAAGGGATATTTAAATTAATTTTTTTAGTACATTTGAAATGTACTAATTTAAACTATCTTATCAAATGCTTTAGTTGATATTTATCTCATAACCTTTTGATGCATGAATTTTTAAATCTGTTTCTAATAAATAATGAATTCTTGTTTATTTCTACAGATGAATGCATTAAAGTTCTAAAATGAGGCTAATCTATACAAATTTCAAATCAAGCATTGTTATTAAATTTTGTTTTAATTGTTCAGCTTTGATATATATATTTGTATTTTTTAAAAACTCAATTTATAATGAGGTCCTTTTATTTTAATAAGTGACGTCAAGCTTTTTTAAATACTGGAAAAATAAATAAATAAATCTGCAGTTATTATGAAGGTTTTTAATGAGACAATAAATGAATACCTGTAAATAAATTACAATTTATTAAAAAATTCAGGGAAATGAGGATCTGTCTAGTTTAATGAATTTCTCAATTTTATTCCATTACCTTTTATTTTTATGATATCTTGTTGCAACTAAGGTTATGTCATTTTCAATAGAAGTATAGTAAAAATAATGTACATAAATTTTATTTCGTAGTACCATCCTACAGAAAGAAGCAATGATTTCTATGCAGTAGAAAAATATTTGCAAAATTAGGAAAAAGTGTACATTCATTAATATTGATATTAATAAAACTTCATTGTCAATTTATTAATAATTCTATTTTTATTCTGCATATGCACATATGTCAAACTTCATTTTTTCTTGTAGAACAATGAAATTTAAAAATTAGAAGCTGTGATGTTATTTTATCACATTTTTACTGTAAATTTTCATATTAAACTAGTTAATAATTTCTCCCCTTTTAAAATATATATGTTTTTAAAACAAAAAATATATATTTTAAATAAAAATATTAAGTAAGGAAAAAAATATTATTTAATTATTTTGAATGATTCAATAGTTTCCCCATAACTCCTGTGAAGGCATAAAATTTATATGAATTATTTTATAAATAAAATGTTTCAAGTATTACTTTAAAAAAAAATTATGTTCTTTTCTTGCTGTTTTCTTAAAGTTGAGTCCCATGCAATCATAGTACAAGCAAAAGTGTGATTTCCTAAGAAATATATTTTCTAATTATATGTTGTCTTTTACAGTACTGGAACTTTCCTTTCTCATTCTGCATGTAAATTAATAAGCAGAATCATTCTTCCTCATAAATAATAATAAAAAAAAAACAATTCTTGAGAAGAAAAATAAAATTTTTACTATTGAAATTATTCAATAGTAAATTAATTGGTTTTTAAAATGGTGGTAAAAGGTTTTTCTACAGCAATAGTTTTAGACAGTAATTGCAGGTTAACACTATATTCTCTCTTAATTTTTAATTAAGTAATACTTAATACTCTCGTTGAAATAGTTTTTTTTTAATTCTTCATTCCAAATTTTGTTTTATAAAAAAATTAGCTAATGCTCACACTGTGTCTCCTCCTAGTGCTTCAATAGACATATACCCTTTCTCTTTATTGTATGTAGAGATGAAAGTAATAATGATGTTAAGTATATATGTGGATAAAATATATAAGTGAAAAAGATGAAATAAAAAAGAATTACTAAGACATTTTTAAATGTTTATATTAATGTAATATTTCTGTATAGTACTAATTTATAGAAAGCTTTATTAGTTTCTGATTTTTCAAAATTATAATTATATATAATTATTACAATTGTCCTTATTACTGGTTACACGTAAGAATTCTTTAATTTATATATTTAATTTATGAAATATATAAATTATAGTAAAATAAATATATTATATAATAATTATTTATTATATAATATATTTATTTATATATTTAATTTATTTTTTAGTTTCCTTTTAGCTATGACTGAAATTGAAGATAAAGAATTAATAAAGGCAGAAAAAGAGTTTATTTCTAGTCATTATATGTCAGTTTTCAGCCACAAGGTAAAAGATACCATAAAAATGAATGAGAAACTGAGAAGGTATGTGTCCATATTTTTTTTTCTTTCTTCCATAACAGTATGCAGATTTTTTTTGTATACTTTCTCCTTTATGTAATATAATTTTCATTGTAGGGCTTTCAAATTATTCTGTTTTAACCCTTTATTTACTGAATTATGTCGCCATCCATTTTTCAACTTCATTTTTGCACCAGTTGTTTAGTTTCCTTGCAAAATAATCCCAGGGAACCCAAGAAAAAAAATGTAATTAACAGAAATATCTTAATTAGTTTAATTATTAATTAAATATTTTTAATTCCTACTTTTAGTTTGTATTAACTTCATGTTATTCGGGTTACATTTCCTGTGTTCTTTGGAATACCATCAGCAAAAATAGTGCTATAGTAAAGATATAAGCTAGATTTAAGTGGTTCTTTTAAGTACCGTCAGTAAATAAAGGGTTAAACTTAACATCCAATACCTTGGCAAAATTTTACATTATTAAATTATTTCACTTGAAAATATTCTTGGTCAGGTTTATATAGATTTAATTTTTTTCTTCTATATTAATTATTTTATGTTGCACCTGTGTAGTTTCTTTCAATTATGAAATTAAATTGAAGAAAGGAGGATTTACTGTAGAATCCTTAAATTTTTTACTTTTCCAAATTCCAAATTTTTGAGTGTGAGAAATGTATCTAATATTTATCTCAAATTTAATTTTTGAGCAAGTATGTCATTTAAAAATAATTATCAATGATATATAGGAGGGAGAGCAAAATATCCACAAATTTTGATTGTTTAATTCCTCAGTACTGTAGTAGATTTGTTTTTAGCTAAAAAAAGCTGTGAAGTTTTGGAGTCAAAAATTACTTCTTAACATTAAACCTATTATATATCTTACATAAATTTATAATTTTGACAATAATCAATATTTTTTAAACATTAAATAATTACTTTGTAGGAAAAAAATATTACCAATAATAGGCTCTTAACTGATATAGGCCATTAACTAATCAAACCAATAGCATAATATGTGCTTTAAAAATAAGTAGCTCTGTTTGATTATATTTTCTCTTTGATTATCTATATATATCTTCATGGCATGTGTTATGATTTCATCAAGTATTTGAAAATGTTTGTATTCATTCAACACTTTCTTCTCAAAGGCTAATTTATAAACTATACTAAATTATCTAAGCTAAGCAACGAAATTTACACACTATTTCTGAATGTGCAAGATGTTAATTCTATATTATGCATAAATTTGTAATTAGTGGTTTGATATAATATATAATGTTTGTAATTTAGATCCATTCAGAAATCTTTTTTCTTTACTTTTTCAAACTTGTGAATTGTGCTAATTTTTAAAGGAAATATATCATTCATCATTTATGTATATGAATGATATTATTTCAAAAAAGAATATTAAATAGTTTTAGTTGTTGATAACCTAAATCTTTTGTTTGAATACCTGCATTATTTAACAAAATTCCTAACATTTTATAACTTTAATGTTCTAAAATTGGGAAAAAGTAAATGAATGATGTATTGCAGCATAAATTAATTTTCAATACTTTTAAAATTTACTTTTTGCTTTGCTAATTAAATTCTTTGGAAACGTGCTGTTTATGTGTTATTTATATTCCTATTTATTTCAACTATGTCATTTGCTGAATAATTTTCCAGATTTTTGAATATGATCATAGACCTTGGTATTAACGAGACTTTATGTATTCACTGAACACTTTTAAAGCAATTCCAAAAGGTTTATGCAAAAGTATGAATATTGCTACTAAAATAGTTTAAAGTAGAATGTTGGATGTGAATTCAATTATTACATTGTGTAAGATTTTTTGCAGCATTAATATAAATTGTACTGCAAATACTACCATGTTATTTGGATCAATTATGCCATATGTACTTATTTTCATAAGATAATGGAACTTTTTTTAAAATGATTATCTCAAAAATACCTTAGGCTTTTGTCAAAATACTAAATATGTGAAAATTATAGATAAATCAAATCTACTGGTCACCATTGAGGATTATTATTTTCCATCAAAATTTTGTAGCAAAAACCATCTTTGAATATTAAAGTTTTACAAACTTTATTAGTTATATATATTTTTTAGGCTATTGTGAATAATTTTGGCTTGTTATTGTTTGTAATTTTTACGACCATAACTGTTGCATCTTCTATGGCATGAAATACCAAAACTGCATATCAAATGTGAATGGCGAGAATTGGAAGTTCAGTATAAGAAATACCCTGAATTTATGTGACAAATAGGACTAATGAAAAGTTCTAAGTTGGATAAGCTTAAGTTGAAGCTAAGTTTTATATGTAAATGTATGCAAAGTTTCATTAATTTAGAGACTAGGTCTTGGTAAGTAGTCATCAAGAAAAGATGTAATAAAAGATATAAATTTAAAAAAAAAATCCAATTTACTTTTATAGAGTTAAAAAAAAACTCATAAATTCTTCAAAACATTTTTTTTTTCCTGGCTTCAATTTTTTTCAAATATGTCATATTTTTTAAATCATTGCTTTGTAATCATTATGGAGTCACCTCCACCTACATAAGTATCCAGAGTACTTAGATAGGTTGACTATTATCACAATAGTGTAGAGGAAATTGAAAATGATGTCTTCTGTCAAAACCATTTTTATTTCAAGCCTCTCCCATGAGAGGTACCTAGAGAGAGGGTATAGTTTAATCCCACATCATTGCTATCTCCCAGGAAAGTAAGGATTTTCTCATTTATGTAATTTCACATTAATTTCTTTGTGGTACCTCTCAAGTATAATCCTTGCTTTAAAGGGGGAGATGTTTCTGATTAGTACCTATTGTCTTTTAAATTTATAACTCTATTTCAAATAAAGTGAGGCCTACTTTTTTTTTTTTGGTGGATACTGGTTTGAAGTGTTAACTACTATGAGCAATACAATTTTCTTATGTATTTCTAGTAGCTTACTGATCATCTGCTTTTTGCTATAAGAGACTAATAATCCAAAATTGAAATTGCTATACATTTCTTAACAAATTGACTTTGCAATATTTACAGCTTCTTCCCTTACATAAGTGTCTTAATTAATTTCTGATGCTGCTTTCAATTTAGTTCTGGCAAAAGGACAATTTTTTTATTTGCTTTTTAGTCTTAATTCTATTTTTTGATTATATTTTTAAATTAGAGGGTGTTCTAAACAAGAGAGAAAAATAAAAGGGGAATTACGATGAATTTGTACTTAAGGTTTTTTTCGTATAAGTGTAATGCAGAAAAATATGGAATTAATAGAAATGAATTAGCACAAAAAAAGTTTTCCTTTGAAACTCTCTTGATGATACATCTAATGTATGAAACTATATCTGATCTAAATGTGATGGTGTCACTTAACTTATATTTATCCTAATTAATTTCCTCTTTCTTTATTTAAATTAATTCATATTACTTTATTTTAAAAAACCTATTTTCTTGAACCAAACCCTACTTTTTTATTTAATTACCAGCCGCATTTGGCTGCCAGCTGGCTCACCAATCTTTGTACTCTTTGAAATGGTCAGTTAAATACTTTATATAACGTCATTGTCTATTAAATACTTTATGTGACTTGTCATTGCCAATTAAATGCTTTATGTAACTTGCTTTCAATAGCTACTTCATCAAAATAATTTTAAGATTCAAAATTTGATAGTTATATAATTCACTCATCCATTTATAAAGGCTTTAAGACCGTAATGTACAATATGTCTCTCTAATTATTTGTTGGCTGCTACAAAATTCCATTATTAAATTAAAGTGAGATGATTAAGCTGCAACTAATATAAAAACAATTTTTACTGAGCCATTCATCTTTTGTTAATGTCAATATTGAAAACAGATTCCGTCAAGACTTGAGTCTTGTGCTTACTACAGAATAATTTTCATCATTTATATAATATCTGAAGAATTATTCAACAAAAATTTTTCAGATTCCTCTCTTTAATTTAATAGTGATATACAAATATTCATACAACACTCAGTTTTAAAGACTGATTTAATTGATTGAAGTTTATTTCTCTTTAAAATATTAGTGTCTGAAAAATATCTTGTTAAATATGATTCATAGAGCAGATAATCTAGATAAAGGCTAAATTTTCTTCACTTATTAAAACGGCCATAGATTCATGTTGCATACTTTGTAATTATTTACTTTATTTAGATCAACTTTATTGATGTATTTCTATTATTAAAATTTTACAAATGTGCCTTGAATCGAAAAGATATATATTAAATCATATTTATTTTAATTAAATCTTAATTTATTTTTTAATAATACTGTTAAAGTCAAAAAGACTTTTTGTTACATTTTCTTTTTAGCAAAAACATATTTCATATTTATTTCATTTCATACAGACTCATGTTGAAAATCATATTTTTATATGTTTGATTTGTAATAATAGTTGTTTATTTTTTAATTTAGGTTTTTGTCAATCTGATGGCAACATATTGATAAAAGATTTTTTTTCCCTTTCACTCGTAATTGGTGTATGCAGCTTAAGTTTTATTTTTATTGTTAAAAAGTCTGATTAAATTATTTTTTAAAAATTCATTAAAAATGGAGATTTAATTTGTTGATTAAAATATTGGTATAAGCAAAAATATAATTTTTAAAAATCTTTAATATGATGTAAAAGTCAACTTTGTGCCATAATATTTTCAAAAGTTATGACTGAAAACGTAAAAATTTGGCTTCATTTTTAGTTAATTCAAATTCTGATTGAAAATTTGAAAAGATCGCTCTGGGGTGCGCATTCTCAACCCCTAAGATATACATGTGCCAAATTTGGTAACCATAGGTCCATCAGGCTAGCATGTAGAGCATCAACATACACACGCATGCACACTCACACACTGAGCTTTATTATGAGTCTAGATATAGATTTCTAATATGCATTCTAAAAAAATTGCTATAATTTTCTCATTGCAAGTGAAGGGATAAAATTTTTAATGCCCATAGCATACAACCAATAATATCTAAGATTCTCTTTTCTAAATCAAGATATGTCAAGAAATTCTTGTAAGATTTTCTTTTAAAGAGAAAGATTATTTCTATTTTTTTCTACTAATGAGAAAACTTACCTAACTTTCATTCATGTTCTGTGTGAATAAATGTATTATTCTTTTATCCCTATGTATTAATCTTGGCCTTCTCTGAACATTTCTTTATCCCATGAAAAACCACAATACACTAATTTTATTTTTTCTCTCTTTTTAAATAGATATTTGAAGTCATTAGATAAAATTGTTGATATGCAGAAATCTCACCACTCTGCAATTACGAAAGATATAGCATATTTTGATGGAAAGAAAGGCAATCTAGAAGATATGATTAAGAAGAGCAAAGTATGTCAATCTTATTTTCATATTGTTAATCCTTCCTAGATTCTTTTTTTTTTTTTTTTTAAAAATAAAAATACCAAAAAGGATTTTTTTCCGTACTTAATGTTATGATTTAACAAATTGTCATTAAAATTTTAAATATAATAAATTTTCAGTAATCTGACTGATATTAAGTGAGAGGACTGTTTTTATTGAAAATACATTAAAAAACATATAATAACCGAAATATGAAATTACCAAAATATATAAAATTATGCAAAAAGGATGAAGGTACTATTAAAAATAATAGGCACACAAAATGTCATTTAAAACTGAGTGAAACTTATTATTTATGTTGCTCATAATGATTCTTATGCAATGATTTGTTTTTCCTTTAACACTCCCCCATTTGTTGAATAACTATATAGGCTAGCTTGGTGCGGTTGGATTTCTAAATCTATTGTAGTATTAGTTTTCAATGTCTTGAAAGAGAAACATTTTGAAGTTTATCTAATTATTACTTTCAAAATAGTCAACCAAACTGTATACTGTCATTTGGGTGAAGAAGATTATAGCTTATATTTAAGCATTTCATACTCTTTGGAAGCGACAAAGCTGCCCATTAGTTCATTCTTCATTGACAAAGACAATATTCTTACAGAAAAGATCTCTCATTGAAGAATGAGGGATTTTTTAAATATTTTGAATTATAAATCTATTGACAAAAGTGTAGAAAGGAAAAAATAAATTCTAAAATGAATTGAATGAAAGCAGTTTTTTAAATATGTTTTTAATATACAAAATAAGTAAATTTCTTTTGATTACTTTCTTTTTTTCAGTTTTTAATCTATAGTTCATTATTATATGTACATACATATAGAATCTTAAAAACATTTTTTTTTTTCTTTTTGTCAAATTTGTTCTTAGATGACAAGGTGGGTTTGATATCGAATTTTAATCACATTCTTAAAAAAATAATCAAAAAGTACTGTTATCTTATCAAAATTACCTTAGTATACAAAATTTATAACTGTTGCACATTAGAAAGCGAGGAGAAAATCATTCATGAAATTCCATCTTAGCATGAAATGGGTTAAATAAAAATTTGTGGTGGTTTTAAAATATATTTTCATTTGAAAGTTATATATTAGGACTACCATATTTTATTTGTGAATTAGTAGAATTTGAAATTAGTTATCATCTCATTAAAATAATGGGTAAAAATATAGTTAAACCCAAAACATTTTAGCATTGTTTATAAAAATAAGTAATTTAATCTTATTTTTGAAAGGGAATGCATGGAAAAATTCTATCATAGCAGGTGCTCTTTTCAAAATATGGAGAGTATGAAATTTAAAATACGGATAGTAAAAAAAGTGATGAAAACATCAAATAACTTTATTCAAGCTTCATGAAATTGTGTTTATAATTTGTTACATGTTAGGATGATGTATATATTTATCTTGTATTCATGTTAATGGTTTTGATATAAAGAGACAGACAAAAAGACCATTGATGGATTTTATCCAAGATTTGAAGTAATGAAGTAAGTGATTTTATTTGATAAGTTTTGTTTAGATGCATGTTTGAAAGACCAAGTGAAATAAAATTCTTCAAATTGATACTTTTTACAAAATGGAAGCAGATCTTAGCTTTGTTTTCTATTTACATATTTTGTTTTCCATTTTAATTATCAATTATTACAACTTAAGTTCCATTTCAACTACAAATTATTACAAGTTGGTTTCTTTTTTTAAACATTTTGACTAAGTAAAATTGGATAGAGGGGTAAACTTTTACTCTTACAAAATTTATTTTTGAAAAAAGTAGGATAATTAACTTTTTAGAATGTTTTATTTAGTTCTTCAAAACACACACGCACACACACACACACATATATAAATTAGCAATATAAGAGAAAACGAAACTAATTACGGAAACTGAACCAAAAACTATTTCGGATTCGAACAAGACAAAATATAAATGTTAGTATGATTGAAACAATTAATAAAGAATCCGGTCTGAGGACTTTCTCAAGGGTCACCCTTAGACAGGGATTCAAACCAGGGATTTTTTCTGTGAAGAGTCTGACTTTCGTCAAGAAATTGACCCCTCGTGACCCGAAAATCCCAGAATATTGAGGATTTGGAGATAAATTAGTATCACACAAGAAAAGACATCAAATTTGAACAAAGTCACAGCAACCAAAGAAACATGAAACCATAAAAACAAATTTGTCAATACAAGAATGTATAGAGACTACAAACTAAATTAAAATCTTACATATCACACATTTTAAAATAGACTTTATAAAATAAGTCAAACTGAAAACCAATAAAAATCACAGAAAATCTGACAATCACAAGAATAAAATTAAAAAAGAAAGTAGAAAAAACACTCACCAAGCTAAAAAGTTTCGTTTTCTCTTATATTGCTAATTTATATGTTTCATTAGTGTTTTGGTGGTAGCTGCATTCACGCACACTAAATACTATGATTGCCTTTTAAAATTTAAATTTTAGTCTTGTTCGAATACGAAATAGTTTTTGTTTCAGTT
>JAPMOQ010040473.1:544016-586871 GCA_026543055.1 Argiope trifasciata
TATTATTATTTGAACTTCCGTTATTGTTTTCTTTTATTTTATCCAGTAACGTGCTCAAAAAAAACATGGTCAAAATATTTCTTTAAAAATTCATTAAAATTAGAAGCTTAAGTTATACATTAAAACTTTGATACCATTAGAAAGCTAAATTTTTATTCTTTAAATTGATGTAAAAATCTTGTTTGTGCAATCATATTTTCGGAAGTTATAGCGGAAAAACGTCGAAATTTCGCTTAAATTTTAATTAATTCAAATTCTATTTAAAAATTCGAAAAAATTGCTCTGAGGTGCATATTCCCAACCTCCAAGGTATACATGTACCAAATTTGGTAGCTGTAGGTCCAACGGTCTGGCCTGTAGAGCGCCAACACACACACACACACACATTGAGCTTTATTATAAGTATAGATAATGGTTTTTTGCTTTGAGAAATATTCTTACAGGGTGTGTAGCATTGTGAAAATTCCTTAAAAAGTGCTTAAAATTAAAAACCATTTTTAAGCATCTTAAAAATGCTTAATTTTCTCTAGAAGTGCAAGGATATTTCCTTTTGTTTAGTCATTTGGTGAATACCCTAAATCCGTAACAATCATAAATATTTGTTTATCAGATATATCAAAAAAGGAAATCGTCGAAAGGAAATCATTAGGTGAAGGGATACAAGAGTTTAAACCCATAATGGTTAATGTTAAGATAATGGGTAATGAACTTTTTTTTTCGCTCATTTTTTCAACATGGGTCACCATATTGAAATATTGGAAATGTTATTATAAAAGCGCGAAATACGAAATATGCCGGACTGGCTGCAACTCGAAAAATGTTTGAACCTCTTTTACATGTAGTGTTTGTTCTAAATAGCGAATAATTTATTTTATTAATGCTTGGTAACTGTATGTTCAACTTTTTGTGTGTTCTTAAAATGGCAGAGATTAGTTCTGAATGACAAAAAATAAGAATACAGTATGGTGTGAAAAGAAACAGGTACTTCAAAAATGAGAAAATACTCACTAAAAATATGGTGAGTAGATGAAATAAATGTTATCTAGCCGTTTTTATTCTTATTGCCGTTAAGAACTTAACACATTTGATCATCATTCTTAATGTATTGTTCCGTGCGACTCTTTGAACGACAACGAAAAGGAACTGAACGATTTTTTCTGTTTCTAAGCCTATTTTTTGCTGAATTACACTGATTTTTATACATACATTTTAATATTTTATATATTTAAAAGCTATTTCCTTAAATCCCTTTCTTTGTTTAAATTTTCTTACAAAAAAAAAAGTCATCATAAATAAATTTAAAAAAAAAAACAAATTTGCTTATAATTTTTGTTTAAATTTGAAATAATTTCTCAATGCGTTTTGCAGCTCTTGAAATAGAGAATAAGTAATATATTCATTAAAAAAATATTTTATAGTTTTAGTGCTTTATAATGATAAAAAAGACAAAATTTTTGCCTTATCCCAATATTTAAAAAATGTATGAAAATAGTTTTTTCTTCTTTGGTTCTTAAGTTAAAGAATATATTTCTTAAGCTATCTGCAAACTTAAGCAAATAATATGATAAACTGTTAAATTATGAAATTTTTGTTTTATATGTTTCTTTGGGCTGGTGGGGGAAAAATTTTTGTTATTAAAATGATATAATGTGGTTTCATAGAGGTTTTTCCCCTATTTTTTAAAAATAGATATTCAAAATATTGCTGTGTTTGAACGTCTTCAAAAAAAAAATCACTCTGAGTGTAGTCATACCTTAAACATTAAGTAATAATAATGATTTACCAAAATTTAGAAGTTAAAATAAGATATTTTTTATAGCCTGAACATTTCTAAATGCCTCTTATCCTATTGTATTAAAAAAAAGGAATTGAAAAATTTGCTTAAAAATTGGCATTGCACGGTTGTCAATTTTTATGGTAGCTTTGCGTCTTATAACATTAACCATTTCAGAATTCTTAGTTCTTAGCTTAATAGGACTACAGCTAAAATTTCTAAACGAGGCGAGTACCAAAGGAAATTTACAATTTCTTTGTCTTATCTTATTTACACTTATCTTTATCACATATAAAAATCAAATAATGTTTGGTCATGATGTGCTACTACATCAATAAGAACAATTTTAGAAATGATATTTCCATTTAAATAATCTGATATTTTGTTAAAGAAATACTGAAAAATATCAAAGCTCTTGATTGTTAACCTTACACTTACTTACATTTGACTAAAATTTTTGGTAATGATAGTTTTTTCATTTTTATTACATATATTTTTGTTTTTATTCTGAAAATCTATTGCAGTTCCTTTCTTGTTCTGTAAGGATTCTCTTTTTTTTTAGTCGTCTTGTTTTTGGATCAAAAAATCAAATCATCTTGTTTTTGGATCTCCCCTTCTGTAATTCAATCAAATGCTAATTATTCTTTGCAACACATTATGTATTGAATATTGAATAGCTGCCGTCATATTTTTGATCCAAGTAGCATCCATTATTTATGAAATGGTCATGCTTCTATAAATATAGCATTATATAGCTGTGGGGAAAGAAACTGAAGCATTGCTTATTTGAGGGCAGGGCTGATATTGGGAGCATTTTGTAAAACATACTAAAGGCTACTTTTTGATTAGATCCTTTTGTTTTCAAAATGAAGTGTTTGGGTAAATATAATTATTAGACAACCAATTTGTCTCACCATGTCTTTTACTAATTGTAACCCAACCATTAATTTTTTATTCATTTGAGATAGACATACATTTCCATTTGGAAAACAGCTCTAAGTGATATACAAAATATTGTATTGTTTGAAACAATTAATGTACTTCTGAAAATTACAATGTTTACATTTTTATACAATCTTCTGGCTTGATTAGAGTTATTTTGTAAGACATACTTGATGTATTAAAATTTTAAGTAAAACAGTTCTTATTTCTGTGACTGAAAGTGGCCATGTGTCCAATATCTTTATTTTAAACGATTTACAACCAGATGAATGGCTTCCTCATGGAAAGTGCACCAATCAGAATATAAATTTTTTTTCCAGATTTGTATTGATTTGCTGAAAAAGATGAAATTCATATTCATGAAATCGATCAATTTGAGTTTTTTTATATTTACAATGTTAATTTATTAAGGATAATTAATTTAACAAGAACAAGGGACTGTTAAAAAATAATTCGTATCTTTTTAGGAATTAAATTTTGAGCATCAGTTAAAGTATATCCTATGTATAAGATATATTGGAAAAAACTAGTTTGCACATGATTTTATTACTATTATAATTAAAAAAAATTTCCATTGGTTTTCTATATTTGTAATCCTACTATGTTTTGATTTTTTTCTTAGAGTTTGGAAGCTACAAAAAATGCAATCCAGAAGAAAGAAAAAGAACTTCTACAATTAGAAGAAAATTTCCAGAAGTTGCTGCAATCTTTTGAAAATTCATAATTATTTTTCTGGAAGGTTAAAAATTTTTTTAATGGAAAAGACTGTACATAAACATTTGTTTCATTAAAAGTGATATATAATAAATATTCCTGCAATGCTATAATTTCATTTTATTCATTAACGTTTCTATTTTCATCAATTTGTTCTTGAGATGATCACATATGCCAGTAATTTAAAATTATTACTCAAATTACTAATGGTTATAATTTCAATATAAGAATTATAGGTCAAAATATTTAAACATTGTTTAGAAGGAAGCTTACAGTACATAATAATTGCTTTATATGATGATCTTTTGTCATGAACTATATTCCAGGATGTGTAGCGTCATGAATAGTCCTTAAAAAGGGCTTGAATTTGAAAACTATTTTTAAGCACCTTAAAAGTGCTTACTTTTGGGAAATAAAAGACCATTAAAAGTGCTTAATTTTTTCTAGAAATGCAAAGAATATATCCTCCCCCGTTTCTTTTCCCACATTCGATGAATACACTAAATCAATAACAGTTACAAATCTTGGTTTACTGAATGAATGGAAGAGGAAGTGGGTGGAAAAAAGCGACGAAAGGGAAGCATTCGATGAAAAAATACAAGAGTATAAACCCATGTTAAGATATTGGATAATGACATTTTTTTCGCTCCTTTTTTCAACATTGGGCACTGGCGTATATTGAAAGATCAGAATGCTTATTCCGAAAGAGCAAAATGCGAAATATGTCAAACTGGTTGCAATTCGTAAAAGGTTTAAACTTCTTTTACATATTGCTCTAAATAACGAATGATTTATTTTTTATTATGCATGGTAACTTTATGTTCAACTCTTTGTGTTATTAAAGACTATGCAGATAAGCTCCGATCGATAAAAAAAAATTAAGAATATAATATGGCATGTGAAAGAAATAAACACTCCAGAAATGAGAGAAGCTGTTCTAAGATGTACATGAAAATTAGAGTGTATATAAAATAAATATATAGTTTTTATTCTTATTGCCGGTGTGGCGCGTCGCTTAACAAGCTTTGTCAAAGTTACTTTAAATTAAAGTATTAAAATATTACTAATTAATGAAAGTCTCCCAGCCAACTAGAATAACAATGTAAAATTAATTAAATTCATCAAAAAAGAAATAAATTTTAAGGGCATTTATTTCATCATTCATTAAATTTATCAAAGGAGAAATAAATTTTTATGGCATTTAATCTTATTTGTGGAATTGCCATGGTTTAAAGTCCCATGTTGATATTAAAACACTTTTAAATAAATACCAGCTCGTTTGCCTCGGCTTACAGGGAACTTGCCTTTCTCCTGAAGATGTTATTAAAATCAAATATTATAACATAATAAGAAAAGATTACACTCAAAGCGCAAGAGCTTCAGGCGGTGTAGTAATTTTAATTTCCAAATATTTTCCTTGTATAAAAGTCCCATTAAGTGGTGAGATACAAGTACTGGCAGTTCAGCTGTAGATTGATATCCTTATTACAGTTTGTTTTATGTACCTTTCTCCTAATTATAATTGCACTCAACAAGAATTAAATGATTTAATCGATCAACTGCCTGAACCGTTCTTTCTTCTTGGGGATTTCAATGGCCATAACCCAATATAGAGCAGTCCAGATATAAATGTACGAAGGAAACCCTATTTGGTTAGCTGCATCCGTTTATTAAATAATATTCATACATATTTTCATCTACCATCCCGAACGTTCCATACACTTCATTTGGTTCTTTGCTTCTTTAGCCATCAAATGGGATTTCAATACAGAAGACAACCTGCATAACGGTGATCATTTCCCGATCACATTAATTTATATTGACTTTCTCATGAAGTATCCTGAAAGACCGAAGAAATTCATATTTCAGAAAGCGAACTAGGGGCTATTTTCACGACTCACCACAACAACACTGGAAATGGTACTGGACTACAACATAGAAGACACATTTGATAGAGTTGCAAATTTAATTATTCAAGCAGCAGATATAACTATTCCTTAAACATCAGGGAAAACACCCAAAATATGAAAACTGGTGGAATGAAGAATGCCAAATCGCTATGAACTAAGAAAAGCTTGGGGAAAATCCCGACGCTATTCGACTACACGTAACCTAACTGCTTTTAAATTAGCGCTGGAGCAAATTTTAGAAGAGCCAAATGTATAAATAAAAGGAAATTTTGGCAAAATTTCATTAACTTCATAAATAATCAAATATAATTGAAAAGCTGTGGAACAAGATAAAACTTTCTGGCAGATATAATGATAACCCAGCATTATCCTTTTTGAATTACATTGGCCAAGTCATAACAAGTGCTAGAGAGATCGCGAACACGTTAGGAGCAGAGGCAGCGGCAGCAATTTTCCAACGGAGCGATCAACATATATCGGATGGGGGGCAAATAACATTTCACAAATTTAGCTTTCAATCATATCAATAATAATCAATTTTACAGGTAATTAGCTTATATAATTAATAAAAACTAATTATAATAAATAATAATTATTGTATATATGCTTACCAATAATTTTGATATAGAGACAATAGGATTTTTTTTATAAGACAAGATGGATTACAAATAAATTATACCGCTTTGATTCTGCAAATAAATTTGCACATCATTTTAAAAATCTTAAGACAAAATAAAATAATTGCTGAAGCAATAGAGATTTAATTATTGATTTATTATTTTAAATATATACATATAATATTATTCATAAAATTTTAAATAATTTAACTGAAAAGCAAATCTTTTTATTTCAATTTGTTCTTATTATTTATATATTAATGATTTACTCTGTTATTGCTAAGCTCACTTTAAAAAAAATTGTTTTTAAAAGATCACTGAAATTTAATATATTAGAAATAGAAACTCGCGTAAATCAAATACGCAATGATGTTAAACTTTATATATATACACATATAAAACCCAAAGTTCATTAATGCTTCAGAACAAAGCTCTTAAGAATTTCTAGAAAGGCATGTATTTTACTAGGGAGAAAGAAAACTGAATAAACTATAATTTTTACGTTTATATTTTTCTAACGTTAAATATATACATTAAAGAATATGGCAATATTTGAATTACAGAAGTATATATATTTTTCTATCGTTAAAATACCCCTCCACCCACCCACCCCCAAAAAAATTCTGACCTTAAAAAATGTATGTAGTTTTTCAAAAAGCATCTTCTCTTTTTACTGGAGGAATTCTCATAAATCATGTAGAATGCTTTTTAAAATTCCGATGCTGCCGAAAATTAAAACTGTATATTTTTCAAAAGAAAGAATAAAAAGAAGGTCCCAATTTTCTTTTCTTTTTTTTTTTTTTTTCTTTTTCCAGAAACGAATTATTCGCATTCTTGTTATAAGAATATGATAATTCTTAAATTTCATGAAAAAATTAATGATCTAATATTGTAATTATTGAAATATTTAATGTAATTATTGAAATGTTTATATAACTTGTATTCACAACTGACGCCTTTTAAACTGTTTGCTATTTTTTGGTGATGAAATTCCTAAGTATTTGGGACGAATAGCACACAAATAAATTACACGCATTTTACCCTTTTATCAATCGCTTAGAATCGGTCATTTATCTTTTATCAATATGTTGCCATTAGATTGAAAAAAAAAAAAACTGAAAATAAAAAATAAATAAATATTGCAAATTAAACATATAAAAATGTAATTTCCAGCCCATGTCTGCACGAAATGAAATAAATATGAAATATATTTTTCTAAAAAGAGAATCTAAAGAAAAAAATTTTACTTTTGCAACATTATTAATTAAATAAATTAGCTTTATTTGAGACAAACATGGTTTAATATATATAATTTTTTCAGTTTTAAGTCCAACAGCTAATCTGTAAAACTTTAGTTATAGAAATTCATATTTAAAAAGGGTCTAAATGAAGTAAATAACTACATAGTGTGTGACATGAGTCTATAAAATGAAGAAATTTAGCTTTTAAATAAAAAGAGATAAACTTCAATCGACTCAGTCTCTAAAACTGACTAATTTATGAATATTTGAAGATCGTTATTCAATAAAAAAAAGTGTAATTTTTAACCACTTCATCGATTCACTTAACCACTTCATCAAAGACGATACCCCACTCAACGTCTAGGATTTCTCAATACCGACTAACATGAAAATGAAAATGCTGAATGCTTCAAACATTTCTATTCAAAACTTCATAAGTTGATCAAATTTGATAGCAGATAATAGAAGCCTTCATTTATTTGAAAGTTGAATTGTCAGGAATATTTCGAAGAATATGATTCCTTGCAACTAAGATGTATAAAATTTAGACTTAATAATTTTAAATTATGTTCATAGACCAAAATAAAATATTATTATACGAATCATTTAAATCTTTTTGAAAGTAAAACTGAAACATGAATTTTATTCTGAATCTTATTTTTTGCTGAATATTCTTGAAATATTACATAAATTATTGTAATTATTTAGTAGTACACATAATGATTCTCTTTTACTTATATTTATAAAAAAATGCTTGGTTACTGCAAAAAAATGTTTTTATATCAGTTTGTAGTTCAATCATTACCACTTTAATTTAAAGTTTAAATTTTGCAAGAGCTGATTAGATAATTAGAGAGGAATATAATGAATTACGGCTTAGAGCCGTCATAAATGGTTAAGTGAATTATATGAACTATCAAAATTTGAACCTAAAAAATTTGTTGAAGTGGCTATTAAAAGTCAAGTTACATAAAGTATTTAATTGGCAATGACAAGTCACATAAAGTATTTAATTGACAATGACGTTACATAAAGTATTTAACTGATAATTTTAAACATAGTAAAACTGGGGAACCAGCTGGTCGCCAAACGCGGCTAGTAATCAATAATTCAAAAACGCTTAATGAACCTGATAATTCAAAAACGCTTAATGAACCTGATAATTCAAAAACGCTTTGATCTAGACGCATGAAATTTGGTACACCAAGTATGAAGATTTCTATCAAAATTTATTCAGAGGAGACCTGTGCATCCTGCCATTCTAATGTAAACTTACATAATAATACAAAACAAGGAGAGATGGATTACATCTGAAGTGTAGATATGTATTGAATTTGAAGCCAAATTTATTAAGAAACTGATCATATGTCTATCTGTGTTTTTACATCATGCAAGTGTGATAACTCAAACAAACACAATGATTAATAACTGACATTTATAATGCGACTCTGTAACTACATTTGCAGTGTTGTGTCTCGGTCGAAGAAAAAAAAGCAATTCGAAATAAATAATAATTTGCTTTGCAATTTGCTCTTCTAAAATAGGATAAAAATTCTTTTTACATTTTCTTAATTAAATTATTTTGTATTAATTCAGAATTTCGAATTTTTTATTCTAAAAGAGTCAGGAAATGTTAATATATATAAAAGTTTTTCGAATGATTTTTCTAAATTCATTATTACGCGAATTGTTTATTATGTGACTTATAATCTAAAAAGAACATCTAAGGCTGAAGTTTGAATATATATATATATATACATGCGCTGTGAACGTTGAAGAAATTTTTATTCTTTTACAAAACAGGAAATGATTTTTTCTCTCTTTTACACACTATAACCTTTAAAAATATTTACATTAAAAACCACAAATTTTTCTGTTACTCCATTTTAGAATAATATCTATGACTTAGAAAAGTAAATGATTATTTCGAAATAGAAATAAGATCTTTGAAAACAATTCTGAAATTGAAAGAGACGGTGAGAAATGACAATAAAATTGAAGTTGCTGAAGAAATATATAGTGCAATTCTAGGTAAGTTATATATAATCTTTATTTCAATATGTGAATTATAATTCGTTGATATAAGTATTACATAGACATTCATTGGAATCACTAATAAAGTTTTAAAATGCCAAAAATTACAAAAATTATTCTTAATTCCGGAAGTACAGCTCCATTTTCTCTTTAGCTATGAAGAAGAAATTTTATGGTATTAATTAAATCATGACAATAAAAAATTGATTCACTACATTGAAGATGCTATATTTATTCTTTTTCTAAGTAACTCATTAAAAAGGGATTGAATTGTTTTTATTTCTAACACTAATGTCCTATTTTAAATAGGGTATGAGCAGAAAAAAAAAAAAATGGTTTAAAAATAGTATCTTTGAGAAAGCTCACACTGAAAAGCGAAAAAGAGGATTCATAATTTAAAGGGGACTAGTGATAGGCTCCTGAATAACAGAAACAGATTATGACACGTGAATTCATTCTTTTACCAGAATTATTAAAAACTAGACGCCTTTGCCGACCAGCTGGTTCGCCATGAGTAATGCGTTCTAAAATTTTCAATTAAATCACATATTCATTAGCCTTGAAGTAATTCCGGGCATTTATTGGCCTGAAATTAATATTTTCTTTAAGATGATGGACGGAATGTTCTAAAAGAACCCGTTTTCTTGATAATATTCTTTAATTTTATAAATCAATCAGTTTTAATTATCGGTTATGCTTCCAAAATATTAAAAATGTATTTTTCGGTGATGTTGCCAAAATATTAAATATGTTTTTTTAAAGAAAGCGAAAAAGCGAAAAAAAATTATTAAATTAATGATACAGATATTGCAAACGATTATAGAAATATGCCATGAGGTCGGGAGTTTAATGCATATCCTGTCTAAATTCAATCAGGTTTACCGTAAATAAAGAAGATTTATTGAATTAATCATTTAGATATTGCAAACGATTATAGAATCCTTTGCCTTGCATTTATTTTTTTAGAAAGTATCACTTTTTATATTTATGTTATTTTATCCAGTCCCGTGCTGAAAGTATCATTTCTTTAGACTTGATTTACGATGATAGTTTTTTTTATTATTATTTGAACTTCCGTCATTGTTTTCTATTCTTTTATCCGGTCACGTGATCAAAAAAACATAGTTAAAATATTTCTTTAAAAATTCGTTAAAAATAGAGGCTTAAGTTATACATTAAAACACTGATACCATTAGAAAGCTAATTTTTTATTATTTAAATTGATGTAAAAATCATGTTTGTGCGATAATATTTTCGGAAGTTATAGCGGAAAAACGTCGAAATTTCGCTTAAATTTTAATTAATTCAAATTCTAATTAAAAATTCGAAAAAAGGGCTCCGAGGTGCACATTCCCGACCTCCAAGGTATACATATACCAAATTTGGTAGCTGTAGGTCCAACGGTCTGGCCTGTAGAGCGCCAACACTCACACACACACACACGCACACATTGAGCTTTATTATAAGTATAGATATAGATGAAAGTAAAGTCCCATACATTATATACATATGAATTAAAAAAAAAGAATCGATATATTCCAGTATTTTGGCACTTATTTCTTGTTTCTTTTTACAGCTGCCAGATAACCCAAAAGGAAGATCTTTCCGAGAAACTTGACCGCGTTTTTTTTGACATCAGCTTATGACTGCAACATTTGAAGAGTAACGAAAAAAAATCAAAAAGCGGGATTGTGAAAATTAAAAAGAATCGCATGAAATTGACATAGACTAACATTGATTATTCAACCTTCCAGCATTGTTAGAAAACACACATTCTTCAATGAAATTTACGTAGACTCATAATCTACCTTAGCATAGAAACATCCATCTTAATCTGATATATTTCATTTTCCAATCATTTCTTGCTATACTGACATAGTCATTGCAACTTCTTTTGACATTCATTATTTCTGATAAACATTTTCTATATTTTACCATACAATTAAAAGCATGTTTTTAGAAGAATTTTTATTTTCTTCCATTTTTTAGTCTTTAAAATATTGCATCATTATTTTAAATAATGGGGAATCTCATTATTAATTTCAGCTCAGACTGATTACTAGTTGGTAATACATGTATCAAATCAAGCTTTAATTAAAATCATTTTAATTATTGGTAGTGAGCTTTAAGAATATAAAAATATTGGATTCTCATTGGAATTATATAAAATTTTCTAAAAATTGTGGGGAAAATCACTTTTAAAGTTTTATCTTTACTGATATAAAACAAGTTACATTAAAAAAAACACGTAAGAAATGATTAAAGACATAAAAACATTGATTTTCTTTGACTATAATCTATTTCCATATTCTAAAATTTACAAATCTAATATTCAACTGATTGCTTTTTTGGTAAGCAATATTTGTTACATAATGAGAAATATTCAATGGATTCTAGTGAAATGTGAGCTCTTTATAAGATATGAGTAATTTCATTGAAAATTGTACAAAAATATTGTGCTAAATCTGAATGAAAAATTTATATAGTTATATACATTAATATATTAAAAATAAAATGATTTCATTATAATCAATGTCACGATCATCTTAATTAACAAAGTATTTTTTGTACAATGAATTCAAACAAATGATTTTTAAAGTAATATAAAATGAGCCAGTTGAAATGCTGAAAAAAAAATCTTTTATTCACTAACTTTTTATGAAAAATCAGCAGTTAATATAGTAAGATGAATAAATGTTGCATCTGAAAGAAGATGTAAAAACTACACAAATTTATCATTTTACTATAGGAAATACCAAAACATATATCTGGATCATCTTTAACACTTTCAATGCTGCCAAGGAGATATATTGTCTTTCAGATATTTCCAGTTACACTTATATACTTCCAATTTTTGTGGGCAAAAATTTAGATAAATTAAGCTTTTCAATACATATTTGAAGAATACTGTTAATTTTTTTGTATAAAAAATGTCAACAACCAGATGAGTTGATATTTGTCTTTTCATGGAATGTTTTATCCTTAGTAATGAATGTGTAAAGTAATGGAAAAAAAGGTAATTAAATTATCTCTAGCTAATGAGCATTCTTTTTTTTAATGATAGGAAAAATGAAATATTTTGAAAAGAAAATTATACTAAGAAAAAGAAAGGTACTAGACAAAAATTCACACAAAAATGTGATTGATCTCAATTTTATTAAAGCTGAAATTAAAATACAGATCACCAATAGATAATAATCAGATGAAACAATATAAAAAAGTTTAACATGAATAACTACAAGGAATAATACATTTATAATTGTCACAGTATATTCTCTTACACTATAGTTGTTAACGAAAGGACCAGAACAGCAAAACTTGCATATGGAACAGATGTCATAATTAGACAAGTAAATAAAAAGAACCTCCAAAATGTTGAAAAAATTAAGTACAATACCTATAAATATATACACAGATACAAATAAATAATTAACATAGACATAAAAAAATTCTACTTTTAAGGCAAATTTACAGTGACCAGATTTTCTGAATTTTCATAGATCAATTTTAAGAAAACACCGGATATTTTCAATAAAATATGCTTAAAAGTTAACATGAATCTTTTCAGAAGCAATATAATAATAATAATAAATTCACAAATTTTCAAAAAAGAAGAACAATTCATTAAATATTAGAAGATTTGTGAGGAATGGGACAGTTACATTTTTGCCTTATTAATATATTAGAATCTGTTCAGTTATATTCGGCAACTATAGATTTTTGCTTTATTTTAACAGTTAGAACAACTATATATTTGTCTTAAAAAGAGAAAATATGACATTTGTGCCTTAGAAAAAAATAAAATTTGTGATTAATTAAGTAATTTTTTCAGTCTTATTATTTGTGAAATAAAGATATTTTAAATGCATAATAAACTTAAAGACATAGTTCTACAAACTAATCTTAAAAGTAGGATACTTTGATATACATTAAAAAAATTCTGCTGAGGGAAGAATCGTACAAGTTCAACTACATTTCAACATGTTATCTAAATAGTTTAAATATGCTAATAATTAATATTTTTAATGTTGTTGTTTAAAATTATCTGCTGGCATGTTACAATGCAAATATGAATTGATGACTCATATATATATAATCAAAGAATGCAATTAAGTTTTTATAAACTGCACTCTTAAATTTACTTAACTAGTTAATTAAAAAAAATTGTGAAATCGGTCCTCATCCTTTCATATTGCCCTCAGCACCCTCTTTTCCAGACTGATTTCTTCATGTTGATGATATTTATTGCATTTTTCTTCAGATTTTGATTCCATTAAAAAAAATCCGCTTTAAGACAAATATGAAAAATTCAACCACATTTTGAATACAATCAATCCTAATAACTGGGAAAATCTTTAATATTTTTACAATTAATGAATTTTTGTTTCAGTTTTAACTAAGAAAATACTCACTTGACTAATGTGCATAATAGCTAAAAATTTTCATTTAGAAAGAAAAAAATTTTATAAGCTATTTTTAAATATTAAATCTAGATAAATTATAAATTTGTACAGTAATCTTTAGTTATAAACTGGCATATTAAATTTAAAACTTGAACTTTTATATCAAGTTGGGTTAAAAATTACAGAAAGAGATCTGTCCAAGCTTATCTCAGATTTCTGACCAATCTACCAAAATAGATAATCAATATTTAAATTGTCAGCTCTACTCTAATCAAGAGAGAATTTAATAGTTTTTATATCATTATGTTTTTTTAAGTAAAAGATTCTACATTTTTTAATAGCCATGCATAAAACTGAAATATGAAAACAAGTAAATAAATAATTCTGTTTTGAATATACTTCAATATGTAACTTAAATATGAATAAAGTTGATTTTGAGAAATGGCACATGGTAAATTTTGAAAGGAAACTTTTGAAATTCTGCAATGTTTGAGAGGAATACAAAAAAAGAGAAATACAATAAAAGAAAAAACAAACAAAAGAGAAATACAAAATTAATTTCCAACATCGTTATTATCATATTATTTTCATCAATATTATAAAAAAAGAAGAAAAAAAAATACAGAGCATAAATTGTATAATTTTATTCTAAATTAATGAATAACAAAAATACGAGCACAGTTATAGTTTAATTTTAGGAACTTCTCTCAAAAATATTTCAACTGCTTCAGATAAAAATGCATTTATTTTCACAAGATCTGCTGCAGGCAAATTTTTTGTCAAGTTCTTGCGAATAGGAGAACTTAATTCAGCAATTCCCAAAGTGCAAGGCCTTTCTACACTATTAATAGATCTTTTAGCAGCATCAGTAAGGCATTTACTCATTTTTCTCAATGCTTTTTTGCATAAAAATGCTGGAGCTGAATCATGGTTTTCAATACAAAGTTTAGCAAATAGCAATTTAACTTCCAAAACAAACTGATTGAACAAAATTGAAGTTAATACTCCAGAGCGAAATACATCAAAAGAAATATATTCCGTACTTTGACACTGTAAATGCTGAAGAAAATTATCTTTCTGGTAAGCAGGTGAATCAGCTACTAATTTTACTAAAAGATCAGTGTATATGTCACCAGTGAGACCCTCTTCTTCACTGTACTGGCATATAGTACCATATGCTTTTAATAAACGTTCTTCTAAAGCAGGGTGATATATAGTCATATCTTGCAATAAATATACAGCTTTAGCGACCAAATTGGTCTCGCATTCCATCTGAAAATGAGTAGCTAAAAATTTAATAGGATCTTTCGGTTTTATGTCAAGTAATGCTAATACAGCATATTGAATAGCTTTATCCACATTATCGTCCTCCATTTGCAATATAAGTCAGCGAATATTAGTGTGAAAGAATTGACTGAAAAGAAGTTTTGAATTCGAATAATTTAGAATGGTTAATGCAGTTCAATGAACTCCACTGATAGTAATACACTTTCGAAAATTTTACGGATAAATGCTTGTAATAAAAGCAATAAAAATAATGAGGAAGAAGAAGATTTGTTGAAATTAATAAATTTTGAACACAATCGAGAAAATCATTAACGAAAAGAAATCGAAAGCATTTATTATTGCCAACAAACAAAAGCAAATTATATTTCTTCAATTTTCATATATGTATATATATTGAAAATATGTCGTTTATATAAATGCTTAGACTATGATTTATTCACTTAGCATAACTAATTATTTTTCAAAAGAAAGAAAAAGAAAACTTTAATATAAATTGCCACACATATGTCAGTTTTGGGGTATTTGAGGTAAATATTTTGAGAGTTTCGTACTGCCATCTAGTTAAAGACATAAGAAACGAAGCTTATATGTGTTGCGCAGGCAAGCTGATGAAAATCACGAAATTCAAATATAAATACAAACTTTTGGTTATTGTCATGAATTTTTGTATTGTATAAAGTACAGAATAAATAAAATAACTTGAAAATGTCTTTATAGGATAGTTACTAATCAATTGTATATTTAAAAATGGCTGAATATTTGGCTTCGATTTTTGGTACTGAAAAAGATAAGTGAGTCACATATTTCCTGTAATTTATTATTTTTGAGCATCGTGAATTTTGATTTCATTTATCCCCCTTCCTCCAAAAAAGGCTAATTTCTTTAATATGTATATTTCGGCATAAGTTTGCTCAAATTGAATCTCACGAAAATAAAGCTAGGATTTTAAGCATAATTTTATTTTGGTTTCTGTCAAGTTCCAACTGTAGATTATCTTACTTTGTTTGCAGAAATTATTTATTTTAATTCCTAAAATTAAAATCTGGAAACTAATGCAATTATCAAAACATTATTGTCATCGAAATTGCTGTAATCTTGAAACTTTGATATGTTTTGCATATGACAATTGGTTTTAACCAGCATTGAAAAACAAAATTATTTCATATTTTTGAAACAATTTCACTTAGAGTGTAAAAATTTTGGAGTTAAATTGCTGTTGTCCTTTATGTAGGTCAAATTTTTGTGAAAATTGAAATCTATTTTTGAAAATAATAGATAGGCATTCCTTACTAAAACTTGATAAATTTTACGAATTACATTAAATTATTTTGTTAAGAAATATATTCTGGAATCAAACAAACCAAGGGTTTTGGAGTTTATTGACATGAGAGCACTGGTGTTGACTGCTGCAGAAAGGAATCAAACCAAACCTGGAATCAAATATAATATAACACCTGTAGGGATTTTTACCTTTCTGATGAAAAGTATGATATATGAAGACAACTTATGTGTAGTGTCAAGGAAAGTAGGGGGGGGGGATATATGAGAAACTATGAAGAAAATGAGGGAAAGGGAACTATAAAATAACAAACAATTGCTTTTTTTTAAACTGAAAAAGAATCCCTGGAAAGTTTAAAGAAATATTTGTGTCATTCTAAAGATATTTTAAAATAAATTTTTCAAAAATTCTGAATTTAGTGGGAAAGGATCAAAATTCTTTGGAAGACCGGGTACCAGGTTTCTTGCCAAGGCAGATAAATTTTAATCAAAATTCATAAAACCAACTATTATAAGGAAAAAGTAAAAAGACAAATGCATTCAGCTATTTGTCTTAAAAAAAGTTACTGGCATTTCTACCTGTTCTCATACCATTTCTACTATGTTTCGAAAAATTGATTGTAATATGTTGAAAGGTGGAGGCTATGTGTAATCATCGAATTGTTATATATATATAAAGGAGGTGGGGGATTAAAGATATTAGCTAAGAATAAATTTGGAAAAAGTGAATAAAGGAGAGAAATAAAAGTACTGATAAGCTTAAAGTTTAAATAATAAAATTTTGTATTGCTATTATTTTCATTAATTTGCAGGTGATTCTTAATACACATATGTGATAAAGTTGTTTTTAAAATAGTGTAGTAATAATATTTATTATAGATTTGTTATAATATTTGTTTTTATTTTTTTACTCAATATAATTTTATCTTGTTTCCAAAAATTTCTTGTAGCTGAATTTATGTCCCAGTTGTAAATTTGCATTTTGATATTTTTTGTTGTGTTCAGTTCTTATTCTCTTGCATAATATCTTCTAGAGAATTAAAATTTCTTTTATGCACTCTAAAAAATTAAACTATCAGAATCTGTAATTATATTTTTCCATATTTACATTTTATAAAGAAAATGTGTTATTTGCAAAGTGAGTCAAGAACTTTTCAATTGCATTTATTTCAGAATTATATGTTGCTTCATCTTTATCTCTATGTGTATATGATTAGGCTTTTTGAATCATTTGATATGTTGTAACCATAGCTTTATTATTATTATTGTTATTTTCAGACATCCTTATTGCTGAAAATAATTCATTCTCATTCCTATTGTTGCTGGTATTTCTTTAATATAAAATTAATAAAAATAAAACTTAGTGAAGTTAAATTTTTTTAAAAATGCTAACTATAGGTAACTTAAATGTTACTTATATTCAAATATTTTTACTAATAAATATATAAATATGTTTACTTTTAAGAACTATTACTATTACTTAGTACTATTATTTTCAGTATTTTAAGGTTTAAATCTGGAAAACTGAAAAACAAGGAATTTAAAAGTCGGCTGAGAAAACCCAGAAAATACTGGGGATTAAGTTTTCCCCCCATTTAAAAGATGTCAGTGTCTAAAGATTTTAAGAATGAGAATGTAAAATTATTTAAAATTTAAGAATGACCTAATTGATAATTGCTTGAAATCTTGGTTTATTTATTCTGAAATTCACAATTTCTAAAATAAATTATGTGGTATACATTCATTTCCATGTGTTTATAATTTTAAAATGAATTTAATAATGGAAATGGATTCCTAAATAATGATATTCTTTTATCATTTCTCCTGATATATATTTTATTTCTTTCTTTTTGTGAAAAAAAAAATGAACAGAATACCTTTTTTTATTGATTCAGAGTTAACTGTTCTTTCTACTTCAAAATTGGAGCATGCCGACATGGTGACCGATGTTCTCGGATCCATAATAAGCCTGCTTTCAGTCAAGTCAGTATTTACTCATATTATTTCTTTTAACACTAAATATTTTGTTGGTTTTAAATTTTATTTGTTATTTGTAAATTAGTAATAACTTGTAAACTAATAAATACATATGTTGTGTGTATTTTTAAATTTGTTCCTGTACATTTTTTTTACCTGATATTAAGAATATTGTAAATTTTGTTTTATAACAATATATTTCAGTGTTCATATAAAACTCAATGTTTTCTCTGTTGCTATATTCTATGCTGGATTCTTCATGAGTTATGAATCATTTTTCTATAGTAGATTTGTTTCTGTTTAAGTCATGCTTTTATTCTATTTTTGAAATTTTGATATATTTGTAAATAAAATAAGAAACAGTTCAAATTCTGTTTTAAAGTTCAAATTATAAATAAAATGGCAGAAATTTGTAAATAATGTCTTATATATAATTTAGCATAATAAATAGTACCAGACTTATGAGTTTCATATTCTATTAAAATTATAAAAAAAACTTTTTCTGAAGAAGGTATTAAAATTAAATTGCATAAAATATTTGAGTTTTCAGCTAATATCTTGCTGAAACTTATTAAAACCAGGTAGAGATTAAAAGGAAATTAATGGAACACACACATTAAGGAAAATTCAAAGGTCTTCAAACAAACTCTGTTGTTATTTTTGCCTTGTATGTAGAAATCATTCTTGTGTAGGAAGGTTTGATCACAAATGTAACATTCAGTAGAATTAAAGTAAAAATAGCAGTAGAATTAAAGTAAAGATTAAACAAATGGGTTGGGGGCACAGCAGTGATTGATCAAAACGCAGGAGAACATTCAAACATTATGTCAGTTAGCTTGTATAGGCATAGTTACTTCAGTGATTTCTTTCATAAAATATTAATTGGCTATCAGTTTAAAATTTTGCAAACCAAATTCTAAATATTATCATCTTTCAAAAAGGAATATTTTGGTATGTTAGGTAATATCGCAGCCTTTATAATGAGATTATTCATCCTACTTCCTTTTTTGAATTAAACTTGTTATATTAAACTCATTTTATAGTGAATGTTTATAGCATTTTATAAAAGTCTTGCTGGAATGTTCTTCTCCCCCCCCCCCCCATGCTCCCCTATTAAAAGCTGTGAGTAACTCTTTCTAAACTCAGCAAATGTTTAGCAATGCTATTTCAAACTTTAATGTAAAAAGTATTATTTTGCGTTTTGCTGTCATATTCATGAATTGACTTCTAAGTCTGCTATTATCATTTACTCAATTGTTAATCAAAAATATAATGCTGTATAAGAAACAAATTTATATTATATTCTTTTTCTAAAACCCTTCTAATGGTTATATATTAACAATCAAAGGGAAAATTAATTCATTTGTATAGGCCCAATCTATCTTTTAAAATATACTTTTAAGATCTTGCTTCACTTGTATATACCATACCTTTCTTTTACATAATCTTTAAATATTTCTTATTATTTATTTCTGTGTTTTCTTTTAGACTGTTTTGTTGCAGAACTTATATCACAATCCTCAAATATCAGCTCAACCTCTTGATGGATCACATCGGGAATTTTGTAAGTTGCTTTTTTCTGCTATTTACTTTTTTAGATGCAAATAAATCAATTTGTATATGTTTCATTTCTAATTTACATACTTAGCCTTATCTAGGATGAAAATACTTTTATGCTGAATATCTTAATTTTAAAATATTATAGTGTCAAAAATCCTCTAAGCTTTAATTTTTTTAAATATAACAATAACACTTCAGAATAAAAAAATATTAAAACTAGATTGATCAAATATAGTGTAATAACAACTTTAAAAAAAACAAAGTATAATTTATAAGCAGAAAATTATTCTTTAAAAAAGATCAGGAAGCTAAAACCCTTAACAATAAAAATGATGAGCTAGCTGATTTATTCAAAAATTAATAAATTGTCCATTGCAAAGGCTTCATTAAAGATTTAATACTTCCTTATCTATACATCAATATTATGAACAAATTGTAAAGTAGAATTGTAAGCACGGCAGATATTTATCGAAATGTTTAAGAATTTGAAATGAGAGTCACTAGTTATTTTACTAAGAATTTAAAAAGTTAGTTGCATTCAGGAAACTTTTTAAGTTCTGTATGAAATTATTGGTCAAGTGAACAATCATCCTTACAAAATGAAACAAATGTGTTAATTTAAAAGCTATCCAACAAATTAAAAGTAAATGCAATGAAATCTCAAAATTTGTAATTTTTTATTACATTTCATTAAACTTTCATGTAATTTGAATACCACTATATTTTACTATTTAAAAATTTTCCTTTTTTAGTAAATAATTTATCTGAGAATGAAGTGCAAGAACATTTTGATAATTTTTATGAAGATGTGTTTGTTGAACTCGAAGAGAAAGTAAGTAATTATTAAAATTCATATTTGTTGATTTTTTTTAAAAAAAGTATTTAATGATACTCAAAGGAGCTCATCTTTTTGACTATGAAAAAGGGGGAAATTATTGCTTTTCAAAAATATGAATTAAGTGGACTGGAAATATTGAAATGAATCAAGGTCTAAAATCACAGTTCATAATTTTCTAAAAATTTCTTGCAAGCTTGGCTTAAAAGAAAAACTGGAATATCAGAAATGTTCATTCAATGACAGAAAAGAATAATTATAAGAAATGCTTGCCATAGAAAGACAAAATGAAGGTTTATTTATTATTTTAAATAAAATTGGACAAGGACTATTCCTTTTTTAAAAAAAAAAAAATAAATTCTCATGGTTTTAAAGAAAATTTGCATCACTGCCTCCTTCAAATTGATATAAAAGTATAATAGTTGATTTTACGAAAAACATTCTCTTGTCCAAAAATGGACTGATGTGACTTTTTCTGACAAAAACACTTTCTTGATGAGCTTGGTGGTTTTCATTATTTTTGGTATGATCTGCAAAATACTAAAGAAGTGTTTTCAAAACTTGAATATGGTCGAGGCATCAGTAATGATTTGGGATGCTTTTGCAGTAGATAAAAATTGATCCAATAGTTTTTATTAATAGTAAAATTCTGACAAATATATTGATATTTTATTGGGACATTTATTATCTGAAATGCCATTGATTATTACTGGGACATATTTTTCAATAGAAAAATTATTTTTTCTAAGCCACTTAAAGCACATTTGTCTTCATATCCTATTAGTGTTATTGTTAATGTTGTCCTTATACTTTTTGGCTCTCTGTATTAAATATCTGTTATTACTTCTTTTATGATGTTTCATTGTTTCACTGCTTTTGATTTGTTAGTATTTGGAATGTCCTAAAAGAATTTTTTATGTTAACAGGTAAAAATGTGTTTTCTTAATATGTTGCAATAAATATTGTTTAACACTTAAAAACATATTGTCTTCTGTTTGAAAATTTAAAGTGTTTTTGTTAATCATAATTATGCAAATTTTAAATATCTTTTTAATTTTGATCATTCTAAATATTTTTTAGTTAATAAAATGATTGGGGGCATAGATATATACACCTTTTCAAAGCACAAATTTAAATATCACTTTAAGAAATATCTTTTATTTTCCTGAATTGTATATATACATAAGCATTCTTTACTCTTAATGACCAAGTTTAATACTGAATTTCTTTGAAATAGTGTCTTTATATTATGTATTTAATTTCATTAGTTACTACTAAGAATTATAGTTGTAACTAATAAAATTGTTTTATTTTTGACTTTTGCATAATTCGTACACTTAAAGTATAGTTGTGTAAAAAATGCATCATTGTTTTTTATGAAAACTAGTTATGCATTCCTGTAACAAACTGATCAAATTTGTTTTCCTTTTAGTTTTATTATTTATAATGTTTCATCAATCATTATATATATGTATAAATCAATTTAGAAAATAATTAAAATAATTTTTTTTAGAGATTAGAATCGGTATATTAAAATAATTTATAATTTATTATGTTTCATATTTATTTTAGTATGGAGATATAGAAGAAATGGTTGTTTGTGACAATCTTGGAGATCATTTAGTTGGCAATGTGTATGTAAAGGTAATATTAATTATTGTCATATTATTATTGAAATCACTCGTTATTTATTGAAAATTAAAACAGCTGCTCTGTATAATTGAACCTTTTGTTTTAATTTTTGAACTTATGATTTTTTCCTCTTAAATGGGATTCATGGATATCAGTAATTTTCATAATGGTTTGGGTTAATTTTTTTTTCTTTGTCCTTTTTTTTTTACATGATTTTAAACATATAATTTACTAAGAAATACTTTAATTCTTCAGTTTAGGTTTTTATTACTTGCTTCTTTCCTACTAATTTTGTTTTAAATCAATTAGTGACTCTTCAAAAAGATCTTAACTACTCTCCTGTCCTTTCAAAATGGTCAATCATGGAAAACAGTGCTTTTTCTCAGGTATAAATGCATTATTTCTAATTTTTTTATAAGAACATTTATAATTGGCTTTATAAATCATAAAAGTAGTCCGTTCTTTACAGTTATAACCTCAGCTGAAAGGAAATGAGAAAAAATTCTGGGCATCTGAAAATTGGTTTTAATGATTTGTGTGTACAAGAATTTGGGATTTTTGTATTTATTTCACTTTAATTCTTGAATGCCATGATAATCAGCTTATCCACACTAATCTGTATAATAGATTATATTAATTTTTATAAATTTATAATTATTTTATCATTTTTTTATAATTAGAAAAAGAAATAATTATTTTTTCATTTGCTATTCAATATAATTTTGAGTTTTTCTTCAGTTTCGTAAAGAAGATGATGCAGAAAAAGCTGTTGAAAATCTGAATACTCGATGGTTTGCTGGACGCCCTATTTATGCAGAACTTTCTCCAGTAACTGATTTTAGTGAAGCATGTTGTAGACAGTATGAAATTGGGTAAGTTTAATAACCTAAATTATTGAAAAAATCTTGTATTTTACTGCTGCTTTTATTTTATTATTAATGAAGATATATTACTCAGATTTTAAATAATTGAATTATTGTTTCAACAATTACATATTTCACTGAATTATACAGAATTTATAAAAAGAATTTAAAATGCCATTAAATTCCTTATTATCTTTCTGCATTTTTGCTAAATTTCTTTCATGACTTTTTCATATATTTTTGAAGTAATTTTAAACATTTGAACAACATTTAAATAGTATTTCCATACAATTTTTAAAAAAAATCAACATTGGTGCTGGTCAATATTTCAGTGAGAGTATTGATTCTGTTACGCATACTTCCATCATTAAATGTTCTAAAGGTTTGATAAAAATCAATGAAAGAAAATGTACAAACACAATTTTTATTAACAGTTTGTCATCATTAAATGTAGCTCTCAATATCTCTAAATCCGAAATTTTGAACTTCCATTTTCTTTGGAATCCAAAATAATCATAGTGATTGCCAGGTAAAACAATGAATATATTCTCAAGGAACAAAAAATAATATTAATGCTAATGACCAAAATCTAACTAATTTAAACGGATTAATATTAGAAAATTGTCTACATCAAAACTATTTTTCTGCATATGTACCTATGGTATTATTGATGCACTTTTTGTAACAAATTTAATGAAATGAAATGACCTTGAGTAATATCAAAGATATTTATTTATTCAATAAAGAAAATATTTGATTGAATTCTATGATTTAACTTTTCAAAACATGCCAGTCAGCTATATACCATTCAGAAATACTCCATGAATTCTGATGAATACAGGCATTTTACAAGGATCATTCATTCAATTACCGTGTTAAATTCTATTTCTGCATTTGAAAAAAAAGTTATATTCAGAGAATACTTTTGTAAAATTATAAAAAGGCATATAAATGTATAATAAATTTAAATCGGTCTTTTTTTTCCCACAGAGAATGCAAAAGAAGTGGATTTTGTAACTTCATGCATGTGAAACCTGTATCTAGAGAATTAAAACGTGAGCTTTATGGCAGATATAGAAGACACAGGTAAATTTTTGTTACTGGTGCTGTGTGATGAATATTTAAAGCATTTAACTGGTTTTACAAAAATGTCAAAAGTTAGCATTAATCAATATTTTTAAAGGAGGGATCTCAGTGTATTTTTAAATAAATGTCAAATACCATTATTTATTTGTTTATCCAAGTAGCCAGGATGTGTTTAAACTGCAAAACAGTAGTAAGGTATGATTTAGAATCTTAAGTAAGATCAATATCAAATTATTGAACCAAATCTATCAACTTGTTGATAGATTTATTACTATATGTTTGTCTATATATATGTAAATATTGTGACAAAAGAAGCAATTTAGATAAATAAATTCTGTTTCAATAATAACTCTGTTAAATTTTGGATTTAATTGACTGACAAAAAAGTTTCTGAGAATACTTGATGGTTTTGTTTCCCTTCTTTTCTTTTTCTTTCCTTTTTATGCTGGGACACTCAAAATAAAGATTCGTTTATGCATGTATAAGAGACCTTGCTTAAGGTCTCTAATTATCAAAGGAAGGTGTGATAACTGTCATTAGAAAGTATGTAATTTGCTGAAGAAATAATGACATTCTCAACTGGTTTTACGTATATTTATGGCAGAGTGCAATGAGGCACTTCTTTAAATATATTAGCAATTGCCTTCTTTTATCTCTTTATTTATATCATTTAACGTAAGCTAGTAAAACAACTATTGTGCTTTTAAAAGTTTTATAAAAAAATTTCTCAATTGAAATTATTTCTTCAATAAATACCCGATGCCAGGATAATTTTTATAACAATATATTTTGTTCTTTAATTAATTGACTGCAATTCGTCTTAGATTTATATTCCATAAAAATAATATCCAATAACATTACATGCTTTTTAAACATAATTATCAGTAGCTGTTTTTAATATGTTGGAATGCATAATGAATTCAGTAAATTTTATATTACTAAGGAATGTTGTTTGGCAGAGAATATATAAGAGTTAAAACTGTTGTACTTTTTTTAGAAAGGATAAACGGTGGTATGAAGACATATCTTCATTGACTTCAAAGATTTTTTTAGATAGATCATTTTTAGTTAATTTCATTAATTTTCCTGACAGGAAACAGATTGGATGTGGCTGTTTTAATTCTTTATTTAAAGATCATAAATTTAAAAAAATGTGGAGAATTTTAAAAATTTAAATAATTTTTCCTTGTGAACAAGCATCTATCGAAAGAGAATCTAGATTAAAATATTAAAATGAAAAATATCAAGTTTCACAATGTGCAGTTAATAACCAAACAAAACAGGTTCGCAGAAGCCACTTAATAAACATATTGAAAGAATTAATATCGTTAGTAATATTAAACCATTCAGAAACAAATGATGTGCTTTTGAGGAAACTACTATTTGGTCATGCTATGCTTCTGCATCGATGTCGACATTTCCAGAAACTAGAAAAATCGCATCTTTTTATAATAAATTTTATAAAAGCTGTCTTAAACTTTTGGCAGTAATAGGTTTTGTCCTCCCATTTTTATAATCATTTTTGGTTTTGCAAAAATTAGAAATGCATCATTTTTTTACAATAGAAAATATCCCGATACAGAAAAACTGCATTATTATTTCTTTATAAAATTAGATTATTAGATATTTTGCAGGTTTCTATGTTACAAAGGTACTTTTTTTGTTAAAGTGCTTGAAAAGTGCTTAATTTTTTTCAGTGATTTCTCTTTATGTGTCCCTGATAAAAAAATTAAAATCAGATTTCTTATTATTTTTGCTAATATATATATGTCCCTTAAAAATGAGAAACTGCTGAAATTGAAATAAAACTTTAAGAGCATATCTTAAACCCGTGGAACCAGCTACAAACAAACAGCAATTATGTTTAACAAAATTTTGTTATGGAAAATATTAATGAGAGGATTAAAAATCGAAAGCAGTAGTAAAATTTTTAAAAGCAATAACAACTACAAAAAAAAAAAAAAAAAAAAAAAAAAAAAAAGAAAAAAAAAAAATAGCATTAACATAAATAATAAAATTACAAATTTTCATGATCTGGATTTTTTTTTACTTATGTTCTTAAATTTCTTTTTGCTTCCAAAGAATTGATATATTAATAATGTGATTAAATATGTTATTCTTAATATAGTTGAATCGTTTAATAGATTAATTTTAGATATGCATAGATAGTGCCTTTGTAAGTTTTTTAATAAAATGCTTATAGAAAAAAAATTTAACTTCTTTTCAATTTATGTGAAAATTATTCATCAATTACGATGATATTTAATCTATATTTGTATAAAATTGGATACTTCCGTGTACATCCTGATTATCTAAGTGAATTACAGCATAATTTATTTCACAAAATTAAGTTATAGTTAGTTCTTATTTTTCTCCAAAGGTGAATATAAAGTTCTTGGTTTTTAAAATAAAATTTAGCTGTTCACCTCATTTTACATGAAATATTATAATAAGTTGCAGTTGCATACAAATAATACTTGCAGTAAATGAGGAAAAATAACTTATTTATGAGTTACTGAAACATGAAATGTCTTATGTTTTTAGTATTGCTATTAAATGCTGTTATTTTCTTTTATGTTTTGAAACTACTATCAAATATTTTTGTATAATTGAAATATTATGAAAATTCTGCATTCACACAAATAATTTCTCACTAAGCTAAAATTATTAGTAAAAAGTTTTTTCTTCTGAGGCTCTTGTATTCTTTTAAATAAATAAAAAAATTTAAAAAACTATTCTTTTAAGATATAATTATTTAAATTAATTTGCTTACGTCTTAAGTGTAGTTCGAAGTGCATTGTTTTTGAAGCAAAAATTTTTTATTGCAATTAATTTATTCCATTATTTTATGCTTTCTATTTAAACTTCAGAGTAAAATTTATTTATTTTAAAAAAAATACTTTTTTTAATGTTTTCTTAAATTAATTATATGCACTTATTCATGCTATTTTTAGATCTCGTAGCCGAGATCGCAGAAGATCCCGCAGTCGGGATAGACGTCGCCGATCCAGGAGTCGAGAAAGAAGAAGAGGTGCAAGATGACTTATAGGATATGAATATAAAAGTTTTTTCTAGTATTCATTAAAAATGTTTTAGTTTCCATCTCATGAATTTTCATCAAATGTATATCTGTACATCAATGCAGTTTGAAATTATGCATAAATGTTGAGTTTTATACTTACTGACAGAAGTAATACTTCCAACCTTAGTAGACAATGCATATAGTCAATGCATATGAAGAACAATTTTATAATCTCTTTTTTCATTAAAAAAAGTAATAGAACACATTATCAGTTATTACTAAATTTACAGTGAAGGACTATATTTGTGAACTCAATCGTGGCATTTATTTATAATACTCTTCCACCTCCCCTCCAGTTTTTCAGATGCTTGTATTTGATTTTGATATTGAAATATTAGTCAATGTATTAATAACTAGCCGCCTTTGGCGACCAGCTGGTTCGCTATGAGTAATGCGTTCTAAAATTTTCAATTAAATCACATATTCATTAGCCTTGAAGTAATTACGAGCATTGATTGGTCCAAAATTAATATTTTCTTTAAGATGATGGACGGAAAATTCTAAAAGAACACGTTTTCCTAATAATATTCTTTAATTTTATAAATCAGTCAGTTTTAATTATCGGTTATGCTTCCAAAATATTTAAAAAAAAATTTCGGTGATGTTGCCAAATATTAAATATGTTTTTTTAAAGAAAGCGAGAAAGGGAAAAAAAAATATCGAATAAATGATACAAATATTGCAAACAATTATAGAAATATGCCATTAGGTTAGGATTTCAATGCATATCCTGTCTAAATTCAATCAGGTTTACCGTAAATAAAGAAGATTTATTGAATCAATCATTTAGATATTTCAAACGATCATAGAATCATTTGCCTTGCATTTATTTTTTTAGAAAATATCACTTTTTATATTTGTTATTTTATCTAGTCCCGTGCTGAAAGTTGTATTTCTTTAGATTTGATTTGCGATCATAGTTTTTTTTTTTTTTTTTAATCTGAACTTCCGTCATTCTTTTCTTTAATTTTATCCAACCACGTGCTAAAAAAACATGGTCAAAATATTTCTTTAAAAATTCGTTAAAAATAGAAGCTTAAGTTATACATTAAAACACTGATACCATTTTCTAACACTGATCTTTAAATTCATGTAAAATTCATGCTTGTGCGATAATATTTTTGGAAGTTATAGCGGAAAACGTCAAAATGTCGCTTAAATTTTAATTAATTCAAATTCTAATTAAAAATTCGAAAAAAGGGCGAGGTGCACATTCCCGATCTCCAAGGTATACATGTACCAAATTTGGTAGCTGTAGGTCCAATGGTCTAGCCTGTAGAGCGCCAACACACACACATTGAGCAAGTATAGATACAAACATTGAGCTGACATTATAAGAATATTTCAAATTCTGACATATTTTATTTATATCTCTTTGATCTTTTTGATGTCCTTTGACAAGTTTTTTTTTTAATCAGGAGGGAGGGGATTTTAATTTTCAATTGAAACTTTATTAAAAGATGTTATTTCCTTAAGTGGAATGCTAAAAATTGAGAGAGCAACTAAGCGCACACATCCCTTGGCATTTACGATTGATAATACTTTGAAAATAGTATTTTTTTTTTTTTTTTTTGCACAGCTGTTTGTAATTATCCAATATTTGATTATTATTATTTTTTAGATTAGCTGTTGGAAATTATTTTTATATTGTTTTCATTTCTTATGCAAGTATCAATTTAGACTTTTTTTATGTTGAAATGAAATGGAGATCATTTATTACATCATTTACTAAATCAATAAACAAACAAAAAAAAATATTAGCAAGAATGCAAAGATACTTTTTGTATAAAGCTTTGGACTTGATATAAACTTGACATTCAAAATATTTGCTTAATACTTTTTATGATTAATGAAACATCCATGTCAATTAACAAATAAGAAAGTTTGCTTTTAAATTGTTTGATATTTTATTCCTATATGTAAGTGAGGATATTGTTATTTTACTTTTTAATCAGTTGCAATGGTCTCAAATTGTCATATTTTTAATACATCTGTTCCTTCAATTATATTGCATAAGATGCAAGTTAGAATATTCAAGGACAAAAAAAAAAACTATCATTAATTCCTTATGTAACATCTGTTGTTCACTTTCTTGCATCACCTTGATTATATATATAATATAAAGGCTGTTATAAAATGATTAATGAGAAACAATTAGCCACCTTAAGCAGTATTATGTGTAAACCTCTGTTTATCGTTTATCTTTGTATTTTTCAAATGCTTGAATGAAATTTGATATTAAACTAAAGGTTTTTGGTGGAAATATTTTTCAAAAGTTTATATTGCTTAAAGTAGTTTTTATACTTCTTTTTTTGAATCTGTTCTCTTTCTGATCTTGTTTATCGAATAAAACAAAAAAAGAAACATTTTATTATTAGAGATGACCAATATGGTTTAACTTGAAGTTTTACCAATGGGTTTTTATTCATTAGGTTCAGTTATTTTCCTAAGAAAGTTAATGAGTGTTTCCTCATTAAAAAGGTATATATAATCAAAAATTTTGTTTTAAAGAAAATGCTGTAAAATCTTCATTTTAAATTCAAAGATACTATATTTGTCTTCTATTTTCTAAAAGAAAAAAGGTAACTGTATTAAAAGTTTGTAACAATTTGAAATAGCATGCATTAAAGCTGAATATACAATTTCCATAAACAGCACTACCAATATATGAGATCTTGATTTCTTGGTGTATGTTCAAAATGATATTTTTTGTAATTAGAAAAATATTTCTTGCTGTTTGGGAAATATTGCACTGAATATTATCAATCTATAAGTTATATTTTTAATTTAAAACTAAACCATTATTTTTTATATTGCTTTTTTTAGATTAACTGGAATTTATATAACTTAAAATATAATTTCTTGAAATAATGTAATATGTTGTACACTATAAATTTTACTAAGCAAACATTCCATACAATTTGTTTCATTGTCAATAAAGTAGTTATATCAAAACATTTAAACTAATAAATATTTTATGTACTTTCATGATTTACTTCTTATTTCTGATGCTATAAACACATACAGAAAATTCTGAAATAAATGCTATGTGCATGTTTTTCATTGTTTTTGGCAATGGCATTTTTTGTGCTGTATTTGGCAGATATATAAAATAGATAAGTCATGCATCATAAATATTTGTATTGTATAACGGAATTTTAAAAATTTATTTTTAGCATGAATGATTAGGTTTTATATATTTTATCTAGTTAGACTTGAGTCACCATACTAGAATTACTTCAAGTGCTAACTTATCAAAATTTGACATTCTGAAAAATTGCAGTTTCAAATCTTAAATGAATGCTTCTCAAATAAAACTTTTTCTTTCTTATTGCTGTTTCCATGAAAATGGTAACTATTTTTTTACAAATGTTATGTGAACTTGATATTGAGATTATTTCATATTGTATTCAGTATGTTTAACTAGTACAAATGTATCTAGGCATCTTCCTAGATTTGAGAGATATGATGTTCGGAATTGTGATAATTATCTTCCTAATAATTTACTTATTGTGTTTACTTTGTGTCTTTTTATCAAAATCATCTTTGCAAATTCCTTCAAGGTCTCAAACATTTAGAAATTGACTATAAACTCTGGCATTTAGGAAATAACCTTTGTTTCATTCCTTTATATTTGCATTTAAGTTCAAGTTTACTTTTTATTAATATTTTTAGTAGTTGCATTACTTTTATCATCTCTTTTAGGTAACAGATGGTAATGCTTGGTTAAGTATGTATCTCATAGTGCATTGCGATTGTAATGAGAATGAGATGATATGCTGTTCTGTTAAGCTGCACACATGAATGTATTGTCTTGTCTTTGTGTTTCTTTACTGTGAAATGTGATTATTAAAGAAATGTTCCTAAGAACATATGTTCTATTACTTCCCTCCATCTATCTTAATGACTACTTTCCACCACATGGTGAGGTATCTAAAATAATTGGGAATTTAGAAAGCTCCATCCATTAGAAAGGAAAACTGATCCATAGTCAAAGGGTTATATTTTGATTGGTTTACATTTATGAGGGGGAAAATGTTTCTGCCAAATTAAAAAATAATTAATGACAAAGAATTTGTTTATTTTGGAATGAGCGCATTGTACTATTTTATATTAATTCTGTGGAATTTTTTTTTCCACTTACGTTTTTTACATTACAATTCTTAAACAAATTATACTCATTAAGTAGGGTTCTACTGTATTTAAAATACCTTGGATAAAAAAAAAAATGGAGTGATATTGTTAATTTTTTTTCAAAACTTTTATTTTCTCTTTTATTTAGTTGATAATATTTACTTAGCTATATACATTTGTTTAAAAATATAAATGTGGTATAAAATTATGCCCGTTAGCAAAGGATTATTTTATTATAATTTTCTCTGCTAAAATATTCTACTTCTCCTTCCTTGTTAATAAAATTATTTTTAAATATATATGTTCACCCATCTCATTGATAGAATCATAACAACAATCTTACATTTTGTAGGTATCCAAATTTAAAACCAGAAAAGTTGTTAAAATGAGTATTTAAATTTTTAATGGACTCTAGAAATAATATCATTCTTATAATATTGTCTTTTATTTTATGAATTTATTAATCTATTGTTGTTTTTTTATCTTCAAAAATTTAATATTAAATTTGCGTTTAATGATTAAAGTTTACAAATAGTTCCCTTGAACTAATTATTAAAAAACATTCTTATAAATTCTTATACTCACACATATAAATACTCCTTTTGGAAACAAACAAATAACGGCTTATTTTCAATTATAAAGTTTTAAAGCTTTGTTTTGTGGTTCAATCGGGGTTTGTTTGTTATTAATTAGCACTTTACACTGAATCTATCATGCCATCTTTGGCAATTAAACCTTGACATCCGTTAATAGTATCAAAAATTGAATTTCTGTTTTAGACGTGTTTTTCTCAAATGATGGAAACAAAAATTTTACTCAAAACAGTACTTGTAGTCAAAAACTGTCTTTACGAAATTTGATATTTAAGTCATTGTGCTTTACAACTATTACACTTGCTTATTTCTGAAAGTATAAACTGACAATTAACCTGTCTTTGGATTTGGAACAAATTTTGTCAGATTCTACTCTATAGATGTTAAATCTGAATCCTCTAATTTTATCTGTCTAGCTGTCTATTTATAAACCCCGAATAATAAAATAATAATAAGCACTTGAGGCAAGTTGGATTTATTTGTAGTATTATCAAGAATTAAATATAAATAAACAAAGCTTGTGACAAGTGTATAGTCTTAGTTTAGTTATATTAACGTCCCGTTTCAAAGCAACACGAGGACTATTTTGGGACGGACCTCGTAATTTTGAACAACGGTCAGATGACGAAAACGACACCTGAACTGGCACCTCCCACTCCACACCAGCGGAAGGACATTTGGCCTGACAGATTTAACGTGCAACAGACCCCCTCACACGGCGGTTCTTCGGTGGAATCGAGTCTCGAACCTGAAACCCTCCGTTTCCGCAGCCGAGACTTTGCCACCGCGGCCCCAATTATATAAAATGCATATCCAAATATATTCCTGCTAGTCAACGAAATCTTAATTGAGGATTACAAAATTGTTGCCAATGATTTCATTTCGAATTTTTAGTGTTCAGCAATATGGAGAGCTAAGAATTTTTGCAAAGGGGTGAAGTTTAAGTAATTGAATATAAGCCTTGTCTTTCTTAATCTTTTCCAAGTTGCTTTTATATATATATATATATATATATATATATATATATATATATATATTTCTTTATATGATAGAATATGAAGCCGAAGTAAAATTGCAGATTCTTGAAAATCTTCAAAACTTTAGAATGTGAAGCTATCGAAACGATCGAAAAATAAATATTTCTGATAAAACTATGCACAAATCTCTAGAAAAAGGGAAGATTCGGTTATCTTATCATGTGTGCTTATCTTTTAATGGGATCAGATACTTTTTACTATTAAAAAGTATAAGCGAGATTTTTTTTAAAGTGAAACTGGTTACACCCCTCAGAGGTTGAAATTGGATCGAAAAAAGATTCGCAGTGAGCTTTAATCCTTTGCATTCTGGAAAGCAGATACACAACTATGCACTTAATGCAAGAACTTATTTATTGTTCCAAAAAATCAATATATAATTGTTTTAAGTTGATTCCCCCCCCCAAATTAATATGCTTCTTTTTACCATTCTGTTGGCTTTTTTAACTATCAAAATTGAAAAACAAATAAATGAAGCTTCAAAATGATGCACCGTCTGTACCAGTGCCTGAGAGGAGTCACCAGAATGCTTAAGATTAAACACTGCGATTCCTGTGACCAGAGGTCCATCTTGTCGATGAAGAATAGACACTAAAAGACTTTCTTGTTAGAATCATTTGTAAATTAGGCATTAATAATATAATCATTTGGAAGATCTCTACAATTGCTTGACAGCAGATATTTTGCAGCTGTCATCAGAATTATGTACACAGTTACTGGGTCAAAACAATATCTAACAACCATATTAAGAAACGAATAAGTTGCTGCATTTAAGCTATTAACCTGTAACAAAAGAGCTACTGAATTTAAGTATCGATCCTTACAATTGAAATTTCTGGTATCGAAATTCCTGTTACGTGCCATATAAATTTGTAGTTAATAAGAACTGCAAAACAACGGAAGTCAGCATTACTTATAAGGCTTCTCCATAACAGCCGTTTTTCTATCCGATGAATTATTTTATAGTGCCAGTGCCTTATTTAAATCCAAAGGTTTGAGATTTTTTCATAAATTTTAGAAATCATTAAAATACTTTTTTTCATATTATATAAGGAAAACCTGCTTTTAAATTTTAATTAAAAAAAGAAATCTGCTTAAAATAAAATGCTACAGAATGATGTGTAGTCGTTTATTTTACACTATCATGCATTATATTAAAAGATTTAGGGAGAAACTGAAAATTATGAAATGATTGGGAATTCTTTTTATATAAATAATGTAATGAGGATTCTATAAAAAAGGCACATCAGTAATTTTTCGTTGCAGTCAATACACTTCTTAAATCTGAAGGTGACTTAGTTCAATTTAATAAGAAAATTCCATCTTTTTTTAATGTATGTGTGTGTGGGGACTTAAGTACCAAAGCTTATAATGTTTTGGTCTATGTTAAACAACAACAACAACAAAAAAACACTTTCGAGATAGATAAGATTTGTTATCTCCAGGACAGTAACAAACATTTGAACTAATTGATTCTACCTTGGTCAGAATTTCATGGACCTCTCATTATATCTCGCATGGCGAGCTGTTTAAAGTGTCTTTTACATTTTCAGACTGATATATTTTTCTGGACTGATTCTAGTATAAATCTTGCGTTGCCTTAAAGATAGTGCAGCTTGTTAGAAATTAGTTGTGGTAAATCGCATGAAAGAAATACAAACTTTTATCAATTCATAAGAATACTGCGATCTACTTTCTTTTAAATTTAACTTCTAAGAAATTTAATATTGCATGATGGGTAATCAATTTTTGACAATTCTAAAATCTTTGACTCCTTTCTATTGAACAGACTTTTCGTAGAAACTACTGAAATGCAAAAAATGTATTCAAAATACGATGTGCAAGAATCTCAGCACCATATCGATACATGTTCTAGAAATTATCATCTTGGATCTTGCTGCTTATTCAGAAGTCGCTTGTGTGACAATTAAAAATAGTTCAAAAATTGATTGATATATAGCAGTGTATTCATTATAGAATGCAAATTAAAAGATGAGATACGTGCGCTACTTATTGAAAATATGATAAAATACAGATAACGTGTAATTTGAAATTGAGCCCCTGATTTAAGAGATATCATCAATAACTATTTGAACTAACATTATCACATTCTTATGAGGTAGGAAAGAAAGTTTTATTCACGAATTTTGATGAAAAGTCTAATGCTGTTTAAATTAATAGAATGCAATCGGGTACAACTTTGATATACACCCCCAAAAATTACGCGCCAAATCTGGCACTCCCCACGGACTTTTTAGGGTTGCTTTTTAGGTAGGATTAATTATTTGTGTTTAGCGAGAATCCATCTTGGCAAGAAGAAAAAGGCGCCAAAAACAGGTATTTTGCTTGGCGAGAAAAAAAAGGCGCCAAATTTCCAATTTGGGGGTGTATATCAAAGTTGTTCCTTGCAATCGAACCGAAGGGAGAAATGAAGATATATTCTCCGGCGTATGCTCCAGAAACGAAGTTCTTAGATTTGCCGAGTTGACAAAAATCAAAATTTTACGAATACCACAAAAGTAATTAAACTGTATCTGATGCCACCGAAGTACCAAGTTACCAAACTTAGAGGGGAGAAAAAAATCCACAAGTAATAAATACCACAAGCCAATCGAACCGAATCAACTGAATTGAAATGAGAAAGAAATAATAAAAGGAACTGAAATGATTTAAACAGAATTACAAAACAACAAAGATGGTTTATAAACAAATAATGTTATTAAAGAGCATTGGTAAGGATCTTCTGAATTCATTTATTTCAAGTAGAAAATATATGCTTTAACTTTTTATAGGTAAAAGCAGAAAACAGACATAATATTTTAAACCCATTTTAAGTTTGATAATAATAAGTGTGAAGGTGTTAAAAAATATTGTTGTAAAGCTCTTCTAAGAGACTTTTCTACGAATTAGAAATCGTATGGAATTAGGGTTTAAAAAGACATTTATTTAATTAAAGGAACCCCGAAAGTGTTCTATTTTATTATTACCACAATTATTACATTTTTATTTAGAATGCATTTCTACATATTATGAACTTGGTCAAAAATTAAATGTCAGTATTAATTTTCTGATTTCAATGTAAGAGTTTTAAACTTAAATAATGTATGTAAAAGATAGATATTCAATATTTTATCCTGTAACCCTTGTAATTCATAACATAAAGGTGTTGCTTTTTTTTGTTAGATTTTTTTTTTTTGCTCCAAAATGTATTTATGGAAATATGGATTTAAAAATATTTGATTTACATTAAGCTTCAATGTATCTGCTCAGAAAACTCTTAGTGAAATTATGATTCTTTGCTCAACAGTATTTCCACAGTTTAAAATATATGTTTGGAATTCTGGACTGGAAGAAAAGAAATATCTATATTTGGGGATGAATTTTAAAATTATTTCATCAAAACAAATAAAAGGTAAGGTAGTGTGCCTCTCACCACACCAAGGGGGCCACAAGGGCCATGTTGCAAATCAGTATGGCTGACTAGATATACAATACAATGAAACAGTAATACTCTTCATTTTCGTTTCTTACGAAATTTTTCAAGTAAATATATAACTCAAGAGGCAGAAAAAATTTGTAAATAAGCCAGCTATAGGTTTATTAAAAAGACTATCTGACATTAGAAGATGACAACCTTTTCTGCTAAAAATCTGAATTTATCTATTTCAATAATAACTAAAAAAATTATGTTGCCTCCTTATTTATGTTATCACATTGACTATAAACACATGGGTATGCTAAACTAAAATTCAGCCAAATGAATTAACTTTTTAAATTTATTAAACTCATGTTATTTTTATTTAGAGAAGTGGGGTTTAAACTAATATTTATAGTTATTTTAAATTATTTCTGCAATATTTATAATTATTAACAGTTAATGATAAAATTTCAATTGAAATGTTTTGTTTAAATGGTTAAATTTCAATATATTTAATTAGATTTTTCTTAGTAATCTTTGTTAATCTGCTTTATTTTAAATCAAAAGCTTTAAATGTAAAATATCAAATGTTAATCTTTCATTGTATTAGCGAAAACAGGGATACATTTTATTGGATATTGGTTATAGATTTTTTATACTTGTGATCATTGTGTTTATTTTCACCAGCGGGTGACCGAGCTCCGCTCGGAGAAAACAGGTATCGAAGCTAACTCGAAGATTTAAATTTTCAATTGTGATTTATCAAAACAATACATGCCATAAGAAAATTTGTGAAACCATTGGTGAAGATGTGAAAGATGCGGCTTCAGATGGTCCCGACATGTTCAATTGGTCACTGTTCACAACGAATTCTTAAATTTGCTTCCGTTCATCTGCTTCTTGAAAATTCTTGTCCAGGAAAAGGCGTCGGTGAGAGAGGTATTGTCGAGCATAAAAGACGTTGTAAACTCTGCATTTAGACGCGTCATCTTGGTGGTTGTAAGCGTTGCGAGGTTTCACGATGCATCCTTTCAGCTTTTCATTCGTAAAACAGTATTCAAAACGTGTCGCAGTATTTTTCTCAAAACAGCATCGATGGACAGCGGGTTGTTGACTGGATCGCAGACTAATAGTTGACGTTCTCCATAGCTTGCTTCATAAATTCCTAGCATCCAGTGCTCGCCTCTATCCATTTGAGCTTTCTTGTGAATGGGAATGAGTAGCACGTCGAATCCTTGTTGAACGCCGTATAGATAGTTGGAAGCCTTGTTCTGGTCGCTGATATTGTTGAAAAGAGCCATTCCTTCATAAGCGCCATCCGCTGTTGTAACGTAGAAGTGTGCGACAAATTCAGGGTAAAGTATGGCAACTTTGATGGTCGGGTAAGCTTGTTTGGCGTAATGGAGAAGCATTCTGACAATGACGGTATCTTCTAGTTGTCCATTCGCGGGTAGAATTGAGTTGATCGGTTGTTGTTCCAGAATTTCGGCTCCTTGAAGAATTTCATGTAGAGGTGCGTTCTGCATGTTGAAAATGTAGCTTGAAATCTGATGAATGTTGAAATGTCGGACTTTGTTGATGGTGATTTGAAATCAAAATCAGTTCCTTAAATGCTTTTTTGGAAATTCGAATATTTGGAAATTGGAATTTTGAACGAATCAAAAAGAACGAATCTTTTTAGTTAACGAACGAGCGCTAAATTCAAAATTTCATTAACAACTTTCCCTTAATAAAAAGCAGTGGAATTAGAATCGTACTTTTTTAAAAGAAAATTTAGTAAAATTATCAAAGTTATCCTTATTTTTTTCTTTTATATTTGTTTTACCTTAATTTTGTGATTTAAAAATAATCGTGTGGTCATCAAACTTTATTAGTTCGCCATATGGCTATAGATGGCTGCACATTACCGCTTGAAACCTATTAGGCATCTATAGTCATTATGGCGAACTAATAAAGTTTGAAAATATTCTATCTGTAACTCCGAACTGCTCGACCGTAGCGCTTCAAAACCGGCGCCAATCGATTCCTCGTGGCCCAAAACCCCAGACCCCCAAGTTTACTGGAGTTTATTAATTCTGGGGCGATTTTCGACTTGGCAACCATTCCTCGTATTATAGTATAAGATAACTTTTTATTTATTCTAAGTTAAAGTATGGTTAGTATTATTATTAATCAATAAGTTAATTTATAACAAAATAATACTTTTGTTTGTAGCTAATTAAAAATAATCAAGTTATAAATATCTTCTCTATTAAAAAGCTTATGATCATTTGCACATGTCTCAAAATAAAACATAATTTTGGGTGCTGTGCATGGGATAGAGTATTTTTAATTGTTTTGACAATCTGTATTATAATTAAACATTCAGAGACTTTGTATTTTAATGTCTTATTTCTCATCATAAATTCTCTCTCTCTCTTTATATATATATATATATATATATATATATATATATATAAATTAGCCATATAAGAGAAAACGAAACTAATTATGTAATCTGAACCAAAAACTATTTCGGATTCAAACAAGACTAAAATTTAAATCCAAAATTTAAAATCTAAAAGGCAATCATAGTATTTAGTGTGCGCGAATGCAGCTACTACTAAAATACTGATGAATTACATAAATTAGCAATACAAGAGAAAACGAAACCAACTATGGAAACTGAACCAAATACTTCGAATTCGAACAATATATATATATACTTCGAATTCGATATATATATATATATAAACATCTAACTTAAATCCAAATGAATTTCTGAAGTTTTATCTTAATTTAAACCATGCTAACTTCATTCTAAAAATATTTTGTTCTTTCCTGATCTGATTCCATGTTTACTTCATTAATTTAAGAAATTTTTTGTTTATAAAAATGTTTAGTCAGCGATTTCACTCTGTGAAACTCACATGTGCAGAAATCCCTATTAGAAATTTAATAGTCTATAAACACTGTAAATAATATTTTCCCTATTAAGATCTAGTATATGAGACGGGGGATAAAATGTTCAAGAGCTTTTCTTCATTCCTCTATTTGTCGTTCTGTGTTGTGTTTGTACTCACCGTTTCCACTTGAACATAAACATGCTTAGTTTTTTTTGATGAAATAAAATGATGTAAAACACACACAATGAAATATAAATGTTATATTTTCAGTGAGGAATGAGTTTGTGAAATAAAGTTTTATTTTCTCCGAAATGTTTTAAACTGCTTTGATGCAATATTGAAATATGCGTAGTATAATACTTTTCTATCCCCCCAAAAGTAAGCATCAGTTATATGCATAAGCAAAGGTAAAAATGTAATTCATGTAATTTTAATGAATTATTATCTGTTATATTTATTATTCAGCTTAAATCATATGCATATAAAAAATATTTTATATTTTTCAGCTATTCCTTTCCAGAGGATAATAAATAGACAATTGCAAAGTAGCTCAGTTTTATATGAATCTGTTGCTAGCTGGAGACTAAGGTAAATTTTCATTAAATTATGAAATGTTTCTTGATATAGATGTGCAAAAACATCCTGAAAATCAATAAGAAATATTTATAATTATCACCCATCTTCGAAATTACTAAAATTGTTCTTTTGAAACATTCTATACAATTTTTATTAAAAATATCTTTTTAGATGCAAAATCCTTTTTACATGTTTATAAACTTCTAATTAGCATGCAAGAAAAAGATGCAATTTAATCCTTAATTCATTTATTATCATCAGTTGCATTATGTTTTATATTTTTACCAAGTTTGCATGGATATCACTGTTGTGTTTCTTAAAAAGATATGTTATATTTCTTCTTGAGTAAGAAGTAAATGGAACATTATTAAAAAAAAAAGCAATTGTTGTATGTAACTGTAGCATGCAATGCTTCTGTAGCAGTATTGCTTTAATTAACATTTTCTTCCTATCATTTTACATTTTTTATAATTTTAAGTATTTTATTAAGTTAAAAACATCTCTATGCTACTTGATGATTAATTTCAAGAAAATATTGTGACTACATACAGCCTAAATACTGTAATCCTGTCGATTCTGCTATGTTCAGTGGTGGTGGGGTGGTCGGCTGTATGCAAGAAGAAGCCTAAATACAGTCATTATTAACTGAAATATTAGTTTCCTCATCCTCTTGCTTTTTGTTGAATTGGTTGATGCTATCTTTTTATCACCAAGCATTAATTTTGTTCTCAAGTTTTGCTAGTTTCTCTGCTGCTCTACTTGAATGATAATGGAAAATTGGTTTGTGTCCATCAATATTATAGTTTTTATTTTCATAAATATTTAAGAGAAATATCAAAATAGACAAGTCATGAAATTTGATTTTTCATTTTGCTTTACATTAGTTTTAGGCAGGGGATTTCATTTCTTAATTATTGGCTCCCCTCCCTTCAATAAGTCTTGTTTTATCTAAATAAAAAGGTATTTTAATATAAAAGAAATGCAAAAAAGTTTTTGTTAATTTTTTGCAATCCAAAATTTATATTTTAATAAAACTACTGAGATCACTGTCTACATATTTCTGGACTGTAATAATTTGGTTGTAAGGTCTTGGCTTCAGAACTGGAGTTTCAGGTTGAAGACCCCATTCCACTGAAGAACCATCATATATATATATTTATATATATAGCTTTCATAACCTTTAAATGTTTGGACATTAAATGAAAATAAAATGTAAATAATATATCAAATAATAAATAGCTAATACACAAAATATATAAAAACATATTTATATATTATTTAATCAATATAATAAATGTTAAAAATGTTGACTATAAGATTTAAACAATTATCAATATAAATTTAAATAGCCTTTAAACAGGGCGTGAAAAACAAAAAACTTAGTACAGCTGTATATATTGTAACTTTTATTCTTTTCTTTAAATGTTGTATCTTAGAATAGAAAAAGTTACCTTTGAAAAAATAATGTCCTGATCCTGTTTTTATAAAATTGGTAGTATAATAGCATGCTATGAAAGCACAATAATTAGACTTTTGTTTAAAATTTGTTTTATTAAATTGTTTTCATTTGAAATAATTGTTTCTGACTTTTATATCATTACTTGAAAAAGATTAAATCCACATTTGAAGTTCCCTCTTGCTAGTTAATATATTTCATAGCTGTTTAAAAATCATTTAGTCTGTCCTTATGAATTATTTTAGCATATCTGTCTTACTTGAATATTCTTCAAATTTATCAAGTTGTTGAAAATTCAAAGATTTATCAAATTTTTCTGCCAAAATACTAGAAATAAATACAATTCAGTGTGTTTGAGAACATAATAATAATGCACAATTTTTTTTAAAAGCATAAAGAGGCTTTGAAAGTTATTTTCTCTATGATTAATTATTTTATATATTTTTAATATATTTAATCTATTATGAATTCAATAATTTTAATGCCAAATTTGAAAATCCAGAAGAAATTCTGTGTTTGTTTAAAACAAATTTTAACTTATTTCAATTGTTTACTCGGAATGAGATGAATACAATTCATTTCATCAAATAGCTGAACAATCAAAAATTAAATTTTAGATGGCATTGCTTTTTTAAATTTAGTTACTCTGATATACTAGTTTTGACATATCTGACTTAAGATTGTTTTTAGTATCATAACTTATATTTATTGGAAAGATTTGATAATTTATTGTTTATCTTTTGGCCATACTTTTTTTAAAAATTTGACAACATTTAACATTTTTTTTCACTCTTCAGAAAAGGACTGCCAGCCAAAGGAAGAGAATATGGTCCTATGACAGATCTACCAGATTGGTCTTATGCAGGTACTTGATGTTTTAGCCTCCTTAATGGTGAGATAATTTTTAGTGAATTCAAATGTTGACCACAAGTATCAATGTAATGTGCAAATCTCACTGTTAAATTTCAGTGCTGAAAAAGGGGATCAAGATAATAAATAAGAGATTTCGTATTTTCAAACTAAAAGAATGACTTAAACAACAATTTGAGACAGTTGAGCATCAACTTTTAGTGAGTAAATAAATTAAAGAGAAATTAGCTAATTCAAAAGCAATTACAGAGCAAATACAGTTATTTTTTTTGAATTTAAATTCCTGAAAAAAGATTTAATTAAAAATATTACTTTGAATTTATTATAAATACATATTTGCCTATCTAACTCGCACATCAATTACAAAAATTATGCTATTACTTTTTGGCTATGTAGTAACACACACATTAAATGCTTCTTTTATATACAGTGGAATATTGGTAATCTGCCATGATTAAAGAGTAATAATTGATTTCTGAAATGTGTGGTAATATTTGAAATGTTGGATGCATATAGGTATATAGTATATAATATGAATATAGTATATATCATATTATATGTATAGCATATAATATGATGAAGTGATAGTAACCAGGAAAATTGAGCATATATATACACTAATGATGCAAATGGGTTAAATCTGCATGGTGAAAT
>JAPMOQ010040473.1:586881-636578 GCA_026543055.1 Argiope trifasciata
ATGCAAATGGGTTAAATCTGCATGGTGAAATTTTAATGTAATTTTTTTAAGCTTTTAATCTTTTATCTTTTTTTTTAGTTTCAATTGTTTTATAAATCTCTTTATTAATAACTAATTAATTGAACAACAGGATTTTTCCCTTCTGATCACAAGGTTTCAGTCTTGGACATATAGGTGCTATTCATAATTGTTTGGGAATATTTGTGTACATTTTATGAAAATTTTATTTTAATGTACATTTACAAATGCTTTAAAATTCACATTTGCATTTTATGAGTATTATACAAAAATTTATAGATTTATTTGTATATTTTAATTGTTTTTTCATTATATGCAAACATGCTTTATAAATATCTAGATTATAATTTAATTTCACATTTATCTTTAAAAAACTTATATCAGTTATAAATATAAATTAGTTGATTTTAAAAACTTTTTTTGAAAATTATACCAATTGCTCTTCTTAACTTCTTTTTCTTAATTGAGTTATTTTAATTTTATTCATATGTTTTGTTCATCTGAGACAGCTTTGGATGTTGTACATTTAAATCAAATGACTTTCTTTCTAAAAAATACCATAATTCATGTTTTCAGTCTTCTGGATATTTAAAAGCTTAATTCAGTAAACAACATTTGCAAAATTATTGATATCTTTTAAATTATCTTAGATGGAAGACCTGCTCCTCTTCAAGAAGCTAAGAAGAAAAGAATAAAATTACAGAAAGAATATTTGGTAAGTTTCTTTCTCTGCATTAAAAAAATATATCTAAAATATCTACAAAGCCTCTTTAGAATTTCAAAATTTTATTATTGGAGCAGGCCTCTCATCTGCTCTGGTAAGAAAAGCTGGGGTTGGTGGAAGTCAAATCTTTAGAAATTATTAAAAACGAGAAAAAGATACTTATATATTTAATTATTTTTTATATCATCAATGTACATTTCTAGAACTATTAGTTGCAAAAAGCCTACTATAATGTAATTTAATTTTCCCTCTCTTCATTATTTATAACTTTTGTTTTATCATCATTATATCAAATAATTTTGTTTTAGATACTTAATGTTTTTCATATATTAGTTTTTTATGTGATTACTCTTGTGATACCTCTTGTCATGCACAAATTATTATTAACAATACTTGTTTTAACATCACATATTTTCTTTAGAAGTTGCCATTTTTATAGAAATTTGTTAAATAGCACCTCTTCTATTAATAGGTGCTTCAGATACATTAATGTTATATGATCACAAACTTTAGAAATGACTCATATAAATTCAATTAATGTCTCTCTTAATTTATCTTTTAAACTGTAAAGAGATTCCGTATATGCATAGTGTTACAGAATTGATGAGTTAATATAATTCTAAGAATTCTGAATAAATATGTATTATAATGCTATTTTAATATAAATGCTAAAGAAAGTTTAAAACCACTTCACAAAAGATTCTTAAAAAAATTTCATTATTGGATTGATTTGTGAAAGTGCTAAATAGTGCTTTTAATAAATGATGAAAAATTCTTATTGTTTTTATTCTTTTTCACAACTTTAACATTAATTGAAAAAGTTACTGTAAACAAATACAAATAAATTATCAATTTTTAAAAATTGATTGTAGGAGTATAAAGCTTAATTCAAATTCTTGGGAAGTTATTTATAATTTATACATATAAGAAAAGTTTTAAATTTATGTGACAAATACCTAATTTAAAGAAAAATAAAATATTACTTGATATACTTTTATTTAAAAGTTGTTACAGTTTATATTCAAAATAAATTTTGTTATAATGCTAATGAATTGCATAGGTCAAAATTTTGAGAACTTTGTTAATGGCTGAATTAAAAAGATGTATATATTGTTTATTAGAAAAAAAAGTACAAGTGAAATTTACAGCTATATTTAAAAAACAACAGTAACAAAACATGTTTAGATCAAGTGGTTATTGATGAAATAAAGAGGAATGTAAATAAACATATGTAAATACATGTTTTGATCTTTCCTTGATAGTAATGATGATAATTATTTCTGTATTTTGAACAATCATTAGTTCTTTTTTCTTATGTCAGATAATCTGTATGGTGTTAAATTATTCCGTGCCCTTGCATCACTATATTTGTTATGATGAAATATGTATTTTGTGATTGAAGAAAGTAATATTCAACCCCCATAGATCTTTAAAATGGAAGCAACAGCTTATGGTTTCTCCTTTCCTTTTGAAGTGATTTGCTTAATTCTTAAAGTTAAATCTTTACAGCATTGATAATTCTGCATGATTTTATATTTTGGCAATTATTTACATTGCTGCAGTTTAATCCTTAAATTCTCAAATACCTTGTATTTTTTTTTTGTATTCAAATTTCTGCCATTGAACTTTTAACTATCATTCCCATTTAATATTATTTTTCTAACTAAACTAATTTAAATTTTTGCATTATACAACAAATGTATTTTCAATTATCTTCAATAGCATATAGTTTCACTACTAAAAACCTACCACTGTATTATGGATTTCTTACCAACATTTAAAAGATTTTCCAATTTATATTTAATTAAAATCATACCAGGTGTAATTCTGGTATTCAACTGTAATTTGTAGGGTTGAGATTTTTTTAGCAAAACAGTTTTAATCAAGTCATACATTTTTGAAGTATGCATTTTGAAGTATTTTTTCCTTTATGTGTTTGAACTTTCGATAATCTTTGACAGCCTTCAAAATATTTCATCAAATTTTATTTAACTATTCTTGTGTAGGATAATATTATTAAACTCAGCAAGGAAGTGGACAAATGTCTTGATCTCAACCATCAAAAGGCTGCAACACAGGAGGCAAATAGAAAGAGAGCAATACAGAATAGACTAAAGCGCAAAGGAGAAACTTTTAGTTAAATAATTTTTGTTTTAGATGTACAGTATCAATGAACTGAAAGTAGAAAAGATTGTTCGTCATTTGCTCTTGTGTATTTAAAAATAAAATGTGCTAATTGTTATGTTATGGTTTTGAACATTCCTTGTATTTTGCTTAAAAACATGATACAGCAAGACAAAGAAATCCTGATCTTATAGTTACACATGTATTTTGAAGAAATTGCAGTTCCTTTGAGTAGTTATTTTTTACTTTTATATGTACAAAGTATACAGAAAATATTGTAATTATCAAAAAAGCTTGAGAAATGATATTGTGATGAATCTTTACATTTTTAGACCTTCACTAAGTTCGAAAAATATATTTTTGGTGTTACATCTATTGATGAAATTTGGTATATTGTCTTCCTATCAAATTTTGAACAAATTCTATTTAGATGAAGTCTGTTGTGCCTTTTGAAGTTAATTAACAAGATTGCTATGAAACAATGTTAAATAAAAGTTAGTGCATTGATTTAATATATGTATTGTAGACACCTACCAAATTTTAAACTAAATCGAACTAAGACTGACCGTTTGTCAGCCTGTTTCTTCAGACAAAAATGCAGTAACTCAAAAGTGCAATATCAAATTTTGTATGCAATTTTGTGACTATAAGTATAGTCTGTATCAATTTTTGGTTTTCATTGGTTGAAAAGAATATGTATAAAACACAAATTTAATTTTTTGATAGAATTAAAAAAACTGATCCTGAGTCACACAGTAAGTTCACAAAATTTTTTAAATTTATGCCAAAAGTTATTATTTTATATTTATTGTACACTAATACCATGCAAAGCTATCTCTGGGTTAACAACTTTATTACAGAGTATATGAGAAGGTTTTGAGGGGATCACATCCACTGGTTTATTTTAACAGAGAGCGTCATCTTCTAATGGTTAGAAAATCAGATACAAAGAGCCTTTTTATTTTTTCCACATGTTTCATAAAAAATTGAAAACCTTTGATGGAAATTGCATCGCATTGTAGCTATATTATTTTGCATTTAATATTTAAATCTAACTGAATGATTAAATGTGCACAAAGGAAAAGAAGAAAGGTACTCTATCCAATAAATATTTAGAATAGAGTACTCAGATAGAGGAAATTTTTTTAAGTACTCTATCCTAAATATTTGTTGAGTCTTGCATTATCTAGTTATGTCATTGATTGTAAAGCATTATAATTATATGTTAATTTTTGTTGTGTTAATTCCTTAATGCAAATCCTTAATTTAAATATTTTGGCCAAAATGAAGCTAAAGCTAACTGAACCTAAATCTGAACTCTACCATTTTTGATGAAAATGTTGGATGTAATATTTTCAATCAAAAACCTACAGAAACAAAGTTTAATAATTTTAATTTACCACTCTTTATTAAGTTACAAAGCTATTTTATTACACAGATTTTGAATTGCATTATAACATGATTGCTATTTGCAATTTTTTCAAACTATCGTTAAAGAACCTGAAATATCAACACACTTTAATTATTTTAATATAATGAAATATACACAAATTTCTGATGACATATATAATTTTTTTTCAACACTTTCAAAACATAAAACTTTTTACAACCAAGAATAATTTAAATTTTCTATGATATGAAGATTTTACTTCTGAATTATCAACAAATGATAAAATTTCCATTTTTTAAAATATCTAATTAGGTTTTTAAATCATTATATACAAATATTTATCACATAGTTAAAATAAATAACAGGTTCATATATTCAATTCTCAAAAAGTATTTTTTTTCTTTCTTATTATTATTCTTTACTTTGGACTACACATAAACTATTGTTTGACACAGACAGCAAAAAGAGACACACCGGAAAAAAGTACTTCACATTTATAAAATCAATTATAACAAACCATAGCGATCACTTGAACCATTGATACTACAAAATTTATTGCTTTCTATAGTGATAATGAATGCTAGTGTGCAGCTTCATGTCGAAACAATTATTAGATTATCAACAAATTAAGTACTGTTGAAGAGACAAATGGGGGAAAGAAACAAATCAATTGAATTTTTGCAATTAATACAAAGCGAGTCTAAACTGATGTAACAAACTTTATATATTATAACATATGGAATTAATACTATAACATAAATATTATCATGATGTTTTAATTGTCATAAGTAATCGACATGCATTTTCATGTTGAAATGCATTGGTTGAAGTAGGTCATTCAGTTGATTGTTACTTTTGCTAGCTGATTGGTACTTGGATTTATGTTCATATAACATACAAGAGCACCAAACAAAGAGCTGTAATGTTGTAAAACTGCATAAAATAACTTTAGACAATTTTTAAGCAAGGTGCTTTCATTTTTTCTTGGAATGAAACAGTCCTGGACAAGTGCTGGCCTACAGAATTCCATTCCATGCTGTTTTGTTCTTGATTAGATTTTCCATTTTATCACCTTAATAATTTCTGAGTTTTTTCCAGACAATTAAGCAATCTAAGTTCCCCAGGGTTGTCTGATTTTTTTGCTGTATTTGCTTTTTATTTTTTATTGTATGTTACATCAGTTTGGACTCATTCTTTACAACTCTCACTATGCCGAAACAAATTTCCCTGGTAAAGACTTTTTTAAAAAGCTGGTTATAAAATCAAAATGATTTTTGTTTGAATATTTTTTTGATTTAGTATATTCTTGCTAAATTTGGATTTTTCTGCATAGCAGTTATCCCGAGTATAAAGCATTTTTAAGGGAAGTTATTAACTGACTTTAATTTTGATTATTAAAAGGATTTCTGAAAATTTCTGACTTTTTTTTTTTCAATTTTACCTTTTAAAGAGATAAATTACATTTGAAAGTATTTGAAAAAACATTATCTTGAACTTGAACCCAACTCCATTAACTCTGCACTTTGAGAACATATTTAAATTTACCCCCTTGATAGTTTCATGTTCAGAAAGGTAGCTGTTCTCTTTCATTGTCTGTGCACAGATTGTCTCTTAAAATTTATTTTCAGAAAATTTATTTCTATTTTTCATTAGAGAATTCCTTAATGTAGAATTCCTTATTTTTATTATTGCTAATTTCAGCTTTTCGGAAACTTCTCGCGGTATTATAATGATATCTTGATATTGATTAAGCTACAAAGTTCCCCTTCTTTTTACATCGAAATTAAATATCCTAGAATGGCTTAGAAAATTGAGCAAACATTCAAATTGATCAAGATTTACATATTTGCAAATAATCATCTACAAAATCGAAAGCCCTTATCTGGTCTTAGTATTTTAATAAGGAATTGTTACTGATTCATTGTATGTTAAGAACATGATAGCATTATTTCTATCAGTAAGTAATTGACTTATAATAATGGAAGATAAATTTTCCATTATTATTAGTTTGAGGGAAGGGAGAGAAAAACATAAAGATCAATAATATCAACATATAAGTTGATTTCAAATTATGAGTTTTGTCTGAGCCTAGTATAAAAAAATTGATGTTGAGATTTGTGTGAGGTTTTATTAATGTTAATTACTCAACAACGATGAAATTTGTAGTTTGCAAATTTCTAATCGGACAAAGCCACTATCATACTTAATCTTCTAACCTTCCAACCAAAAAATTAGCTTAATTAAAAGAAGGTAATGGTAATTGTAGCTTTGTCTTATCTAAAATCCTTTATAAATATTTTTCAGTCTTGATATTAGTTTAATTAAAAATGCAAATGCTAATTATCTCCAGAATATTTATAAACCAAAGCCTTAAGATTAGTTAAAAATTAATATAAGTGATTAAAATAGGCTTTGCTTTCATCTTGTTTGATTAAATTAATATACTATATAGAACAGTTTTAAAGTATGCTTTTATGTTTAAACCAGATTATTTCAAGAAACATATGCCTATTCAATGATCAGTTATTAATAAATTCCTTAAATTTTATGCAGTTTTTAATTTTTTCCGAAGATATTTTTATGCCATATTGATTCGTTTGACGTAATTTAAATAGAACAGAATATTCGTGCTATTTGTTTATTTTTAAGATAATTGTGTATAATATTTTCAGATATTGCGCAGTATAGTCACATATAACATAAAAGTATTTTAGATAACTGTCTGTAATTGGAAACATTTTTATAACCAGCTTTTTATCTTCATCTTTTCTTTTATATATTTCATGGAAGTAAAATCATGACATAGCATATAAATATTGTGAAAAACTGTAAATAAACAGCATATGTAAAACTTTAAATATCAATAAAAAATTTTTTACTTCTCTACCATCTATAAAGAGAAAAACAAAGAAATATATCCAACAAATTTGCGAAATTCTAACGACATAGCATAAAAGAGCTCTTAGAACATCTCTAACGCAAGAATAGACGGATTCATTTCTTTATTCTCTAACAATATTTTTTCTTATATGATCAACGTTTATATATATATATATATATATATATATATATATATATATATAAGTTGCACATCAATGATATTTAAATCGATGTTCTACATCTAGAGGTGGTTTGCGAGTTTGATACAGAACGTAATTTTTTCAGAAGTATGAACATTTAAAATGAAATTCGAAATTTATGAATTCAATATGAAAATAAAATTTTTAACATTACTTCAAAATACAAGTGGTATAGCTGCTGAATAAAGCTTGAAACTAATTCAAATATGTTTGATAAATTGCAGCAAAATAAAATGCTTATATATATATATAACACTATGATATCATTTTATCAATTATCATGAGTTAATTTGCAGTAATATTGCTCGAAGGTAATAATTCATACTAGGCGGAATATTTTCTTAAAAATGTAATAATTTTTTTAAAAAATTTCTGACTTCTTTCATTGTACACATTTTATTGTTTTATTACATTTGGAATTCAAGCAACTTAAATAAAAAAATAATAGTAGTTATGTAACCTTAAAAATATTAAAAATGAGTAATATGCCTTTCAGAAAACATGATAAAAATTTCAGGTTCATTTTATTATAAATGATTATTTTATTATTCATTTTATTTTTAAAACTCATTCATACGAAACCGTTTATCAATATTTCCGAACCAGAAAAAAAATATAACAGCACTAGTTTTTTTTTTTTTTTTAATAAAAGGCAAAAGTATGAAATAATTACAAACGACAATGCTGTGTTGAAAGTGAAGGAAGGTATAGGAAACATTATCTTAGATCTTATCTTATCGTAATAAAACATTATCTTGGATCTTACGGATTTTTTTAAAAATTTTATTATAATTACTAAGTTTTTTGTTTTCATCTCCAGAATTTTGGAAATATAATAAATAATTAATGAAACTTACTCTTTCATCTGCCTTCGGGTAATCCTTTACTATGTGAAAATTTATATCTGAGAATATAAAAAAAAAAATGGATTCAAAGTAATTATTTATTATGCACATTTTTATTCGGAAAATAAATGAAGTTATTAAAGTATCTAATGAAATACTTTTTAAAAGAATCTTTTCAAATGTTGAAAGGCATACTTCTATCCTATATGCGACTTTGCAAAAACATTCTTTACTATCTGGAGATCCTTATTCCTAAATTGAATGTAATATATGAGATTTTTACTATACACAGTATTTTTATATTACTGAAATGTTATGAAATACTGAATTTTGTAAAAAAATATTATAATCTTGTAATTAATATTCCTTAGAAGAAAAACTGTTCCCTATATATTGAGCATAAAATGTTTCACTCAAAAGCATTCTTAACTACAAAGAACTTCATCTTAAAAAATGAGTTCTCTATAAAATATTTCAAAATTACAAAAAAAAAAAAAATAAATAAATAAATAAAATTCTTTAAGAATTAAATGTAAAGAAGATAATTGGCCAAGTATTAAATAAAAATGAGAATTTTCTTTTAAGACATTCAGAACAATATTTTTTATATTGAACATATATAGATACCATGGATTTATCAAAAACTATTTTATGATTAATCAATGGGGACTTTTGTATTATTTATTGGACTATTTAATGGCTAAACAATGAGGATTTCTGTATTCTTATTGGATTATTTTATGGCCAATCAGCCATGATTAATTTTGTCTTATCAATTAATTAATATTTATGTAATAAATGTGAAATTAACCATGTCATTGCTTTGAATATATTGTGCATCAAAATTTTTTACAAGAGTAATTATTTTGGTGCATAAAATGCTTTCCTAATTTATGTTTTTTTTAAATAAATTTTTGATTGTCTCAGAGATTTTGTTGTATTTTTTAGCAATATTTTTTCCTCAAAATTTCAATTTAAAGAATTAAAGTGCAAGTTATTTAAAACCACTTCTTATATAAATAGGAAGTGATATTGTTGTAAATCCCATGTTAATGAATTGTATTAAATTCTAATCGCAACTGCTTTTACAATTTCTGAAATTATGATATTTAAAAAAAAATTACTTAAATTTTAGATTACTTTTGATTTTTGAAAAGTAGATCTTAAATATATATATATATATATATATATATATTGACAACCTTTTTAGGCTTAAAAGAACACATTTATATTGTATGGTACGGGCTTAAAAAATGTCTTTCGAATTTCCACAAGATAGTTAAGTGAAAACTTAAAAAATGTTTTTATACGACAATCGTCTTTTTCTGTTGTTTTATAATAAATGTTGTACATATAAAATATTGAAGCTAACAAATAGTCTGATCAAAATGCAAACAATAAGAATACAGATTCACAAAGGAATAATAAAAGTAAATGATAGCTGAATACTTGTATTAACTTTTCTTTAATAATTAATTTAAAAAGCTCCTAATGGACGCACTATATTTTGGATTCATGGCAGTCTGAACATTGATACATTTCTTGCCACAATTAGACCATGACACTGTTTTCTCATGACACAGCTTAGATGTTATCTGACAGTGTCATACAGTGGAACATTTAATTACATAGATGACATGAACTTTTACATTTGTTACATGATTAACACATCATATGAATTGATTATTTTTTATCACAGTTCAGGATACTGCTAACCACCTCTAGAAATGATGACGCAGCAGTTTACGACAGATTTCAATGGAGTTTCATTTAGGACAGTCGAGGACAAGACACTGATAGCAGCACGACGACATCTATTGAATTTAAAAATAGAGTGCATACATATTAAGTTACATGGAGAAGTTGAAAACACGGAGATTTCAAGAAGGTAGAACAAGGAAACGACTAGTTTGTCTTCTACCACTAAAAGGTTTTCCGCGAAAAGGGCGTAACCTGCTATGTCATTGATAAATTGATGTCTTAATTCTATATATGGAGCTTACTTAAGTACAACACTGAGAACAATATCACGTGGAAATTTTCTTTTTACTCATTTATGAAATGATTGTGGTAATCTATGTGAAATCTAATGCAAATCAAATGCAATGCTTCTATTTTTTTTATGATGGTACTACTTGAACTTTTTTATTATGATGATCTTTACACATTGATTGAATATAATGGTTTAAATCAAAGTTTTATTTATCTGAAACACAATCATATTGGATCTGATTATGTTTCTACATTTATAGAAAAGAAAAAAAAAGTATCCTAATGACACACGATTCCTCTTCAACTACCCTATAAGTAGTTAGATATTGTATCATATTTTTGCCACACTCAGATAATGCAAAAATATTCACGAATATCATATGATATTTATATAATGTGTCAATAACGGCCTGGTTTCGCCTGCCATTATTAATTTAATATTGCTACTGAATCAAATTACAATCGAGTTTACAAATGGATAGGCACCATTATCTAGTATCATTCACAAGAATCTTCTTAATCTGAACACTTTTTGTTTATTATTGAATTTTAGATATTCGGAAGGCTGCAAGCATCATAAAATGTTATACAATATTTTTTGGTTCACATTACTTTAGACAAATTGCCATCAAAATTTAGTACAGCATAGAAGATATATTGTAAAAAAATCTTTGTGTTACTTGGAATAGCTGAATTAGTAATCTATGACTATGAGTTCCATGAAAGTTATATGAGACAGCAACTCATACAGTGTCAAAATTGAAAGATGAAATCGCCATTATCACATTAAAGGAGTATTTGCTGCCACTTTTTGATAAGAATATGAAATTTTCTAAAAATAAAAAGATTTCAGCATTCTCAATTAACAGGTTCATCGCATTAGAGTTCTGTGAATGCTTTGAAACTGATTTTGTTGTGGTTATGCTTACTGAGCTTTGATGCTACTTGGCATATTTTAATAATTTCTAATTTTGCAATCAACATAGTGACATGCGTTGGTTTGGTTATAAAGACAAAATAGAAAAACATTCTAACTTACAATTTTTAAAAATTGTTAATGATTTCTAATCTTTTTTTTTTTTTTTGAATAACGACGGTATGACTGTAAAAATATTTTAAATTAGTTATGTTCTTCTATTTCTGGAATTTTTACATTTTATTTCTAAAAAAATGTCATGAAACTTCCAATTTCCAGAATTTGAAGCTGTCTATATTCAGATCAACATTATACTTGTGTATGTTGTGTTAATATTATTTGTAAACACTCTATTGGGAGAAGGAATTGAATATTTTAACGATATGTATTTAAAAAAAAACCCGCGCATCAATAATAGGAGAAACGGGTTGAAACAATTACCACTTTTGCATCATAGCTTCTTTACTATAATTTAAACACTGATTAACATAATTCGTTTATAATTTATTCGTGTATGGTAGTTTTTGAAGTGGTGGCCGGTTTCATTTTTAAATATAATTTCTTTGTGAAGGGATTCTCGTTAAATTGTTTTCCCACTACTTTCATTTTAAGATCCATATCTTAGAAGTTTTGCACAGTGTAATGTGCTATTGGAGTGAAATGATTATTCAACAATGTATAAATTCAATCACTCATTACAAAGTTTGATTGAAAAGAATTTTTCTATTAGTAACTCCGCAGAACATGTGACTGAAAAAAACTGTTGGCAGATTTTTTTCTTCTTCTTTAACTTCAATGCAATTTAACTTTTCAAAATAAATTAATCATAAAATGGACGGAGTAGTGTGATAACCGAAAAGATAGAGAAAATGAAATAAAAATAATTTAGAAATTTGTTTGCCACAATTGACAAGAAAATAAAAATAAATTAATTATTCTTATTTGAAATAAAATGAATGTATGCAGTCTTCCTTCTAAAAGTTGTAATTTTTTTTTTAGGGAAAAATCGATTTCCACCTTCTTGTTTTATGACTTTTTATTTCTGGAACTGATTCAGGCAGAATTTTTTGAGTTAATAAATCTGTTTTATGGATGAAAAAAAACAAGCATTTGTTGCACAAAAATATTTACTCAATAAAGACAAAAATATTGAGCAAGATTTTAAGTTACCATATTTAATTTAATGTAATTTCTTGAACGGCCACCAGAAAAAACAATATCTGTCTTTCTTTACAAAAAAATGTTACGACATCTTTACTTTTTTAATATTATGTGACCTTGATAGTCAAATGACTTTTAAAAGTATTAATATGCACTTTTATGTAATTTTTTAATAGATTCTTTACTCATTTCCTGAGTTGTGGAACTTCATACATTTATATATTCTTCATGACAATACACTAATACTTTCAAAACATAATTATCCATAATTTGATTCCGTATGAATGGCATCACCTGATAGTAAATTAGAGAAAAATTTACTTCAAGATTATTCAGTATTTATAGCAGTGAATTGCAAATGAAAGACTGAAAAGAAAACAATCAACGTAAAAAAAGTTCTACTTTTTACTAACCTAATAAAAGCATGTTTTCAAAATTTATTTTCATTAAATTTGTTATATAGCTTTAAAGTATAGTTTAAAATCGTTTATCTAATATTTTGGTTACGTTGTAATTAATTTTGCATTAAAGAAAGCTAAGAAAAACGCATTGTCATTAAAAATAACAACCTAATGGTATTTTTACAATGTAAAACACATAGATTACCAAGATGAAATGTCAACTAGAGATTTTTTTGAGACAGACTGACACAAAAATATATACTCAACTTATATTAAAATTTCCAAGACATTTCAGAGGCTGTAAGTAGACAGTACATGATGGAATGTTTTATCTAATAACCTTACTTCATACCTGAACAAAATTGCAATTCCATATTTATTTGTATCAACAACTCAACCATCAGATGCATTTTCCATTTTTACCAAAAGCTAGTCCTATAAATGAAGTAATTATCGTTTGCATGCCACGAGAGATATTCCAGGCAACATTTGACGACTTCGAACATTAATGAATTTGGGCTTAACCCATCTTTTTCTGCTAAAACATTCAAAGCTCTGTTTATTTAAAGATAGAAGTTTGAACAAAATAACATCAGCATTTCTGTAATGCTCCTTTATACGAACTAGAACAATACACTTTTCTGTAACAACAGCTATGAATCAGAATCGAATAGTGAAAGAATGATCATACAATATTAAGGAAATTAGAAAATTTTTTTAGAGAGAAATTTACTCTTCTTCTGTCTTTTTGTGATGATAAAGCGAAAAAAAAATTTTTTTTTGATGGTAACCGTAATTAGAATTCCCATTAATTTTTTAAAAATTTCTTGGCAATAGAACGAATATCACTCGTTTGCTCTAAATAAATCTGAGCATGAGCAAAAAAATTCATTCTTTTTCAGAAAATAATAATAGCAATGAAAATACTGAACAAGAACGGTTGTTTAGAAAATAGTAATAAAAAAACACAGAACAAGAATGAATGAATTCTGACTGGACTTAACATGTATGAATTCTGAAAATAAGTTCGCTATCCGTTAATCTAGCTAATATCTGGAACATTTCTTTTGGCAGGCAGACTTATGGTAGTGTGATTATCCGAAAATTAAAAATCATTTATTGATTGTTTTAGTTATCTTGTGCGTTACAAATTCAGTTCTTAAAGAATAAAGTTTTCTGTTTGTATTAAATGTGCTTAGTCGAAAATAAAATAAGAACTTTGTGAACGTTTCCGTTGACGTGAAGGAGTTTATTGCCAAATGCTTTTATTGGTTGCATTAGAGGACATTCCGGCATGTACTATCGTAATTGAAGGGCTTAATTTGTTGGAAAGATGTGTTTTCAAACTTACAAAAAGTGCTCTAAAATCATTTCTTTGAATTTAAGAATCACAGTGTAACTCTGACTGAGCGTGCGCAGAAATGAGTTTATATATTTCTGCGCAGTGATGTAATAGCACCGTTCTTCAATAAGATACTTAGAAAGGAAGGAAATTGAAATGTTCATTAGGTCATTTTACAGTTTCATTTGCTTGTGGATTGTTATATTAACAAAGTAACGAGTAGCATTAATTTCAAATTACACTTTTCATTGCATAAAACGAAGATTAATTTAATAAAACAAATATGCTTATAAAGATGTAATTTTTGATTTAATAAGACGCAAAATCTAGTGATGAATTTGAAATAGACTTGCTATATATTTAAAAAAAATTGGCAACATAAAACTCAGTTTGAATTTTTAAACAAACTTTAGTAGCAATGAATTGCAGCCACAAGTTTGCATGTTTCCCGAATTTTAAATAAAATTTAGATTGCTCCTTTTATTGAAGACAATTAAAATTGCTTAATTTCGTTTTTATATCAGTACAAATTTATATAAAATAGAAACTTCCTGCAATAAAATTCTACATGCTTTTAAAAAGAAAATAACTAAAGTTTGATATTTTCAGAGTGCCAACTTCTTGTTTTCAAAAATGGAAGATTCTATATTTCGTATTTTTAATTGCAATTTAAATGTTTTGCTATTCATTAACTTGTGAGGCAAGAGGATATGTGAGAGAAACTAAATACACTTGCATTATTATGCGCTACGGAGACAATGCTAAATATGTGTTAAGAAAATAACGAGTCAATTTTCGCTCATCAAAATCATCCTTCATATCACAGATCAATATCATCAAACAATTTTCCACAATAGAAAATAACATGGAATTTTAATTCTTTTGTTGAAAAATAATGCCCTATGCAGCACTGATATGAATTAAGGTTATTCAATTTAAAACTACGCCATCGATTTCTCTCAAATGATCGTGCAGGAGTTCGCAATTTTTTAAAATGATAATTAGGAAGCTCTTGGAAGATTAAAAGTTTTTCTTTTAGGCTTCTTTTCAGATAACTAACTATACCTTTTCAGAATTTAACTGCACCAAATGCATGCATGTAAGAAATATTACAATAAGTTCTAAATAAGTATCCAATGAATTTACTCTAAAACCGTCTGTTTTATCCAATGATTTTCGCCATTTTTTTACCCAGCATTCTAAATTGTTTTCCTCTGAAACATTTCACATTACCTAAATTTTCCATAAATACCATTTTAAAAAATAACTTCAGAATTACGTTTAACTCAAAATTTACATAGTTCTGATTCATTTAAAGCAAATAAAAGCATTAATGTATTCATCACTTAAAACAAAACACTTATCTAAAACTTTTAACATTATTAGAGATTTTCAAACCTATTTTACAACTGTCTAAACTTATCATATATAATATACATAGTAACATTAAAACCAACTCACCAGATGGTCGATCGCAAACTATAACAACAATTGGAGCTTTTGCAACCAACAAATTAAGCCCCTGGAAATATTTCGAATACTCCAATCAACCTATCTATAACGTCGACCTTTAAACATACATACCTGCACACATGTACAGACACACGTATGTTTAAGAGGACGTGTATCTTTACAGGTTTCCCTGTATGTATTTAAATAAATAGTTATAAATATATATGTATATATATACAGACACACACATACATACGGAGCTACGTAAATTCACACAGTGATCTCAGATCTGTCTCGATCCGAATTCATGCATCTCCTATGTGATATAAACTATATTGCTTTGGCTCAATATCCCAACTCGGAAAAAATCTCATCTTCAGGCAGCAGCCTAGCTACCTAGACGACAGAATCTGGCCTGCCATCAAACTTAAGGCATGTGTTAAGAGAATTTATTCAAACTGAGTCCACATTGTTTCATTTGCATTAGGTTCTTAGTATTCCCGCTCTTCGACGGTGCCGTGCATGTACCGGTCCGTCGAAGGCTGTTGCACCATTTCTGGTTGAGTCTCGTAGACGGGTTGCTGCTGTTGGTAGGCGTAATCTGTGACGGTGGATCCGTAAGATGGGAGTGGTTGGCTTTCTGTCAGGGCGGTCTCCTCGGCGAAATGGGGTGCCCCGTTCTGCTTTACGTCGCTGAAAGCGTTCTCCAGAGGGTTCCAAGAGGGGCCTTCATCCTCAGCTGGTGGTTCGGCCCATGGTTGTTTCTCTCCAGATGCAAAGATGGCATAGAAGACAACGCCACCAAAGTGGATGCAACTGGCGATAATGAAGACTCTTTGCCACGAGTCAGCTGTCTGTAAAGGAAAAAAAAAGCATTATGCTATTTATCACCGACAAAGAATTTGTGTCTGAATGCGTTTCTTAAAGTGAAAAAATGCTAAGTAATATTTTTAATCTTCCAGCGAGCGCGCGTATGTGAGAGATACACTAGAGATGAATTTTGTTTTATACCTTTAGATCTGTTGGTGCTCGGACGCTGTCCTTGGCTATTTGTTCTCCTCCTTTCGGCCTACTTTCAGTTGTCGTTGTAAGTTTGTAGCATTAATAGCTCTCTTTCGATCAGATATTTGTATTTTAGAGATACGCGAGACCGTTCAGGTAAGTTATTGTTACATCTTATTTTGTATTATTTTACAAAGAAATCTGTATTGTTTTAGACTGGCGACAGCTGGCAAATGCACTTACGAAAGAAAATGTAAAAAAAAAAGCATGTCTCTACAAAGTGAGCTGAAGTTAAAGGTACTGAAGAGAAAAGCCGAACTAGGCATTGAAGAAGTAGAAGATACGATGTCAGGGAAAGAAAGATGCAAACCCTGTCAAAAATAAAAGTGGTGTAGAATCACGAGGTTCGGTTGTGAGATTTGCCAGAAATTTATATGTTTGGAGCTCACTAAACACATTTGCTCAAATTGCAACGCTGCAATTAAATAACAATGAAACTATTTTCTTCCTTTTTATATTTATCTTTCAATTACTGTTTCCTTTTTATATATTAATTCTGTATTATTTTTTGCACTTCTATATTTTATATGCATATTGTTCTATCAAAATATCGACCATTTCATTAATATTATTTTTAAATCAATTCAGTTAACATGTGATCTTTTTATACTGTTATAGCAATTTATGTTTATATTGTTTCTGCTTCTTTTTAAGTAAACAATGTTTAAAGTAATTGTAGTTATTAATCCTAAGCTATTTACAATATAATTTTAATAGTTCCGCTTTTTAAAATTTACATTTTACTATAGCGTATGTGAGAAATACGAGCTACCTTTCATGTTGGTATGACGGCTGCGCCCGCTGGAAGGTTAAAGTAAGTTCAATCTTTGTTCTATTCAAATCAATATTGAACTTTGCAGACTACACAGAAGTCTGAACAGAGAACTGCTGCATTTTTTATTCACTTTAAGAGGATGGGATGCTGAATTTAGTTTAGTCTTATCTACAAAGTAAAGATTCATAAAAAGTCAGTAATTGGAAAAGAAATATCACGAAATAGAAATTGAACCTACCTCTTTTTCAGTGAGTATTTCGACCACGATGGGGCAGATCATGCCGGATAACGTACCAAATCCGTTGGAAATTCCCATCAAGATACTAGCATATCTAGGAGCGATATCAAGATGATTCACATTAAAGCCTGCGAAAAACGAGGGAAATTATATTCTGAATTAAAAAAAAATCTGAAACCATCTACATCAAGTATATAAATAATGATTGTTATGTTGCACAACTATATAAACTGGATTTAGAATGCATCTTCCCAAATTTTTTTTAAATTTAATGAAAATTTATATTGGCAATAAATAAAAAATTCTGATAGTCAAATTACAAGACTCTACACAAAGCATTTTCAAAATTTAAATAAGAATTTAAAAATATATACAAGGTGGCCAGAAATAAAACACCCCTACTCTGACCTCCATGGATATCGAACTACTCAGTGTAAAGGCTCAAAATTTTGTACACATACTATTCAAAATATGGGGAAACGGATTTCACGAAAAAAAAAATTAGTTCCTGAAATCACCGATAGGTGGCGCTGCACAACTGGAACTATGATCAAAAGACACAAATAATAATAAAAATTAAAATGTTTATGCGGAATGGAATGCTTCCATGCTTCCTTTTTAATTTTTCTGCCCCTTATGGAAAATAAAAATAGTAAAGAAGCTAGAACTCCCGTTGTAACTGCAATTTCATACTGTAACCAGAAAAATTTGCATAAAGCATGGTTAGAAGCCATGTTCTGGGTATAAAAGAAGTTAAAAGGTGGGGAATGTCATTCTTATTAGTGATGGCTGTCACGCTGCCAGAACGCGCTTTGCTTGTGAAGTTGTTTTACGAGAATAAAGGAAATGCTCCAGCAGCACTTCGAGAGTTTCGCCGACTTAAGGATTTGCGTAAGGGACCATTGCTTCCACAAGCTCTCAGGAGAATGATCGCTCGATTCGAGGAAACTGGACATCTTGGAGTTCAGCCTGGTCGAGGACGCAAACCGGTTCGTTCAGATGTCGTTGAAGATGTTGCCACCGGTATTGTTGAACAGTCAATGGATAATGTTTTAGGCTGCAGTAGTGCACGTGCAGTGTCACGACACTTGGGTGTTCCCTATAGCACAGTGTGGAACGTACTCAGAAAAATGGTGCATTGTTTCCCGTACAAAATCCGCCCTAATCAACAATTGCTGGCCACAGACAGGGAGATGCGACTGACCTTTGCATTGACATTTCTTGCTAGAGTTGAAGTGGATGCATCGTGGCCGTGGCAGATTCTGTGGAGCGATGAGGCCCATTTCCACCTCAGTGGAACAGTGAACACCCATAACTGTCGCATATGGGACACGACAAACCCCCGTACCTTCCAAGAGATTCCACTCCACTCACCGAAAGTTACAGTCTGGTGTGGATTCACAGCCACATTCATCCTTGGACCGTTCTTTTTCGAAGAGGTTACTTCCAATGGCCTTGAGACATGTACCGTGACGGCCAACAGGTACAAAAGGATGCTCGAAACATTTGTTGTACCCCATTTGCAGCAGCGCCAATGCCTTGACACCATTACTTTTATGCAAGATGGAGCACCTCCACACATTGGACTCCCTGTGCAACAGTTTCTTCGCCAACATTTCACCACTGACAGAATAATCAGTCGCGCGTTTCCGACAACTTGGCCATCTCGTTCACCGGATCTTAATCCGTGTGATTTTTGGCTTTGGGGACACTTAAAAAACCTTGTTTATCGAGAACGTCTGATAACCTTGGCAGATTTGAAAGAGAGTATCAGTCTGCATGTGAGAAGCATCTCAGATGACCAGTTACGATCCGCAGTTGAACAAGCTGTCCACAGACTTCACATTTTACATCTTCAGGAAGGGAACCATATTGAGCAGCATTCCCTGCATCGATAACGTCCTTGTTTCATGTATGCTTGGTACTTTCAAATAAAATGTGTTTAAAACGTGTTTTTGTGTCTTTTCAGCATACGTCCAGTGGTACAGCGCCACCTATCGGTGATTTCTGGAACTAAATTTTTTTTTCGTGAAATCCGTTTCCCCATTTTTTGAATAGTATGTCCACAAATTTTCAAGCCTTTACACTGAGTAGTTCGATATCCAGGGAGGTCAGAGTAGGGGTGTTTTATTTCTGGCCACCCGGTACATTGCCATGAAAGCTTTTTCCAATTTCAAACTAACACATCGAGAATAAAATATTTTTAAGTATTGTAATTCAATTATATTTGAAAATGAAGCTTTTATATTATAATAAAATATATTTATGATACAGAATACCCACTTAAATCCCTTCCCTTCTAAACGACAGAATCCACAGGCTATGTTTAGTTTTAGTTTAGTCATATTAGCGTCCCGTTGCAAAACAACACTAGGGCTATTTTGGGACGGACCTCGTCATTTTGAATAACGGTCAGATTCTTTGATGAAAATGACATCAAAGTATAATAAAATCGTTATGCAATGATTGAAGAGCTCCACCTAACGGAGAGCTATAGAGTTAGTGTTCTTATTATGTAAACGATATCAGATAAGAGGAAAATGTCAGTTACAAAATTGCAATATTCAGTTTAGTATAAAAAGGCATCTCCTGCATTTTAATGCTATGAGTTAAACATTCAACGTGCACTTTTGTTTGTTGATTGGGATCTCACGAAACGTGTTAAAGAGAGACGGAAAAAGGACAAGTTATCACAAGATATCATTATTTTCATTGCTCAAATTGCTATCCATCATGAACAATGCAGATTAGATCACAATTTCAATTTCATTTCGCACTTTTTACCATATCAGTTAATGTGTTGGCACAAATAATAGTAATGCGTCATGGAAACTTCCTGACAAAAATCTGTTGATTAATCTTATGAGAAAAAGTATATTGGGATCATTTTTTTTTGCTCGAAAAATATCATTTCTTCTTTTTGACCACGCATTTACAAATGCATAACCAAGAAATGCTTTGTTTTACACATTCTGTTTTTAGTATTAGTGTGCACAGGATATATCATGTTTGCATTTAATCAAAACGTTTTCATTGCGTTAACATTGACAGATTTTCCTCGATAATTGCACAAAATTAGATAGAAATAGACAAATTTGATGTAAATACTATATACAAAATTTCATTTGTTTAACTCAAACAATTTTTGAGTTATCATCGTAATAAACAGAGTGAGACGAACATTTTCCAAAAATGTGTTTTTATGAGTTCTGGAAAATCTAAAGTGCGGAAATTCGTAAAAATTTCGAGTTTGAATTTTTCGATGATTGTAGTACTTTATACTTCGTGTACAAGAAAATAAAAATGTTATAGTATTATATATCTTTAAATATTACGAAAAATGAAGCATTAAATTCAATAATATATTTATTCATTCGCAAATATATCCTCATTCTCTATGATCGGAATCGTAATAATTTTTTTAAGAATTCAGTTTTTGGTTGATACAGTTAAATAAGGCATTAAAGACCATAAATATTACAATATTGTGCTTCAATAAAACTCCTTTTTTTAAAAAAAAGGGAAGCTATGTTAAATTGACATATTATTGAATTTTTTTATCTCGGAAGTTTTGCCACAAACTTTCATTTTATTCTTGGCTTTGTGAAGTACTTCTTTTTGGTGACTAATAACGAAATATCGAAAACTAAGTGAACATTTTTTTACAAAATTATTAATTTGGAATTAGAAACGCTTTTCAATTTCTTCTTCAGATCAAAACTTTTTTTCCAACAAACTTGGATAAACTTTTTTCTACAAACCTATCTATCTATTTTTCTTTTAATCTACTTTTCGAAACATTCGAAGATTTCTATATCAGAAAGCATTTAATTAAAAAAAACACCGTAAAAATGTAGTTATTTTTTATTTACCAAATGATATAAAAATTAAAGCCTTTTTCTATGTTAATTCTTTAAAAAGGTAGAATAGTTTACTATTCAATTATTCATTCTTAATGATTCTAAAAGGTATGAAATATGGAGATTTCATGAAGCTGAGTTCTCTACTTGATATAAATAATTATATTAAATAAGTACGAGCAAGGAAATAACTTTTTTAAAACAGTAAAATGACATAATAAGACAAATAAATTCAATTTAATACATATTTGATCCAGTATTAAATTAAGAAGACAACATATTTGAACCGGTATTAAATAAAGAAGACAGCATATTTAAACCAATATTAAATAAAGAAGACAGCTTACCAGATATTGCGAAACCACTGAAACCTACTGCAATAGTCAGAGCAGCTATACAACCCACAGTACTGCGAGTATAGCCAACGATCAGTAAGAAAATAGCCTCTAAACCAAAACCTGTAAATGAAAAGCAAAACAAAATATTGATATTGTAGGATTTCATCTTTTTTTGGATTGAATGAATCAAGTAACGAATAAAATTAATATAAAATAGTAGTAATAATTTTGTTTTCGTTTAAAAACTTCTTGCATATTCTTTACTAAGAGTAAATTTGTGCTTTAGACGAGATTTTCAAAAGCCGATTAAAAACAAAATTTAATATAAAACTACAATTGTAGCCGCAAAGTTGCATTTGAGTTATAACTTTTATATTCTTCTGAAAATACTGACTAACATCATCAATCCTTTGTTAGATTTGTCTCAAAATTTGCTAGGTGTCTACTTTATAGATGTCCGATATTATATTATGTATATATATATATATATATATATATATATATATATATATATATATATATATATCTGTAAATTTGAAGTAACGATTATGTATTAAACTTCATCTATCTAGCGGAGTTATCGTTTCAGTTATCCTCGGCATAGAGAGACATCCATGAATCAGTAGTAAAATTGCTTTTCTGAATTTATGGTGGCAGGTTGAATCACCTCTAGCGGCGAAACAAGGAAGATATAAAAGTAACATAAAGGGGACCGATCTAAAAGTGCAATTAGAGATATTTGAGATTGAAATTGAAATCTCTCTATGGTTTGAAAAAGATTTTATTCTAAATTGAGAAATTTATTAACCAGTATTATTATAAAATGTTTCGAGACAATCAGCGGTGATGAGAGATTTAAGAAAAGAATAAAATAAACAATAATAATTATAGTTCCCCCTTCTGAAAATTGTAATTGGGGGAGGGATACTGGGAAATAAGACAAACCCTTTTCCAACGCACTGAAGTTCATAATTTTAACTGCAAATATCTCCACCAATTTTATAAATAGCTCCAAGAAACTTTTCCCTATGTTATTATTATGGTATAATGAATATTTTCTAATGATTTTTTTGGCTGATCCCTTTTATTGGTTTGAGTTATTTTTTTATAAATTTCTTATTTCGCCAGTAGTAAAACTATAACCTGTTTCAGCAGTCTTTTTACTATATATACACGTTATTTATCTAACTATATGAGACGCTTTTTGAATTTAACAGGCTTCAAAGGATTCTACCGTTAGTTATTAAGTTATCACTCATAAAGCTTTTTTATTGATATCAACAGACGTTTTATTTCACACATTAATAGTAAAAACATGATACGTAGTTTTATTTTAATATTTTGAAGCAAGTGAATAAAAAATTATTGATTCCCGATCGACATCCTTATTTCTTATATTTCAATCTGTTACAATATCATCAGATTTGAGTCCTGCGTCAACTAACCTCCACAATTAAAGATTTTCCTCACAGCAGTGGTCGTGAGAATCTCCCTCCGCCTCAGCAGATCGGCCAGATGACCACCAATGGGCACCACTATTGTCATCAGGAGATGAGGCAGAGCTCCAAGAACACCAGACTGGACAAAGAAAAGTATCAAGTCTCATTAAACAGCACACTAGCAAACATTATTACACTATTCAAGAATTTCAATCAAAATATCGTCATCAAATCTGTTTTATAAATAACATCCATTGCAAAGGGTTAATTTTCGAAGAATTTAAGTACACTCCATTGTCATCAGGAGACGAGGCAAGGCTCCAAAGAAAAGTATTGTCACCTTAAACAGTTCCCTAGCAAACATTATTACACTATTCAAGAATTTCGTTCAAAATATCGTCATCAAATCTGTTTAATAAATAACATCCATTGCATGGGGTTAATTTTCGGAGAATTTAAGTACACTCCAGTAGGCTAGTGCACTAAAGTATACTTTTTGTTTAGTTTTTGTACAAGGCTGGTGCTGGGTTAGGCATGCGCAACCTATCCCTATTTGCACAAGATACTACACGATATTTCCGAAATGGTGTTTAATATTCAGAAGGCTTGCTGATCAATATCGTGAAAACATCGTAGTAATGTGGTTGAGCAATTTGCACCAATAGGGTTACTTAAAACATTTCTAACAGCAAAGCCAGGTTCATTTGATTTTTAAATGAGAATTATCAACTCCAATTCGATGTATTGAATGTCCATCTTCGATAAAATTAATTAATGTTATTTTCTGAGTAGATTCGAGGTAAAGATTCAATTACTGTGCTAATAAAACTGATTTAACTGGCATACATTTAAATATATTATAACTGATATATATAAATGCTATTGGAGATAGTTTTGGTTGTGACCTATGTGTGATGGCCGGATTCTGAATTCTTCATTTTCGGCAATTTTTAATTATTTTAATTTTAAAAATCTCGGAGGAATATTAATTGTTAATTTTGTTCCTCATTTATGTTTAATATTTTTGTTTGTGCCTATGAATAAATGTCTTGTGTACTTTTAAATTTGCTTTTTCTTCTCAAAACATTACAATGTACAGAATATTAAATTAATTAAAAAAATACTGAAAACTAGAGAAATTCCTACAAAATTAAATTATTAATTAAAAATATGTTTTTGATTTTAAAACAATGCAAAAAGCCTTTTGGGTAGCTAATGATATTGGAAGATATGAACATCAATTTCCATCGACAAGCCATAGCGATTACTCATATAGCCTACATTTATTAAGTAGATTTTCTGCATTATGTTATAGGGCCGCAGTGACCTGGTCTCGGCTTCGGAACCGAGACCGGGAGAACTGGTGGATTGATGGTTCGATTCCCGATTCCACCGAAGAACCGTCGTGTGAGTGGGTCTGGTGCACTTTAAATCATTCAGGGCCAAATGTCCCCCCCACTGTTGTAGTGTGGTAGTTTGGGGAGGGGGGTGCCAGTGGCAGTGGCTCAAAATTAAGAGGTCCGTTCCAAAATAGCCCTAGAGTTGTTTTTAAACTGGACGTTAATATAACTAAACTAAACAAGACGTGCACTCTGTTATTGCTTTCTGATTGATGTCCATTACCTTGATTTCCTGTATATCTTTTTTCTTCTGGCTGAATAGTATATTTACTGATACGGCCTGTCCTCCATTGAGCATTTCGAAAAATACTTTGTGGCTTTATTAATTAACTAGCCACCTTTGGCGACCAGCTGGTTCGCCATGAGTAATGCGTTCTAAAATTTTCAATTAAGTCACATATTCATTAGCCTTGAAGTAATTCCGAGCATTGATTGGCCTGAAATTAAAAATGCTTTTTTTCCATGATGCTGCCAAAATATTAAATATGGTTTTTTTAAAGAAAGCGAAAAAGGAAAAAAATATTGAATAAATGATTTAGATGTTGCAAACGATTATAGAAACCTTGGCTTTGCCTTTATTTTTTTTAGAAACTATCACATTTTATAATGGAAAAAAAATATTGAATTAATGATACAGATATTGCAAACGATTATAGAAATATGCCATTAAGTCGGGATTTCAATGCATATCCTGTCTAAATTCAATCAGGTTTACCATAAATAAAGAAGATTTGTTGAATAAATGATTTAGATATTGCAAACGATTACAAAAACCTTTGCCTTGCATTTATTTTTTTAGAAAATATCACATTTTATGTTTCTTTTATTTTATCCAGTCACGTGCTAAAAGTATCATTTCTTTAGACTTGATTTACGATGATAGTTTTTTTTATTATTATTTGAACTTCCGTCATTGTTTTCTTTTATTTTATCCAGTAACGTGCTCAAAAAAAAAAAAAACATGGTCAAAATCTTTCTTTAAAAATTCGTTAAAAATAGAGGCTTAAGTTATACATTAAAACACTGATGCCATTATAAAGCTAATTTTTTAATCTTTAAATTGATGTAAAAACCATGTTTGTGCAATAATATTTTCTGAAGATATATCTGAAAACGTCGAAATTTTGCTTAAATTTTAATTAATTCAAATTCTAATTAAGAATTCGAAAAAAGGGCTCCGAGGTGCACATTTCCAACCTCCAAGGTATACATGTACCAAATTTGGTAGCTGTAGACTCAACGGTCTGACCTGTAGAGCACCAACACACACACACACACACACACACACACACACACACACACACACACTCACACACACACACACACACACACACACACACACACACACACACACACACACACACACGCACACACACACACACACACACACACACACACACACACACACACACACACACACACATTAAGCTTTATTATAAGTATAGATTACGCGAATAATGGAATTAAATGAACTTACAAAAGCTTTTAATAAAGTATATATATATATAGTTTTCAGCATGCAGTTATTCTTTGCAACAGTTCATGATAGTTGTCTACAATGCAATCACTGTTCTTTATACTCTGCGTGTTGATTCATTTTCTTCAGAAATTCATTCTTACAGAAATCTTTTTCAAAATTAAGAGAATATTAAGAGCTTGATACTATTCTCACTCAATCAAGAATCAATCAAATTTGATGTTACACGGTTGCGCAATATACTTTTGAGTGACTTTTTTACCAATCAAGCTGTGCCACAAATATTGATTTTAACAAGCGATTCCAATACTTTACACAGTACTGCCCACGCTACTAATTTAAAGGAATGGAGAGGTATCTCTCACCTTTTCAATATTGAAGTTGAAAACCTGCTTGAGATACATGGGTTGAGAAATGAGCAGCATGTAGAAGGTCCAACTACGGCAGAAGTTGGCCACAATGATGGCGTATACCGGCATAGAAGTAAACATTGCTTTCCAAGGCGTCGTCCGCAGCTGGGTAAGAAAAGAATAAAGGGCAAGTTATGAGATGAATTAATATGAAAGAGAGACTGTGGTTCCTCCTGCTCCTTTTAGTGGAAATTTACTTTTCATTTATTCAGTCAGCAGACCCAAGCAGGAAGAGAAAGTATCTATGGGAAAGTGGTATATGATTTCAAACAAGATGCAGTTAGTACAGGGTAATCAGCGTATAAGCCCTGATTTCAAAATTAAATTTCTCTACAACAAATTATGCGGTAAACTGTAAGTTTATAAGCAAAACTGTAAAAATGCTATATAAAAGTTTAGAAAATTTAGTTACAAAAATCGTTAACAGATGGCGCTCTAATCACAATGCCCATAGACGCTTTCAGTGTGATGTCAAAAATGAAAAAGGATTCCCGATCTGACTCCTTGTGATTTGTTTGTGTGGGGAGCATTGAAAGACACTGTCTATAGAAACAATACCGCCATTCTAAATGAGCTTGAATCGTTGATTGCTGTTGCATGTGATTCTATTTCCATTGAGACATTGCAAGACGTGATGTCAAATTTCACTGTTCGATTACGCCACCTCATTGTTTCGAACGGTGAATATTTTGAAAAAATTGTATTTTGACATAAAATAATTGTAAAATTGTAAAAGACAGAATCACTTTTCTTCTTTTTTTTAAGACTCCTTTCAGAGAAACAGTTTTCAGCGCTGAGCATCATCTGTTTATGATTTTTGTAACTAAATTTTCTAACTTTTGTACACTATTTTCACAGTTTTATTTTTACTATTTTTACAATTCTAAAAATAAACGTACAGTTTACCGCATAATTCTGTCGATCTTTTTTGTAGAGATATTTAATTTTGAAATCAGGGCTTATTCGCTGATCATCCTGTATATCACTGATGTGACTAATGGAATTTTGAAATTGTTCCTGATGCTTGGAGAATTGGTTGAACTCTTTGGATAAACAATGTAGTAGCAGAAATAGTGTAATTTGTGTCACACCAATATGAAAAGGAGTTAAAAAAAATTCCCGTGTTTCAAGAATTGACCGAGCTCTTTGGAGAAACAGTGCAGTGAGTGTCACAAGGATATGATTAAAGAAATTTTGGTATTCTTTCTGATGTTTCAAGAATTGGTTGAGCGCTTTGGAGTTGCATGCTCTAAAAGCGGAATGCGTATATCACGTGAGTTCTCGGCAGTGATATATTCTGTACCTTAGTTCTAAATATAATTAACTCAACTTGGTTCATATAAATATCATAGGGTGTAAAATAATATTCATTCTAAGTACTCATAATATTTGACACGTTATTTTACCATGTTATTATGCATATGAATAACAGTACAAATGAGATATAAAGCTACTGGGGACAGCGCTTTTTTGAATGAAACAAAATTAAGATTGCGCATTTATTAGTTAATTCTTATGGCTCAATTTAGCTGAAATAAAGCGCTCAATAAAGCTGAATTTTTAACCATGACCAATTTATTTATTTAATCTAAGTGAAAACAGGTATTTTATAATTCAAATTTTCATTCAATTTATAAAGAAGCTGAATTTTTAACTACGACCAATTTATTTCTTTACTCTTGGTACAGTATATACATTTTTAGAGCTAAGTTTAATTGGCATATTCTTTGTACATTTATTAGATCCTCATTTATGATTAAAATTTAGTGCATTTTTGGGATATTTGATATATATTGTCCTATAAGCATTTCGATGCCTCGATGTACTACATGCCAATACCTTTTGATAGTTCGGCACATTCTGATAGAGTACCCACGTTTGGATTATCAACGAATTCAATGTTTTCAGTTCCCTAATTTGTTTTAAAAGACATCCTTCATAAAGTGCTTCATCCTCAACTTCTTATTTTTTAAAAAATGATTGGTTTCTTTTATCTTATTTAAGTATTTTCTTATTTTCTTTTAATGCTTCAAATCTATATGGCCGTTTATTTATGCATATTTTTTTAATTTTGAGTAAAATATTGAATCAGAGATTTTGATTAACATTTTAAAACTTTCTATGAACCATATGTTTGAATATATCTTGTGGTTGGCGCTGCAAAACCAGAAGGGGTTTTAGCACCAGTAAATTCCATCAAACTCAAATTCAAACCCTATAAGCATCTCTTGTTCGGATTCTAATGGAGACTAAAAAAAAGTGAATGATGCAAATAAAAAGAGAAGAATATCCATTGATTTTACATTAGAGTGTTAAATGAATCTAATACTATAATACGAGGAATGGTTGCCAAGTCGAAAATCGCCCCAGAATTAATAAACTCCGGTAAACTTGGGGGTATGGGGGTTTTGGCCACGAGGAATCGATTGGCGCCGGTTTTGAAGCGCTACGGTCGAGCAGTTCGGAGTTACAGATAGGATATTTTCAAACTTTATTAGTTCGCCATAATGGCTACTTAAATTTTCAAGCGGTAACTTGCTGCCATCTATAGCCAATATGGCGAACTAATAAAGCTTTATGTTTATGCTGTTATAGGTTTATAATATGTTTCTTATGTATGTATATATGTTTGGTTTTTCTAAATAAATTTGTCAAAAATATTGAACTTCAACACACTTCAGTCTTTACCTTTACTTTACCTTTGTATAGAATAGTTCCCTTTCCAAACTCTAACTTTGTTTAGAATAGTTTACAATGGTGCACTTTAACCGGTTATCTTTTTACCAATGGTTTCACAAATTTTCTTATGGCATGTATTGTTTTGATAAATCACAATTGAAAATTTAAATCTTCGAGTTAGCTTCGATACCTGTTTTCTTCGAGCGGAGCTCGGTCACCCACTGGTGTAGTAAATATGAAAATTGTTAGAAAATATTTCGTGTTCATACTTATTAATTGACATATTACCTATAATCACTTTGTACAATCCATCAAACAGTATTTGAACACTATTTTATATTTCGAAACCAATTACAGCACATTAAAACTGTAAATACTTGTCAGTTTAAAAATATGTTCTCTATAATTATACGAAATATTTCACGATATGACAGATCTTTTCTATATTTAGAGTTATGTAATTTCTGAAATTTCTACTATGCTTTGGTAGCAAACACTTTTCCTTAGGCTTGTAATTTTATATTTATATAAAGTATAAATATTTATAGGTATATTTAGTCGTGTTTAAAAATAAGACAATATCAGGCTTATAGATTACTCAACTAATCGAACAGCTTTATAGATAATATAAAATTTTGAAGGAATTTGGAAATGAATGAGATTTCTTTAAGAGATCACCTAGAATAAATCTTTTTCTTCTAATTAAAAACAGGTGTTTTATAATTTAAATTTTCATTCAATTTATAAAGAAGTTGAATTTGTAATTGTGATCAATTTATTTATTTACTCTTGGTACAGTATATATATATTTTCAAATATTAACTCACAAATGTGGCATACCCACGAAATTTCAATCATCCTCCTATAACACAAAAATTGAATGCTTTTTTTTAAAATTCAAGAGACAATTGAAACCAGCAAGAAAACTATAAAACGGGAGGGAGAGTACATAACAGCAATCAGTTTTAATTATTTAAATCGCTGAGTTCATTGCGCGTTGATATATTAGCTCTTCGATATCGGACTTAAATTATCGGAATTAAAAAAGAGATGTGGGGAATATCTAATATTAATATTTCACCTTTAAATAAGAGGTTACCAATTTAATTTTATTTTTGCATTTTCATCAGCAATTTTAATGTTCATAGGTTTTTTTGTATCTTCATTTTAATGTTCATAGTTTTTTTTTTGTATGTGTTTGGGTAAATTCCTTGTCTGCAAACAAGTATATCACAAGGCTTGCAAATGTAAGTCAGAACAAAACTGATAGTTGAATAAATTTCAAATGTAAGGATGCAAGTACAAATGCAGAAATGACATGAAGAAAACAACAAAATACACAGATACAAACAAAAAAATTGCTTGCATACCAACGTAGACATACAGTAAATGAAATAATACTATTGAAAAAGCATGATTAAATAAAAATAAGGTGTTCAAAATATAAATACAAAAGCATGAAATATATGTAGGCAAATACACAGAAATAAAGTCTAAATAATACGATGGGAAATACAAATAATATATGTACCAAAGCAAATGAAAGATGATTTCTTCTGTACAAAGGCAGATAAATGAGGACGTCAAGCAATATTGTTCTTTAGAAGGCAGTTCCTGAGTTTACGTATTTCGGGAATAAATGTGGAGCATTCAAATATCAAATATTTGACATCCTGGCACGAACACCTATCAGTCTGCGTCAAATTAAAGCATTTTAAATACATTCCCCTGTTAATCTATATTAGATATGATTTTAACTGTATAGTAAGCCTTTTCCTTTCCGTTTTCTTAGATGTAATGCAGAGAATGTGTCAAAAAATTGTTATCCTTGTTTTCTCCAAATAGAAACGATATCAGCTTTAAGTATTCCTCCGTTTACTTAATCACTGATCCGTTCATTATTTTCTCAGTTTATTTCATCGATCTCTGCTCTAATCACAAAAAACTGAGTTTTTTTTTCTCCAGTCCGGTTCAGTTATCGAGAATGCAGTGAAGAAAGCAAAAATCGTAAATCTATGAACGGTTTGAGAAAAATCATTGATTTTATCTCCTAAATATAGGGAAAGGAGAAAAAAGCGAAAATAGTTTCTTTATTAAAATTTTTCTATATTTCTTATAGTTTATAATCCAATGGTTAATGTTAACTTAAAAACTATTCATTACTGACATGGTATTGACCTTTCCTTTTCTTTATTTTTCTCCAAGCTCTTTGACGCAAAACCTTTTTTTGCATCGTATTTTAAACATAATGACAACAGTTCTTCTAGCACTTTTGGACTGCCAACTCTGTGCATATTTCTTTGAATGTTTTTTTCTCATTTTAATCTGTTTTTTTTCCCTTTGAATTAATGTGTTGTATTTATTTATTTAATATTTTTAATCTGTCCCTTTTCTTTGTTTTATTATTTGGAATTTTTGTGCATTTGATTTGTAGAAATTTTATTTTAATTACGTTTATTTATCTCTTGGAGGATTTTTCCAAATGTTACTTTATGCACACTTTAAACGGGGTTCATCTCAGACATGGGATCAGAAGCTTCCCTTATGATAGTGGGTTTTCATCTCTCTAGTGAATGCAGAAATGGTGGAGGGATAGCTATCTCCTACCGATGACGGGGCATATATTCTATGGGAGGAATTGTACCTTTGCTAGTGATAGCTTTTAGGTCTTAACTATAGTTCCCAAATGCTATCACGGCATCCGGTCATTCATATAAATCTATGCGCCCTTGATGCCTACTTCTACTGCAACTTTTATACAATTTCAGTATTATGGACTTACGCATGTTTTTATTTGGGAGTTTCTTTCAATAATTTATTGAGTATGAACTTACTTCCATAAGTCTTTCATTCTTAATTCTATCCTATTGGTACAGCATGATCTTCTCTTGAGGTTATTTTTTAATGATGGGAAAAAAATCCATCGAAGTTTTAATTACATGTTTCAATTTTCTTCATTTCAAGAGTCATTAAAAATTATATCTTAATACTTGATACCACTGAATCGCCTAACCATCTGACGTACCGATGAATGTAATCAATGTTGGTATAATCTTTCGCTGAGATTAGACAACATTAAGAGAACAGGATAAGGGTAATTCTAAGGTGAGTTTACAATAATTACAAATTTTTATGACAGTAAGATTCATTTACCTTCCAGCTGTAAAATGCTAATCAGAAACAGTACAATAATCCCTTAGGGAACTTTAGAAAGGAAGCTTGTTAGCTGCGCTTGCGCAATGTTCTGGAATTAGAATTATGAGAGACTTTTTAAGTGTTGTATTGATCAGGTCAGGTCTTCAATGTTAAACATATGTTAAAATTGTGTAAATAAATTATTTTCGGCCATGATTGCCTATTTACTGTGCACAGTATATGTGAACGATGACTGAAGTATATGATCCAGTATATGAAACTTTACCATGACTGTCAAAGTCTATTCCTTACCGTCGGAGTGGATTGCGCTACTTTCCCTATACTCTCCTCGATGTAAATGAGCTCCGCTTGGGTGATGGTAGGGTGGGAGCAAGGTTTCTCGAACGACAGCCACATCCAAAAGATGTACCACACCATTCCAGCCGCGCCTGAAATGAAAACAAAGGCAGATGTAATGGAATGTAGATTATTATGATCTGTGCAGGTAGCAACAGGACTTATATTTTCGGGAGCATTTCTTTAATAACCGCATTCACACAATGAACAAAGACAAGACAATCATACACGCAGCTTAACAATACAGTATCACATTTCATCGAATTGCAATGCGCAATGCATTTTGATATGGCATATGGGATAGCCTATCAGGCATTGCTATCTGGTATCCAAAAGAGAAAAGAGTCATGTAAGTGCTACAAACACAAAGACAAGACATTCACGTGTGCAGCTTAACTGTATAGTATCACATCTTATCCTGATTGGAATGCATTATGGGATGGCATATGGGATAGCTTATCAGGCATTGTCATCTGGTATCCAAAAGAGAAGATAAGAGTTATGTAAGTGCTACACAGATAATGTTTTAGATTTGTTTCTTCTATCCCTATTTCATTTCTGAAACCAACTCCGCGTCATAAAGTAGCAATACTGAGAATACCAACAAGTGGGAGTGGTGTTTTTGAAGTTTTCTCGTACATCCCGTAAAGCTATAATAAATGTATTATCTCCCATCGCTCCACGGAAAAGCGCAGTTCTTGGGTAAAGCAGAGATCCCCTTGTATGACACTGGCTTACTACATTTATGAAACATGAACTTTTGGCAGAAGTTTAGTCATTTATCACAGAATCTAACTTGTGATCTTTGGTGAGTGGTTTGGCGATTACTATAATTGGAATATTGTTAACAGTATCTAATATAGAATTTTTATTTTAGACGTGTTTTTCCTAATCTACTCAAACCAAAATTTGACATAAACCTTCAATTGTAATCATAAAACTGCATGCCACATTTCATAAACCATTGTGGTTTCGAGTTGTTTGTGAAAGCACAGATCGACAGTTTTTCAATCCCTTGTTGGATTTCACTCAAAATTTGATGCTTCCATGGATATTTAATAAGCATATCAAATTTTATCCATTTATTTTCCTTTTGTGGTTATTACTTATTAAACTATATTCGAATGTTAGAACATACAGTAAACGAACACAATTAAAAGTTTAATATAAAATATTGTATTTCATTAAAGTTCGATATCAACATTTACATTATTATTTTGTGTGTTGGATTATATAAAGTGCATTTACTGTTGTATTAAATCTTAAGTTCATTGTAAGATTCTGGGATATACTATATATAAGGTGATTCTATTTGATTTATTTACAAACAAACACCTCGATTTTTTTACACGAGCAAGCAACGTCTCTGAGTTAAACATGGATTCTCCAAATTCATTCCATATACTTTCAGATAAACATGGATTCTCCAAATTTTCCCAATTCAAATGACCTTGCGATTGATTTCATTTCATAATGCAGCAAAATCATCCCAACTTATACAAAACATTAAGAAATTTACAAAAAAAGAAATTGAACATTACGAAATTTTACAAAATTTAACTTGGCACTTTAAAAAAGTCATCATTGAGTTTATGTCTACACAAACTATTTCTTATTTTATGAACTTCAAGTTGAGAATTATGGTCACATGACACTATCTAAATTTAATAATATTGATGCTAATTGTATGATAACATTAATCCTGTTACATGTCAGATCAAGAATTTCAGTACCTTTCAACATTCTCAGGAAAACATGAATAATTTTGTAAAAATTCCACAGAAATAAGACCACTTGATAGTACAGTAATATTAAAGTTCCTGTCTGTAGTTAGTTTAGTTTAGTTATATTAATGTTCCATTTTTTAAAGCAGAATTGAGGTTATTTTGGGACTGACCTCATTATTTTGAGCACCGATGATGAGAACACCTGAACTAGCCTCTCTCTCCAAACTTCCACACCACATGGGGAAAAACGTGTGACCCGACGGATTTAGTAGGCCCAATAGCATTTACACTACAGTTCTTGGGTGAAATCGGGTCTCGAACCTGAAGCCCTCCGGTTCCGAAGCCAAGACATTACTACTAGGATACCGCGGCCTTGTTTTAGTCCGTAAGAAATATACATATAAATACTGTTTTTCATATAGGGTTTGAAAAACACTGGAGAACGTTAGTTCATCATATTTCCTTTAGAAAAAGTAAACTAATAGAAAATTAATGATTGTTAAAAAAGCACAAAAAAAAAACTTGAAAAAAGAAGCCTATTTTTTTCCTTAATTCTCATTTAACTTTTTCTTTATTAATGGTATCTCTAATAATTAATCAACTTTAATGTAATTATTTCTCATTTTATTTAACTTTATTTGTTTCAAGGTTTTGAAATAAATTCGGTAGTAGTTTTTCCCTTAGTTTCTAGAATGCTAGAGTTTCAAAATTTTGTACAGTTGAGCTTTTATGAATATAATTTTTTTATATTCAGAATTAAATTGATTAGTCTATGAACTTTTAATTTCGATTTCATATAAATCTTTCTACCTATTAAGAAATTTGTAAAAAATATTTATTTCAGATTTCCATATAATATTTGATAATGTATTAGCCCTTAAAGAATAGAAAGTTTGAAATTATTGCAGTAAAAAAAATGTTTTACTTATTAGTGTGTTAATGAAAGGGTGTTTTTTAAAACTAATATTTATTTTCATGTGCGGAATGTAACGATTTTAAAGAATCGCTCACCATAAAAGTAAAAGCAGGACTGCCACCCAGTCAAGTCCGTGAGGAACCCAGAAAGTGGCATCCCCACCACAGCACCCGCGTAAGAACCTGAAAAGGATAAAAGCATACATTAACACTGAAAGAAGAAGAATGATAGTACTTAATCAATCAACAATTGATTCAAGAACGAAATTCTTTACCTAAATACCATTATAACTGGTTAATGATTTAATAAAGATTTTATAGAAATCTGATTTATCAGTTGTAGCAATGCGAAAATTAAAATAAAAAATGTACAAGTATTTTAAAAACTTAATCGATTATAAAAGATTAATTTTTTTGTGAATAATAAAAGAATAGACAAAATTTTAACTCAAAATAGATCCTTGATGCAAGACAGTAATGTCGGGTTATACACGAAAGTAACCAGATAGGAACAACGAGTGGTAGTACGGTTTTTGATTCATCCATTGCCGTTAACAATTGTTGATTGATTTTCTGTCCCTAGAGAACACTAACAATTCAACATCATACTCTGACGAATCATAAGGAAACGGCCAGGCTTTCTCAAACAAGCAGTGGTCCTTCTTCATAACAATGCCCGTTCATAAGTCTCCCATGAAACCCAGACTACCTTTAAAAAATTTTATTGGTAAGTGTAGCAATACAGCTGTACAACCTGTATTGGTCACATTTTGATTTCCTCATTTTTGGATCTCGTAAGAGAGCATTACAGGGGATACGTTTCCATGCGGTCTACGAAAACAAGGAGGTTATACATGAATTTCTGAAGAAGCAACCACATCTTTCTACAGCAAAGACATAGACTTATTATCCAAACGATGGGTTTTGCGCTACAACGCCCATGGCAATTTCTTTTAATTTTTGATAAAAAATATTCTTTTCATTCAACTTGTCCTCTTTTCATCCGGGCCACTTTTATATAAATGAAAGCAAATTGTAATTAACAATAGGCATACAACAAAGGTTGTCTTTAAGCTAAAAACACCTAATGTGATGTCTGGAAGCTGTTAGGAATTATTCTAGTGTTCGGAATGAATAAACTGCTTGTACAGAAAAGAATGTTCTTACCACAAAAGGCTAGGGTGGCTAGACGACTTCTTTCCATGGGTGGCGCCCAGTGCCGCCAAATTCCATGACACGCAGGATACGTCACTCCCTGAAAGAAAACGATTTTTAATGAGGACACTACAGAAAAAATTGCTGTAGTGCAACGAAAGAAGCTCAATATCACAGAAAAGAGATCTTTGTTGTAGAATGACGACCTTGAGAGGACTATTTGTAGTAGTACAAAAAGCGAACTGAATAAATAATACGAATGGTTGGTAAGGTATATAAAAACAAGATAATATAATTAAATAATAATTAAAGGGTGTTATGGAAGGTATGTTTATTTGAAAATGAACTGAATCGACATACATTTGCCAGGGGAATTTGGAGTTGCACGTACTATCATATTATAAAATAAAAACTTGTTCGTTTGATGCCAGAAAGATATAGCTGCAATTGTTAGTTCTGGAGTTAACTCAAGCTATGGAGATATTAGTTTCACTAGAGTGTTGCTATATAGAGGTAGTTCCTGGTGTTATTGCCAATTGAATAACTGGAGCTATACTTCTTTAAACTTTCAATTATCAATTTTTTCTAAATTCAACAAGGATGAACAACCATTTATTCATTTAGAAATATGTAAATGTGATAACTAAAAAAAATTTAATGACTTATTGTATGAGATATTGTATGTGATTTCGTTAAATTTGTTTTTTAATCGGTTGGGGAAAATGTAAATTCAATTTTCGGACACTATTGGCCGCATGCCAGATATTAATTGTTAAAAAACTTGCCAACAATTAGTATCACGACAGGTTCAGTAAAGATGCTAAGTTCATATCAATGATTAATATTTCGTAACTATTGCAAGCCATTTCTATTAAAGACATTCTCTGCCTTATCCAAAGTCTATAATTTTTTAAGGAAGATGAAAGATAACATTTTTATTAGAAAATATGCGAGGAAGTTTTAAAAAGTTCAATCTCATTGATTTCTTTTAGTAATGATGCATTAAAATATTTTTATAAACTGAGATTGATTTACAAAAGAAAGTAATTTACCATATCAAGTAATATTAACTTAATTTATCGATTAAAGACTTTAACTAATTTACAAATCAAAGCCTACCATAGCAAATTGCCACTGTGATAGAAAATTGACAGACAGACATTTGCCTGTTTGTCTGTCATAAAGATAACTCAAAAACGCTTCGAGCTAGACAGTTGAAATTTGGTATATGGTCTTTACATTAAATTCGCAGCTTTTATCAGATTTTAAGTATAATGATTTCAAAAGAAGTCCATCTGTCCGGCTATTCGAATATAAGATAACACAAAGTTTAATCTTAGATAAAATTTGATGCACAGATTTACTATTTATGGTTGATATCAAATTTTGAATCCATTTGAGCAACGGGTTGACCATCTGTTTGTCAATACTTTCAGAAACCCATAAACTCGATAATTGAAAAACGCAATGACTTAAATACAGGAAATTTTTTAAGGAATTCTGTAACTAAAAGTGAAGCTTTGTACTAACTTTTTGTCAGAAAAAACGTGTTTAGAACACAAATCCCATCCAATTTTCGGATACTATTACCGCATTCCAGGGATTAATAGCCGAATAACTTGCAAAGGATGACTCAAAAGATTCAGTAAAAATGCTAAATTCATGTTAAAAGCTATTATTTTGTAGCTATTGTATGCCAATGCCATTCAAGACGTTCTTTAGGATAATATCTTTATTAGATAGTTGCCTGAAAGTTTTAGAAAGATAATTGATACTAGTTCTTGTTTAATATCTGTTCAATCAGAAAGATCTTTATCGTGAAATTAGTATTGTGAATTGAAAAAATGTGAAGAAAGAATAATTCAGAACAGATTGTAAGGGGAGGAATTCGTATTTTTAACTTTCATATTTAATCATAATAAATAGCATTAGATAAATATTAGAATATCTTTAATAGCAATGCATTAATCTTTTGGATAAGATGCTTTGTTGTTAAAATGCCTTATTCGAAAAGAAACACCATCTTTTCATTTACCTTGACTTTGAAAAATTTAATATTTCAGATTAAAAATAACCATTAATTCTTGATATACTAATTATTTTCTAAAAATTAATGTAAAATAAATGATATCAAACTATATATTATCTGCTAAAAAGTCTGTACCTTGGATGTATCGCATGCATTCTAATCTATACTTATAATAAAGCTCAATGTGTGTGTGTGTGTGCGTGTGTGTGTGTGTTGGCGCTCTACAGGCCAGACCGTTGGACCTACAGTTACCAAATTTGGTACATATATACCTTGGAAGTCGGGAATGTGCACCTCGGAGCCCTTTTTTCGAATTTTTAATTAGAATTTGAATTCATTAAAATTTAAGCGAAATTTTGACGTTTTTCCGCTATAACTTCCGAAAATATTAGTGCATAAACATGATTTTTATATCAATTTAAAGATAAAAAAATTAGCTTTCTAACGGTATCAGGTTTTTTAATTTATAGCTCAAGCTTCTATTTTTAACGAATTTTTAAAGAAATATTTTAACCATGTTTTTTGAGCACGTGACTGGATAAAATAAAAGAAAACAATGACGGAAGTTCAAATAAAAAAAAAAACAACTATCATAAATCAAGTCTAAAGAAATGCAACTTTCAGCACGTGACTGGATAAAATAAAAGAAACATAAAATGTGATATTTTCTAAAAAAATAATTGCAATGCAAAGGTTTCTATAATCGTTTGCAATATCTATATTATTAACTCAATAAATCTTTGTTTTTGGTAAACCTGATTGAATTTAGACAGGTTATGCATTGAAATCCCGACTGAATGGCGTATTTATATAATCGTTTGCAATATCTGTATCATTAATTCAATACTTTTTCCCCTTTTCGCTTTCTTAAAAAAAACATAGTTAATATTTTGGCAACATCACAGAAAAAAACATTTTTAATATTTTGGAAGCATAACCGAGAGTTAAAACTGATTGATTTATAAAATTAAAAAATATTATTTGGAAAAGGTGTTCTTTTAGAACTTTCCGTCCATCATCTTAAAGAAAATATTGATTTCAGGCCAATCAATTCCCGGAATTACTTCAAGGCTAATGAATATGTGATTTAATTGAAAATTTTAGAACACTTTACTCATGGCGAACCAGCTGGTCGCCAAAGGCGGCTAGTTCTAAATAATCTTAATAAAAGATATTTCCGTATATCAAAATGATATTATGGATGGAAAGACAGTATTTTATCCTTTCAAATAATTAATGAAATTTTTTGATTTAAGTGATGAAGAAGCAAAATAGCAGAGCCATTTTTTTTTTACGTATTTTTGTATGCATGAGACATGACTTCACTAAATATAAAAATGAAAATTTTGAAAAGAAGTATTTTGTTTCTTATAAATAGCAATCAACCGCATTGATATATTCAGAGTATAAAAACTGAATCCACTCCCATCATCATCATCATCGGTCTTTCGATTCAAAGGAATACCCATGTCACGTGGCAAGGGGGAAGGACATAATCTCGATCTCAGCGCAATTCCGGAAGCAGGGAAGAAAGTAATCATATACAACCCGGAAGGAAGTTCCATAAGCCCATTCCACGACAATGTGTACGGGCTTGTCTAGAAGTGTGAATCAAGAGAGCATTTTCAGCTATTCCTCTTTAGGGATGGGATTAATCAATCATTCCTTTTCATCGCGATGAGATGATTCAGAATTCTATGTTGATCATTGAAGATAAAGATGAAGAATTTTAGTATTGATTACATAAGCAGTGAATTCTCATTCACGTAATAAAGAAAGTGTTTGTTAATAGTAAGAATTATTAATATAATATTTATGGTTTTTACTACCGTTTTTGAACTAATAAATGTAAGAATATTTTCTAGTTAAAAATGCTTAAAATAAAAGTAACTACTATTGCATTGATTACGTAACTAGAGAATGCTCATTCATTAAATGAAGGAAATATTTGGTAATCTTTAAGCAATATTTGTAGTTTCTCCTTCTGTTTCTGAACTCTTAGATGTGGGAATATATTCTTGTTGAAAATAATGATTTAAATAAAAGGAATAACTATTGCATTGATTAAGTGAATGCTTATTCATTTAATGAAGGAAATATTTGCTAATCTTTAGGCAATATTTGTAATTTCTACTACTGTTTCTGAACTCTTAGATGTTTGAATATTTTCTAGTTGAAAATAGCGATTTAAATAAACGGAACAACTATTGCATGGATTAAGTGAATGCTTATTCATTTAATGAAGGAACCATTTGCTAATCGTTAGACTTCTTAATGCAATATTTATGGTTTTTCCTACCGTGTTTGAACTATTAGATATGGGATTATACTTGTAGTTGCCAAAAAAAGATTTCAGATAAAAGTTAATAACAATTGCATTGATTACTAAGTAGGGAATTTCCATTCATTTAATGAAGGAGATATTTGTTAATAGTAAGGCTCATTAATACAATATTTGTGGTTCCTTCTTCTATTTTTGAATGCTTAAATGTGGAAATATCTTCTAGTTCAAAATTTTTTAAAAATAAAAGTAATGATTATTGCATTGATTATGTAAGTAGTTAATGATGATTCATTAAATGAAGGTGACACTTTCTAATATTAAGGCTTATTAATACAACATTTACAGTTTTCCCTCTTGTTTGTGAATTCTTACATTCGGAAATATCTTATAATTGAAAAAATGTTTTATATAAAAATAATAACTATTGCATTGATTCCGTAAGTGACGAATGTTCATTCATTTGATGAAGAAATGTTTGTTAATTGCAAGCCTCAGTAATATAATATACATGCTTTCCTGCTTGCATTTTTTGAACTATTAAATGTGGGAATATACTTCTAGTTGAAAAAAAAATTAAATAGAAGTAAATAATTAACGATTTGCTGCTTGTAGTTTTCTCTAAAAATATTGCTCTGTGTCTGTTATGATCTGCACACCTTTTAGAATAAAGAGCAGTTTTGAGTCTAAGATTAACATTTTAATATACTCCTATTGAGTACATTTTCCATAACAGTATTTTAACTGAAAAGCAGTTTGAGATTATTGGAAATGATAAGAAAAGCAAATTATGAAGCAATATGCAATCATTCCTCATCATTTATTATATATTCTCTTTAGATCATAGTGTTGCCACAGATACAAGTCAAAACGTGCTCCCAAATACAACGTAGTCTTACAGATAATTGGGAGCACTCCGGGGTAATTATGGAGGTTTCGGTAACTGCAAATGATTAGTTAATAAATTAATTTGGAAGAGAGGGAATTATTCAATGAGCCCTTCAGAACATGATTATGTATTTATATAAATTTCAGTTCAATTTTACATTTCAAATTATCATTTTAAAGATTCATTTTCAATTGCTCCAACTGTTCTTATTCTGATAAAGTTTTTGAGCTTTTTTTCGTTTGTGTGATAATTACTTCAAGTTTAACTTTAAAAGTACAGTACTGAAAGTTTTTTGAAGATCGCTTAAGCATTGATGTATTTCTTGTAATAAAATTGAGTGCATTCATCAAGTTTCTGTAAGCTCTGTGAGGTAAAAAGTGTTTGAGTACGGAATTCACTGGCAAATAAAATTGTCATAATTAGATAGAAGAAGCCAATTTATACGTATCAAATATATATCACATTACAATGCATTGGACTAAATGTTTATTTTTTTAAATCCTTTTCTCATTCTCCTGTCATAATATTTCTTTTCAAGAGATAATATGGTGAATACTGTTTGTCTGCAATAATTTTTTCATGCTCCTAACAACAGTTTAAACTATTTTACTTAAAATGTATCGTAAATATAGTCTTTTTAAAAAAATGATTTTTTGTTATTATAAGGAAGATACAAAAGAATGACTGTTTTATATCAAATAAAAACCAGTGGAAAGAATCTTCCTAAACTTTTTAGCATATTTTCAAATAAAAATGAATTTGTGTTTTATACATTTTTTCTCAATCATTTTAAAGCAAAATTTGATCGTAAAATACAACTGTAGCAAAACATTATATACCAACTTTAATATATTTAAGTTATTGAATTTTTAAGTTATCACTTTAACATGTTTGGGAAATTACAGATTGACAGCTAGCTGTTCAACCGCTTGATGAATATGATTCAACAGGATTCCAATAATATTATAGGTATCTACAGTACAAATGAAAATGTGTATATAATTTTATCCCTTTAGCTCTTACGTTTTGTAATTATGTTGATATTTTTAGGGCAGACAGAGATACGTTTACTGAAAAAACTTTGCTCAAAATTTGATTGAAATCTACAGCTCTGATGTTGAGATTCTGCAACAAATACATCCATCTGATTAAAATAGTTTTTGAGTTATCTTTGTGAACAGACACACAGACATTTCCCAAAAATGTATTTTTTGAACTCAAGGATGTTTAAAATGTTGAGATTCGTTAAATCTCGAGTCATAATATTTTGAAGATTACAATACTCTCTGCATACTTCGTACACTAAAAAGTCAAAATGAAATCAGATGGAGCAAATTTCCTGTTAACTCATATCAACAACAATAAAAAGTTGTTATAAAATTTCAAATGAGTTGAAGCTGAATAATTTTTTAAACACCTCTTTATTCTGTGATCAGCAGGTTAATTTTCAAAATTTAATAATTTTGTGCTTTAACTGTAGTTTTTATTCCGTACAATAAATATTACGAACTCCTAAGCTAATTTTTTAGAAAATTCCTTGACAGAAAATCTTACTTATGTGGAATTAAAAAATGATTAAAAAATTGTTAGCTGATAGTCATAAAATAGTATAATATAAATAATGCAAAATGTCCGAAATTTGAAAGCTCTAGGACAAAAGGGAGTAAATAAAGATTTAATTAATACATTTTATTTTTAAAAAATGGAATGCATCAAATCAAGCAAAAACACAAAAAATGGAAAGAAGATAAATTTTTGCTTAGGAAGTTGTTTGAAAATTTAAATAATTAATGATAAAAATTATCGTTGATCGAATGGCAACCATAAAAATTACTAGATTGAAATTCGTCACTGCAAATTACCTATCGAGAATTTTACTGAAGCATTCTCATTACAATGTTTGTGAAATTGTAATATCAACATACAGCAATTTTTTCTCTCTGTAATTTACTCTGCATTCATTAAGTACTGCTTTGCCTTAAAATCTTTTCCTGCTAGAAAACAAAAGCATGTTTGACTTATCACGGAAAATAATTTTTTTCCACCCTGAGAAATGGGAAATGATTTTTTTATGCTAGGGCACCAAGTTCAAACGAATACAATTCCCAAAACACCTTTGACAATCTGCTGCGTAAATTTCAATTGTTACTTTTAAATAACGTTAAAAAGACTTATTTGCTCACATATGTAAACATTCCGCTAGATAATATTTTCAAGAAAATCTTGTTCCATTTTTGAGTTTCAATTACATAATAACGCTCTTATTATATAAAAAAAATTATTGGAACTGAAAGGTTTACTTGTGGAAAAATTAATCAAACACAAACCGCAAACACTCCGCAGAAAAGACAAATGAAAGAATTTACCAAAGGGAAATTAATTCACACGTAAACCTTTTGTCTGCGGTAGAATCTTATAAATATTTATGAAGACCTAACTTTTGAAGAAATAATAAAAAGAAAAGAAAAATGAAACTTTATTTTAAAACCCCCCAAAAAATCTCTTATTTCAAGCATCTAAAAATACCAACAAGACGGAGGCGAAAAAAGATTGGTGAAGCTACGCTGGAACATTGTATCGCAGTTACTCCGGCATTAAAACATCGTAGGGCTGGCAGCTAGCTACCATGTTATCGTCGGTTACCATAGTGACGAAAGATGATCACTTACTACAGTGTTAGGCTGTCATGTTTCCGGACGCATAGCTGCTCTGGGCGTAGTGATAGGAGTAGCAGCTCTTTCTGGACGACGAATCAGAGCCTTTCTTACATATTTCACCATTAAGGCTCGCGAAGTGCGTTTAGTGCGGACACATTAGACTGGCTGGAAATGGGGTACTTTATTCTTTTCTTGTGAAAGAAAGTGAGGATGTAGACAGGCCATTCCTCAGAGAATAATTTCCAGATAAGAAAGAGCTTTTTTTCCTTCCTCATTTCTTAAACTTGTTTAACGATGCGAGACAAGGAGCTAGCTTCAATCTCGGAGATTTTGATGAGCTCGCTCTTTTTCTTTTCTTTTTTTCTTTTCCGGTTTGCTTTGTTTGAAAAACAAGAAAGTTTGTTTTTAGCGCTATTAAGATACTGTTGTCTTGCCACGTTTATAAAATGGACTGTAATTATTTATAAATTAGACGCATCTGACGGCCAGTTGGTTCACTGTGAATATGATATATTTAATTGCAAATAAATCATTTCGATGTAACTTAATGTCTATGATCCTTCTTTGGTACACGAAGTATAGAGGGAATATTGTCTCCTATGTAATCGAAAAATTCGAATTCGAAACTTTGATTAATCTTTATGTTTTAGACTTCCCTGGTTTAAAAACACATTTTAAAAAAGTATCTGTCTTTCTGTATGTCCATCAATCTACCATTGACAAAAATTAACACAAAAATGCTTCCAGCTTTACGGAAGTTGGATATATGATTTTTTGTACTCAATTAATATATTTCTATCAAATTTTGTTTAAATCTATTCAGCTGAAGCCTTCGGAGAAAGTTTCTGAGGAATTTTTCTACTTAACAAATCAAAATTATCTTAATAACTACTAAACGATGAGAGCTTGATTCATAAAATTATGTACACAGATTTAACATTTATTTGTAGACACCTATGAAATTTTGAGCCAAATTCAATAAGGGGTTAAAAAAACTGTCGGTATTTAGTCTCAGAAATATGTAAACACAATAACTTAAAATATTTCCCATTTAATATGTGATTTTTTTATTACAAGTGTAGCTTTGTGTCAGATTTTATTTCGTTGGGTAAAACATGTCTAAAGCCCAAATCCGATTTTTCGATGCTATTAACCGTATACCTGGGATCAATCAACGAAACCCTTGCCAAAGATCACATCTACAAGATTACTTCTAAAGTTTAATATTGCTTAATTATTTTATATCAGTACCAAACAAAGGATTATTTTGGATAGCATTTTAAATTCAGAATGCAAGAGAATGTCTTTTGGAGTGTCTTTTCTCAGTGGCTTCATATATTTTCTCTTTTTGGTAAACGTGATATGATAATATGAACCTTTTGGCTATTCTGCATTATTATTTGTGAATAATATGAATGATACAAGAGCAATCACTCACCTCCACTAATCCTTGCAGTATCCGGACCAGGATGACGACTACTGGATGTATTTTGGCAGCTCCAGGGAGCAACATGTTGAGAAAAGCAGAAACGGCGATGGCTGTGCCGAATACTCTGCAAGCAAAAACACCGAAATGATGTCATCATACATGGCTTTAAGAGAATTTTAATTTAGTTTTAATTATCATATATTTTACAACTTTTTTATTCATCAACTGTTGTGAATTTGTGCATTCACATTTGGCTTTTAATTAAATCTAAGAAATTCCAATGGCTCTGTGTGTGAGGACGAATAGAACCTGCGATGTTCGGGTTTGTCCAGTAACTTAACCATTCGGCAAAAACGCATGCCTCTGTCTATTGGCTGCTACTGGCTTATTAAGATATCACCTCATGTGCAAGGGTGATTGGTTCTCTTTTCTGTCCGGACCAGTACGACGACTACTGGATATATTTTGGCAGCTCTAGGGAGCTGCATGTTGAGGAAAGCAGAACTTCAAGCATCTGCTGAATAAGTGCAGGTTTCTACAAATTTCATTTGTTTTCTCTCCCAATTTTTATATATTAAAAACAAAGAAATTAGGAAATAGCAAAATTTGACTCCAGTTTAAAAACAAGAAACAAAGCAGAATGAAATAAAAAAGCAATAAAGTTTGAAAGCTAAAAAAAAAGATTTTATCATGAACCAGCACGAATTTAAATGGGCAAATTGTGATATTTCTTACCACTGTGAACGACTTCGACATAAAGGATATTTTTTTTTCCTATTTACGATACATCAATAGATTTTCGAAATTATACTTAATTATATAAGAAAAGAAGGATTCTTGATCTCCAGAGCTCCTTAAGTGTTTTTATTTAGTTATATTTTAATGCATTAAGAATTATAGAACACTTCTCATATCTTTGTGTTTATAGCTTTTATGGCTATTCTAAGCGTTATAAAAACGTCATCTTTATTAAGTATCACTAACTCATCTACTTTCGAAAGAGGCATTTACAAACATAATTCCTAGGCAATGGACAAATCACGATTTTTTAAAATACTCCTCAAAAACAAAATTAAAAAAATTCTCTCTTAATCCTTTCAAAGGCTATTTTAAGCATTTTTATCACCGAATTTATTAGTTTTGAAATGCAAGTATTCAGATTGTTTCATATTTTCACCAAATTTTTCAATGTAGCAAAATTATAGAAGTTATTTTCATGCTTCACACTATAATAAAATGTAATTTTTAAAATAAAGCGAATAATTTTTTAAAATAATCAAATTAATTGCATCTATTGATTTTGATGAATATAAACTTTTTTTATTAATCTGAAATAGAAGAATATTTTTAAATGGCCTTTTGAAGTTTTAATTTGCTTCAGATGTTTCGTAATGCTTTACGTTTTTCTTTTCTTTTTTATTATTAGAATAGACATAACTCAAATTAACTTCAGTCATCGATTGTGGTAAATGAAATAAAAGTATCAAAATGCAGTTCTTAGATTAAAATTGAATTATGCAAAAACTAGCAAATTGCTGCCATAAATATGAAGATATAAGGATAACCTAAAATCCAGGGAATTTTCATAAAAATTTTATGAACAGTAAATATTTAAAAAAATGTATACGAAAGAAAGCACTACCACAGAAAAACCCAAAGATATCCATCTATTTATCGACATTGCAAGCGTTCTTTTTTTTCAAAATTCCTTTCTAAAAGGCCATCTGATTACTTTTCCCTTTCATTGTTTCAAATTTTCCTAAACATGCATTTGTCTTTTCTTTCCTCTTTTTACCCATCTCTCTTCTATATATTTCCATAAAACAAGTCGCTCGAGTTCTGTATTTTCGCTCAATTTGCTTTCGGTAGAAAGCTATGGAGAGCAATTTGCAAGCAAAATTTCTAGAAGATAGTGGGAAGATTGAAAAGAAGATTGTGGAGGCTTACGAGTCTCATTTTCAAAGCCTTCAATGCATCAATTTTAAGCAGGGAACAAAATGTACAAGCTTCTCTTTGAACAAATGTATTATTCCATCTACACATTTCTAATGCAAAGAAAACGCTGAATTTCTAAGATATGGAAGAATCTTTAAAATAAACCCATTAATTCTGTTGTATTGCTTCCTAGTGTATCTTTATTTTAATGGATTATATAATACTTAAAATTTTGTAAAAGTTATGGAATGCAAAGAAAGATTCTTCATATCTTAAAGTTTGCCTCTAGATGCAGATGGCCAAATAAATACGGAAACTATTTTTGAAAATCAAAAAGGATAAACTGAGAATATGTAAGTGAGGAAAATCAGTCCACTTGAGGATAATAGTTAATATTTTTACAAAATATTACTAAGTAACTATTGTATTTAAAGTATCACCATTAAGCTTCACGCTCCACAATAGATGGAAATAAAATCTCAACATTATATTTAACTCTTTGCACCCGAGAGTTGATTTAACCTTTGCACTCATAATTCACCATGCAAGCCAGTTCATCATTTTGACATTTTATTTATTAATTTTTCAATTTTGATAGTTAAATATACCTACATAATGGTAAAAAGAGTAGATTAACTTTTCGGGAAAATTCAACTTGAAACAATGATATATGTTTATTTTTTGGAACAAACCCTTGTATTAAGTAAATAATTTTGCATTGAATTAATTTTATAAGTGCAAAGCACCTTACCAGTATATATTGTTATGGAGTCAGGTATCGAGCTTTTTCAGAAAAGAAGACTTTTACATCAAAATAAAATAAAAACAGAAAAAATTATAACACACACGCACGCACGCACACACAATATAGATCTAGAATTTATGCTTATCTTTAAAATGAATCCAAACATTAGATATCAAATGAATTTTTATGTTTCCTTTGCTTAAGTTCAAAGGTCTAATTTAAATTCCATTAATTCAGAAATAGAAGAAAAAGCGACTTCAGTCCTCAGCATTTACAATTAATTTAATAAGAACTGGACTTATAAAGGTGAAAGAAGGTTAAAATGAATGCAATGGATAAGAGTCTACCGCAAGGTAGCTGTCGTGTTCTCTAAAATTACTTTACACTATTGTTTAAATAGAAGGCAACAATTTATCATAAAAATATAAAGTATTAGGTTGTTCAGAAAGTAATTTCGTTTTTTCCTGACAAAGGATTTAATTGCATTTTTCGCACCCAATTTCATACTTAAACCGCAAAATCATTTTATGTTTTAAGAGCTGATATAGCAAGGCTTGAGTGTGAAAAAGTGCAGCTGATTCTTCGCAGTAGTTTTTGGATGGCGCCCTTTTAAATATGGAGAGCAATAAACAGCATTTTCGTCATTTTTTTCTTTTTTGCTATAAAAGGTAAAAATGCTGTTCAAGCCAGAAATAAATTAGCCAATATGTGTGGAGAAGATGGGTTAATAGTACATCAGTACCAGAACTGATTTGCAAAATTTTTCCTTCATATGAGGAGGCCAAAAACCACCTCGATCAGTTTTTTTTTACAGCAAAGACCAAAACTTTTATGAGCGTGTAATCATGTTACTACCAAAAATATGGCAAAAGGTATTAGACCAGAATGGCAATTTTATAATTTAATAAATAATTTATTCATTAAACGAAAATTTCTTTTCATTTTGACACAAAAATACGAAATGACTTTCCGAACAACCCAATAATTTATTCCCTGAAAAATACACACATTAAATAATACAAGAATGATGGCCTACGCTAATATCAACTATAGGCTGTTGCCAGCATTTTACAAATTAATATAACTCTTATTACAAGAATATTGCATGGATATAGCACAGTGTTACATGCAAAAGCTTAAAAAGCCATTAAAATTAAGAGTGAAAGATCTTTATTCGGGGGATAATTTCAATGCAATCACAGCTGTTGAGAAACTCCCAGTATAAAATGACATCTTTTTTAATGCTCATGTTCCGATTTTCAATTTTTAGAGCGTTATAGAAAAAGGAATATTTCACTCCCACCAGTTACACGTTTCTTT